>KZ651750.1:0-16831 GCA_001010745.2 Gerris buenoi
CCACATACCCTGACATCACACGTCCCTCTCCATTCACAGGTGAGGTCAAACACAGGACAGTCCACCATATAGCCACTACAGGTCCGCCGATCTTCGCCCGACCGCGCAGACTCAAAAGAAAAGCTTAAAATTGCCAAGGAAGAGTTTAGAATCATGATGGAAGCCGGGATATGCAGACCTTCTAAATCGCCTCGGGCCAGCGCGTTACATATGGTTCCAAAGAAAGACGGTAGTTGGAGGCCATGTGGAGATTACCGCCGTCTTAACGCCATCACTATCCCAGACCACTACCCTATCCCGCACATCCAGGATTTTGGACACATGATGGAAGGCACTAGAATATTTTCAAAGATCGACCTGGTCCGTGCGTACCATCAGATTCCGGTTGCTCCCGAGGATATAGACAAGACTGCCATAACAACACCGTTCGGGCTCTTCGANGTAAATTGAATCTAAAGGAGTAAAGTATCTATTTAGTCAGATTTCTTTACAATACATAAAGATATTAGTTTCGTTGCATTTTCGGCTACTTAATAAATAATATACAATGTTTTTAATTTCGTTTATAAAATTGAAAGGAAAAAATCTCATCTTAATTAATTCGCAAATTCGCAGTTTTGACAAATTACGGACTATATAAAGAAGAAATAAACATTTTTACTTCAAGTATAATAGGAATGACATATTCGACGCTAAAATAAAATAAAGCGTTTAGCAATAAATAAATCTCACGGACTTCTTAGTTTCATGCTTAGTAGATTTATGGTTTGTCTTAAATGTAAGTTAACTCTGCGAAAAACAGATGTCTAGAATAGTCAAATGACCATGAAATTATCATCGAATCTTCCTCCTAATTAAATGTAATCTAGAATAAATACATTTTAAATAAGGTTTACTTTATTTTTACCCAATGTATCTGGAGCAATGATTACAAATATGTTCTATTTTAATACTACCCCCTTAAGTGTAGTGTGCAGTCCGTCTCTGATTTGAATTTTTTCCTACAGTTGACCGATAAAGTGGTTATTATCGCACTCAAAATAGTACGCAAAACAGCAGATTCCTGCACTTTCTACTTTACCGCACTCGTTTTACTTTACCGCACTCAATTTACTTTACCGCACTCCAGTGTTCCAACTTACGAACATAAAGAACTTAAATCTAAACAAAGATTTAATAATCTAAATTATAATTATAATAACAATGACAACTAATGGTTATTTTTTTGACTAACTTCACGATTTAAACAATATATATCAAATATAAAAATGTTGAAGTATAAAAAGGGAAGATAAAAAATCTAAATTAAAGAATGAAAAATGTGAGGTGTAAGGGTTATGATGAGAAATAAGTTTGCAAAAAATAATCCGGCATAAAAAGGCAACACTGTCTATAAACAGAACAGCTGGTTTACTTGATATTGTAAAACCTTTCATACATGTTAACAAACTCTCTATTATTTTCAATTTATTTATAGATTAAAAACTAACTGTAGGAAAAATGTAATGTGCAACTGCAACTCGAGCTTAAAGTGTCTTTGCTGCACTCGAGAAACCTTTCCGCCCTCGTAAATATTTCTCTCGAGTGCAGCAAAGTGCCACTTTCCGCACTAGTTGCACAAATAACTATAGTAAATTGTTATGGACAAAAAGTACTTCTTGAAGAAGAGATTCATTTTTAAAATCTTCAAGTTATGATGGGTTCACAGCTTCCACGCGTTTCATCACTAAACGAGTTGTCTAACAAGTACATAAAATGTATGGTTGATACAAGTCATTTGAGTAAAAAAATATGTGTGAGGCTCTCACGCATTAGAAGTGAAACTTAAGTTCTAGAATGCATTGCTCTCTTTCATTTTTTGACGAATTTATTACATATTTCAGGATTAAGAAATGGTTATGAGAAATTTAATTAAAAAAAAAAAAAATAAATAATAAAACAAACTAATCATCATAAAGATGAAATACAGTATGACTCGTAGTTCTTTCTCAGGGTTACACAAAAATAAGTCATGAAAGAAGAAAACTAAATATAGACCTATAGTTAAGATTCGGGGAAGAGCAAGGCAGCTCTTTCAAACTACCTCTAACTTTACAATTTTATATGCTCTGTAAGAAAGGCAAGGTAAATTCGGATTGTACGTGCCCCTCCTTTGAGGTTAGGTTAGATAATCCCGCATTCTTAAATTAAAAACCTTAATTTTGTGTATCCTTGATTTTTCAATAGCCGCACCGCACCGCGAAGAGGTGCTCCGGTCAATTTCTGAAGAAAAACAACCCTCCTGAATATGAACCAGATAGAGGTCAAACTCTTATCCCTATTAAACTGCGTATTTAATATACTATAATAATATTTGCTTAACATTTTAGGCATTGATAAAGAAAAAAAATTAAAGCATTGTTTATATATGTGTATGTATTATTATCATTTATAGTCCAGTGGTTCTTAACCTTTTGGTAACCACGGCCCCCTTAAAATCTCCAAAAAATATTATATATATAATCCGCGATATATATATAATATTTATATTATAATATTTATAATATAAATATTATATATATAGGCCGCGGCCCCCCGGTTAAGAACTGACGCCGACGCACCTCGAAATGATTTGTTATTGCTGAGGTAAGGCAACCACATTTATTCCAACAAAAATTACTATAGGCAACCACATTTATTCCAATAAAAATAAATATTTGTTTTGATTTGAGGTCTTTAAATAGATATAATAACTCATTTAAATTAATTTAATTAGTTTTTACTTTTTTCTTTTAAGTATAAAATTAAGCTCGTTGCCATAAACCCAAACAATAATCTAATTATACTACATCTAATATTACGGTTATATACCAATTTTGTGGATCCTCTAATCAGCAAGGTAATTGGTGTAGTGGTCAGCGCGTTTGACCCACACTCCGGAGGTCAGTGGTTCGCATCTCACCTGAGTGAAAGATTTTTTACAGATAAATCTTTCACCAGGATTAGTCTCGGAACACAACTTCCGTTTCATTTCTTCCGACACACAAATTTCATTACAATTTATCTGTAAAAATGTTGGAATCTTGGACGAGTCTCGAATCGCAAACTTCGTCACATGAGGTCCCCTCAAGAAAAAATTCACTCTACCGCCGCCAAAGAAGTTTCACTTCAAAAAGTTTAATGAAATGGATTTTAAAACTTTTATAGTAATAAATAATTTGCACCTTATTTTGTGCAACCTAATAGTCCTTGCTGCAGTAAGGGGTAATTTGCTCAAAAGGTTATAATTAACATAGAAAAATCTTTGGCTAATCCTCATATTTATATAGTATATAGCTAATTTAAATCGAGTTTAAAAAAAGGGATAATAGAAAAACGTGTAATTCTAGGTTTATTAGTTCGTTATAATTTCGAAATCAGAATATTGATAAAAAAAATACAATGTATAATATAACCTGTCATTTATATAACCTTTCATATAAATCAAATCAGAGATAAAAACAGTGTTGAAATTTTCGCCACTTCATAGACATTGAATCATCGATTTGTTTTTGGGCATTGAATTCAATGTAGCCAACATTTACACCTCCCCATTTGGAGAGGGTTGACATGAAGCGCTCTTATTGGCAAAATATAGTAATAGAAAGTGAAAAAGAAGTGAAAACAGCTACCTCTTATTATAGCCTCGCTTCCTAGTACTATATTAGAGTGTTACATGTTTAAGTTTTCTTCTTATGTTTGTCGTTTTTGGTTTATGCGCGACGGAAATTTCTTCTCAAAAACATATCAATCTTCTCGACAAATCAATCGATATCAATTGTCTTGACAAAGGCAGACTTAAACAGACACAAAGACGCCAAGTTAGAAATATTAAAATAGAGTTCAGAGATCCTCCAAAACAAAGGCACGAAAATCTATTGAACTCCTTATTTTATAATAATTTATAATAATATTTCCATTTATACGAAGATTTGGAAAGCAAAATGGTTTCCTGGAGTAATAAGAGAGGTAGACGGAACACCGATCCATCTTAGTAAATAAAAAAAGCCATCAAGTTATGAATAAAACGTAAAATAACAATTTAGTTATACAATATACATTATGTATAATGTGTGCCTTCATTCTACTTATTGCGAGTTAAATATTAGAACATCGTGCAAAAAAGAGGTTCATACAATATAAAGACATGTCCTTCAAATAATTTATATTTATTTTGTTTTTCATGATAAGATGAGAAGGAATAAAAAAGTAGAGTAAATTATCCGCGAATCTTGAATTTGTTACTCGTATCTGAGAGTAGCTTGTTCATTTTGCAGTTTGTCTTTTATTACGAGCTATTAGCATTTATTATTATCGTCTGTCTGGAAATGAGCTCAGAGTTCAGCCCTAATGATAGGAAGTGAGAAAAATATGGGTTGGTTCCCTCAGGGCACGACACCCCTTATTAACAATACCCATGTGTTGTTATTTAAACAAATTGTGTATACAATGTCCACGCACTCGCAAAGTGACATCAGACATCATTAAAATCTAAATAAAGACTTTTTAGAGTATAACCTTCTTTATTATAGGTACTACTGTTTTGTAGTTATATCATTTTCATTTTCAAATAAAACAAGAATATGCCTTTTTGAATTGCTTTTAAAGCCCTAAAAGTTTCTTTACCTCCAGGAATTTTGCATTCCATTTGTGTAAGTTTATTTTTACTTATTGTTGATTAAATTACTGTTTTAATTGTTGCTTTACAATCGAATGTTACCTTTCTTTAGACCTTAAGTTCAAGTCTGTTACTTTGATAATAGATTATCTAAAGATGGCTGCTTTAGAACAGTTAAAACCGGTCAATTGTTTAAATTACATGTTGTTTGAGTTCTAGGTCTTCCGGTGGTGACCGCGTCATGTTCGAAGAGTTTTCCGACGTTTCGCCTCCTATGCTGGGGGCATCTTCAGGGATTTACATGTTGCTCTAAGCGAGGGACAACGTGGACTAGGGAGAAAGGTCTCGTTATTCACTAACATTCCCATCGCAGACACCATCGCTCTGATTAGAGGAATTCTCCCTGAAGACAAAGCAGCACTAGCAGAGAGCTGTCTACGGTCAACCTACTTTCTTTTTGATGGAGTGTTCTACAAAAACAGATGGATCTCCGATGGGCAGCCCACTGTCCCCAGAGACAGCCATGGAAGACTTTGAGAAAAGCAGTTTAGCGTCAGCGCCATTACAACCCTTATGTTGGTGGAGGTATGTGGACGACATATTCCTGGTGTGGAGACATGGACGTACGGCCCTCGACGACTTCCTAAGACACATGAACTCCGGCCATTGTAACATCAAGTTTACAATGGAGATCGAGGAAAACGGACAACTCCCCTTCCTCGATGTCCTAATCACCAAAAATATCGATGGCACCATAGGCCACAAAGTCTACAGGAACCTACACATACGGACAGATATCTGAATGCTAACTCCCACCACCATCCGGCTCAGAAAATGGCGGTTATAAACTCACTAGTGTCCAGAGGCTTAAGGATCTGCGACAAGAAGTCTTAGGAACTAGAAAAACAACACCTCCACAACGCGTTGACTAAAAATGGTTTCCAGACAAAAGAAATAGGCAAGGTCATCCACCGACTGGAAAATCCTGAAGTCCAAGAAAGAGCCACAACAGACGCCCCACCAGATAAGAAAGCATATCTTCCCTTCGTCAAAAGTACCACCACAAGATATCAAATATCTTAAGGAAGCACGAGATACGGACTACCTTCACACCAAGTAACACGGTGAAAAACTTCCTTGGAACAGCGAAGGACCCGTTACCTCTTAAAACTAACGGGGTATACGAGATTCCGTGCAGCTGTGGTAAGTCCTATATTGGACGAACGTGTAGATTGGTCTCTACTCGTCTACAGGAGCATATCAGAGCTGTTAAGAATAATGATTGGAAATCGGCAGTAGCGGTATACTCTGAGAAAACCGGCCACCTCATCAAGTTCGCGTACACCAGAGTGTTGGCACCAGTTCCGGGGTATTTTAATAGACTCTTCCCAGAGGCCATTAAAATCGAGAAAAAGCCAGAAAATTTTAACAGGGAAGATGGGTTCAAGCTTTCTAGAACATGGAAACCCCTAATTGCCACCCTTAACACAGGTAAACCCAAGGATCAACCTACCTACAGCCCAGTGAGCAATTCAAACCATCAGACATCTCCTCCACCTGCTCAGGCTGATGCAACACACAACAGATACTGCCTCAGACCCAGAATTGAAGATATAAACTCCAATGTTGACCTTTCTCTCTAGTCCACATTGTCCCTCGCTTAGAGCAACATGTACAACCCTGAAGATGCCCCCAGCATAGGAGGCGAAACGTCGGAAAACTCTTCGAACATGACGCGGTCACCACCGGAAGACCTAGAACTTAATGATGACATTAACCGCGGAAGCCTACGCAATAAGATTTATTTATGATTAGTCGCAATTATATCAGACGCACATTAAAGAAAATCACAGTCGAGGTACTTACATAAAATCCTAATATCATTCACATTTCTGAAACTATATAAACCTATGACCATGCACATATTATGTGTATTTAAAATCCAAATGACACTGACTGACTGCCTCATTAAGATATCTCTGAAACCACTGTATTCATCACTATCAACATTTGTATGTAGGCTCCTCTTGGCATCTACGTGCTCGCTAAGAAATCTTTTCACGTTCCACCATCTCGATTGAAGATGGGGGCCATTAGATATCACGATACTTGTGGAATCGATTGCAAGAATTAACCAACTCCCCTTATAAACTAACATAATACTCACGTCCATTTCTTGACGATAGTGTATAATCCTATTAACTCCTAAAAAATAAATCTTTCACATCAAAATATTTAATTGACACAATAATAGGGGGGGGGGGGTGATTTTAAGTTACCCCGAATTTAGAGCTATTATTTTTATAAATCATTGCTTTAGACTCTGGGAGCTAAAAAAAAGAGCGGGTAAATCCACAAAAATCAAATTTACGAGTCGTCACAATACTTTCTTTTTATAATGAAAAAAGACAGACATAAAAAATAAATAAATATTTAAATTCAAATATTTTAACAAAAGCATTGACTTAAATTTATTACGGCATAAATAGATTACTAATTACTAAGCTCTACACAAATGAATGATAAAGAGATGGAGGCATTTATGAGTGTTTTAATGAATTTTAAAATACATAAAAAACATATAAGGGAAAAAAGTTATCAACAAAGAGAATTTATTTTTTAAAGATTGAATGTTCTATAAAAATATGTATTTATGAAGAAAGTATAGTAAAGAAGAGATACTTTATCTTAGCATTCGGTCAATGATATATGTACATAATTGCAAAAAGACTAACACTAGAATTTATTAAAACCATTTGAAGATGCAATTACACTAGGAATGTTTTTTTTCTGCATTCACACATTTATCTTTTAGAAGCAAACGAGCATCTCTGCATCATTAACTAGATTTAAAAACACTGGTTGAGTTGATTTAGTTCGTTTTGCAACTCATTTACTCTTCTAAACGGAGACGATAAAAACTAGTGTGACATCATTACGTCAAAATAATGATGCAAGATCATATAAATAAATAGGATTGAATGAAAAATGAATTTATGTTAATCATTTTAAACATATATCATTCATATGACATTGAAAAAATAAAGAAAATTTTGTAAGTTTATATTATTACTATAGTCAACGATATTATTCGTAGATTTAAATGAAATATCACAATGATACTTAAAATATCAGTGAAACCAGAAACTATAAGTCGCAATAAGTTTAGACAATTACACTTTGGAAATATCAGCAAGTCTTGTTTGGATTTCTAGAAGGGAGAGAAATATAATTAGGAGTGACATGTCGCTCAAGTTGCACTCTACTTAAAGGTAGAGTTAAAGCCGGGTTTACACGGGTAGAGTAAACAGGAGAGTAGAGTAGCGAGCACTCTACTTCCCACTCTACCAATTTTACTAGTTACTCTACTCTACTGAGCGTTTTTTTGGGTTTCTATGGGTAGAGTTACTCTACTAGCTACTCTACTCTCCTGTTTACTCTACCCGTGTAACCCCGGCTTAAGACCCTAATTCCGGTCCCTATTAAATTTTGTACTCAATTTCAACTACATAATTAAGTGACAATTTTGCGGGTTACATTTTAAATTAAGCATCGATATAACATGCCGTTTTGTCAGATTAAGTTGTCTAATAATTTTACATTTTCCATAATACTAACATTCAAGGTTACATAACTTGTAAATAGGAAAATTACTTGACGTGAATTAAAGAAGTTCTGTTAAATGTGACAATGTGAAAAAAAAGATGAAAAAGAGCAGAACAGATAAAAGTCTTATATTTACTATAACTACTTAATCAAATCATATGAATATAAACATGTATAGCAAACACACCAGGGAACTCAACTCAATCGGAGATATTTTATAGACAAGACTCCTACTACAACTCAACTAAGGAAGATAGTCAGGTGTAAGAAAAAACTTCTTTTTTTATTTACCTTTCTCTTAAAAATCTCAATAACACCTGACTATCACCATAGCACTGGCCTGGGCCAGTGCTTCTTATATATTGTGATATTACATTTACGTTACAGTTTCCCGGATTAAACGTGACAGCATTAAATAGTCGTCAAAACGTCGGCTTGACGCAATTGTGAAGTAGTTATTTTTACATCTGGCCGTCTCCATGAGTTGAGAGGTCAAAGGAGTCTTGCCTATATACGTATATCATTGTTGTGATAACAAACACAATAGTAGAATAATATTATACATATTTTCGCAGTTACAATTGAAGAGGTACAATGTTACAGAGAAAGAAGTAATATGCCTGATGGTAATGAAAGAGATGGATTCAGATATATAATTTGAGCGCTACTTACTAAACTAATAACAATAACAAACAAAAGAAAGATAATAAACAAACACTTGTTAGGACCTAGCTAGGAAATTTCATGCATCCATGAGACACCACTACCAATATGCAATGTGTGTGGATTTAAACGTATCTCAGCAAATATCATATACAAGATGTTGATTTTCCATAAATAAGTTGAACAGAAGCCATTCTTGGTTACCTTCCGTAATCTTACACTACATCAATAAATAAGCTGATATCTAGACGAAATAATTCCCTATGGCAAACTGCAACTACTATTAATAAATTAATCTATTAATAAATTTAATCTATTAATAATTAATAATATTAATAAATTAATTAACAATGTTGTAAACAACATTGGCCCATATGTACCAACAAATAAAACCAAAATGAACTTGTCTATCATACATCTTTATAGCAACCTCAGGCAAAATAATAATTTATGTTCTCAAGGTAAAATTATGTAAACAATCAAAAGTCATATAATCGCAGTATTAATGATTTTTTTTGTAATAAAAATACTGTAGGCGATAAGGAATAAGGAACACGATAGCCAGAAGCAATGTAACACTTATTGAAACGTTTTTTTTTAAAGTTCAAAAACACAGACCTTGACTCTGATTTTTAATGTTTAGACTAATTTGACAAAAGCTGAAACGTTTTGTCTTTTAAATATTGCTGACAATAATTCAACAACTAAATCTATCATCGAACGGAAGCAGATCCGTTAATTAAAGAACAAATCACTCCTATAAATAAATTAAAAGAAAAAAGTATATGTAATTATAATTAGTGATTTTTTTTTTAATAAATAAGAGGGTATCTTTTCATGAGTGGGGAAGGAATAAGGCGGGGAGTGTAGGCCGGTGTAGCTGGGTGGCTGATGGTCGATACTAGCGTAGGATGGTATAACCCACGCCAGTGGCTATCCTAGAAGGCACCTGAATCCCTCAAGTTCACAACTGGCCCACGCTGAATTCACTAACTAACCGAAGGCTTTTTTACCCCCACTACAACTCCTTCGCCCATGCGAACTAAGGTTTCCTCCCTAATCATTTCCTTATACGCAATGTCTTAACGTCTGATATTACTCTCTTTGCAGATTTTTAATTCGTTTGAGATGGGTCCTCAAAAGACATTTTCTTTTTGGCCGTCGACCAAGATACGAATTTAACCTTGACTGGATATGGTTAAAACGTGGAACGATCAAACAGTACAATATGCAAGTCTAATTGATATTGTACTTGTCGTAAAGAAAAATGAATGTATCTCAAGTTGTTACAGTGTTTCCGTTTTAACACCTTCGCATTTGCGGTTTCATTCATAAAAACAAAGCTTTTGAGAGTACAATTTCGAAACTTCTAGTAGAAATAATCAATTTCTTTGTCTGTAAATAATGACATAAGTACATTACAATCGATAATTAGCGGACATTACAATTGCAACGTTTACTCTATCAATGACATAAGTACATTACAGTTTTATAAGTGCACTATATTTCCCCGTTGCACTTACAAATCCAAAAATCTCTACAGAATTACTGAATAATCAAAATATCAATCAAGTGAGCCAGATTCGCTAGAACTGATTAAAAGCTTCAATATACTAGACATTACAGACTGTGTAGTTATAAACTCATACAGCACTGAGATAGAATTTTTAGAAATAAGATCACAACAAATCAAAAAACCGTGTTCCAGGAATTTTTAGAAGACTGCGAGAGGCTATCGAGCAGACAAAATTCTCAGAAATAAATTATATAGACCTGTAATGATTAAACTTTTAGATAATTAAATTCAGAAAACAAAAAATAATTCTTCAATGATCTCAAAAAAATGAATATCATTTTTGATGTTCTTCTGCGATCATGCGCTACTTTTTATTAACAAATTGAGGATATCTTTTTGAAAGAGTTAAAACTTAGAAAGGTTTTACTATTGACAAACCTTTCCTCAGAGTAACTGTTTATTCTGTACTTATGCCAAATTATAACGAACTAAGTAATTTACGATGGAAAGCATGTTCGAGAGCTGCTTCTTATGTGATTCAAGAAGAGGATTTAACAACAAAGCAATCACTATCACTAACCTCCTCGAACTGCACAAGAGACAGTAGCTTGGCCAACATTCGTAATATGTATATTTACTATGGTATGATATCACTTTAATCAACCAGAAAAAGAATGTTGGAAATCTGGAAGTCAGGAACCTCAGGGCGAATAAGGGAGTCCGTAGCTATGAGAAGTATATATATTAGGTACTGCTTCCCAAAATACACAAGTAACCCCACTTGATATATTGTAGAACGGAAGCAGTCGAAATATTACTTTGCTGAGACAAATTTTGACTTATCTCTTATAGACTATTTTATAAAAATAAGTAGATATGATCATTATTTTAATTGAAAACTCTAATTAACTGGTTTTACTTTATGCTTTATAAAAGAATACTAAAAGCACAACAATTGAAAAAATTGGATTTTTTTTCATTTTTACGAGGCCAAATCAATATAGAGTAATTCAAAAGGGCTTGTCAGTTACTGAAAAATTACCCATCTGCGTTACTAGATGATAAAAAGGTCTTGCCTACGGCACTATAAAATATGAAATGGCTGCCTTAATTTTACACAAATTATAAGGCTAGACGAGCCAAAACTTTTCCACCAAACACAAGCAACACATTACTGACTTCCTTTTTAACTTGAGTAGAAACCATACACACATTGGAATAAATACAGACAACCAAAAACAAATTTTTACTGCGATAGAACCTCGACTTAAGTAAAGTACACACACACACACACACACACATATATATATATATATAATATCCAAACCAATACAATCCGATTAAGTACCAGCGGGGTAGGATTTTCTTGAATATGTGAATTTGGTGAATGAAGTAGGAATTGTTGACGTTAAAAAGCAAGTTATTTATTTACAGAGATACATAAAGTCGCCTTTAAACTCATTAATACTTTCCCCACTTCGTTCAACAAATTGAAACTAGTAAATGGAGTTTAATATTCTATTAAATTAATTACTTAATTCCTTAATATATAGTTCGGGTGGAGCTATATAATCTAAGACGCCCACACTTATAATCTCCTTAAATACTTGAATCAAGATAAAAACCTAACTTAGTATAGATTGGTTTTCGAATACTGTTAGACAATAAACAAAAGGGATTGCATCACACCTATTTCACTAAGTTTGAATGAAATAAGCTTATTTAAATGTTATAAATAAGGTAGATTAGTTCCGCTATTCATAATAACTATCCTTTGTCAAATAAATAAACCATTTTTAATCTTCTAGTTGAATGAATGCGTATTTCACATACATTTCATTAGTTAAACAAAGCAGATCCACCTAATCATTGCCTAACTTTAAAGGCAACATGAAATAAATAACTGTGGCGCAGTAGTCCGTGGAATACCTATACCTGCCAAAGGGCTTATACAACTATATATATATGCAATCGATGGCACAGGGTTATCATGTTGCTCCATTAGCTGTAGAAACCTTATAATTGGCATTCACAACCAGTAAGAGTAAGTCGTCACTTGATGTAAGCAGCTACCCATGAAAAAGGCGAAGCTGGAAGAAGACAGCGAGATCCATAGACAACATATTGATTATGTTAATTTGTAGAAGTACACGTAGCATGTCAGTAGGTATGGGGACACTTGAGATCCTGACCCACTAGGTCCAGTCCACCTCCTCCCCCACTCTCAAGGCCACCATACCTTATGTCAATATAATAAGTGCAATAATATAATATAGTGCTAATAATCACAATGCATATGAATTTATTTATCTGATTGTAAAGCAAATATATAATTTAATAGACTAACTATTATTAGTACCTATACTCAGTTTTAAAATCAGTTAGTACTAAGTTTTTAATAAATTAAACCACATTTTCAACTAAAATGTGTTAAATACTCAAGTCGTTAATATTTATAAACCAAACTACTATATGCGATTTTTATTACCCTCTATCGATATTTTTGTCTCCAAAAGACAATCCTGCAATGGTCTGTCTAATGGGTAGTAGGAATAAAACATTTTAAGTTCACATAGTGAGTTCATTCAGAGATACTTTTTATAAAATCTACATTAAACTTTTTTCTCTCGAGAAAAGAACTAGTAATATGTGTTATCTGTTATTTTGCACTCTGTGGGCTGTTATTTTACATTATCCTGGTCAAACAGAAGGAATCTAGTCCAGCCAATTTATTATAATTCATTGCAAAAGGTCCGGTATTTATGATTTTTGGATATGTTGTTGGGTCTAGTAGTACTAGTAAAAAGCCAAGTTTGCAGAATCCTACACCCTGTGGAAGCAGAGTTATAGCAGAAAAACATTAAAATTTTCCCACTTTTTTCCGTTTTTTTATCTATATCTCCTTTTCTGGTCATGTGAGAGAGAAAATTGTTATTATCAATCTTGTAGAGGAGAAAATTTACGTACATTTTATATGAATAGCTTTTTTCTCTATGGACTATAGTTTTCTAATTATAGAGCATGAAAAATACGATTATTTTAAAAAAAATACTTAGGCCAGTCAAAACATACTTAATAAATTGCTTAATTGACAAACAGTGATGTAGTTCTGATTTTTTTATTTGTAGTTCGGACCAGTTAGAGTAATGTGATCTTAAGTTTGCAGCTTCGAAAAACCTGTGCTAGCTGCGTAATATGTGAAAAACTGGAAAAAATTCGGACTTTTTTCAGTTCTTTCCATATAACTCGTTACTATGCGTTTCTCAGTAACTATTGGACGTACAGAGTTGTCGATGGACGTAAAGAGAAGCCAATTATATTTGCTGCTACTTCATTCCTTATGCATTTTCTCATAGTTCATATTTGCCCCGAAACTAGAGCAGTACTTAAAATTTCTTTTTTTTTTGCAAAACATTTTCCAATTCTTATAGGGCCATATCTCGGAATCTATTGAACGTACAGAGTTGCCGTTGGACTTAAATTGTTGTAAATTTATTGTACTGAAAAAATAGTAAGAACAACTAACATCGAACGACGCATAGTTTACGAGGTATATAGCAGCAACTGAAAAAGTCCGAGAATTATTCAGTTTTTCACATATTACGCAGCTAGGACAGGTTTGCCGAAGCTGTAAACTTAGGATAACACTTCCCTAACTGGTCCGAACAACATATAAAAAAATCAGAACTATCACAAAATGTTTATTTCTTGTATTTTTCCCATATCATCATATTTTGGATTCTCTGTAATTAGAAAACTATAGTCCGTAGAGAAAAAAGCTATTGACATGAAATATTAGTAAATTTTCTCCTCTACAAAATTGCTAATAACCATTTTTTTCTCTCAGGTGCACAGGAAAAGAGATACAGATTAAAAACTGAAAAAAGTGGGATAATTTCAATGTTTTTTGCCTATAACTCTGCTTCCACAGGATCTAGGATTCTGCAAACGTGGGGTTTTAATAGTGGTACTAGTCCCAATAACATATCCAAAAATCATAAATACCGGACCTTTTGCAATGAATCCCAAATTTTGTATAAATTGACTGGACTAATCTGTCCGCCGCGGACTCTGTGAACTGTAGTATTGCATTAAACTGGTCAAACTGAAGGCGACTGTCCGCGGCAGATTTGAAGTTGTCATTTTTCACTGAGTTCGCGGCGGACTAGAAGCAACATGGATTTCACTGGTGTGCGTTTTTATGTGTGATATGCGTTACCCGTGACCCATTTTTTTTCTTCTTCTTCTTGTCTTCTCTGTTTCGATATTTTAGGTTGTATAAGAGTTTGTAACTTCTAAAAATGTTCTTCAGACATTCGAAAATATGAGAAAAACCAGCGGTCGAATGAAGGATTGAATTGTTTTTATTTCACCATGGTAAATACTAAATACACTACATTATATTTTTAATTAAATTATTAACAAACTCACACAAATATATTCTGTGTTTATGTTGCATAAATAGAAATATTATATGAAGATAACAAATAAATAAGAATATTGAGATAAGTGATGGTGAGTAATGTCAGTAGAAAAAATAAAACTCTAGAGGGCTAACATTTTTAATAAACAAGTAGATAGATACATCAGTGTAGGATACTTCTGTAGATAGATAAGATACATCAGTGCAGGATACTTATGTAGATAGATACATCAGTGTAGGAGTGGGGAGTCAGTCATAGTATTGATATTAGTCCAGGGAAATAAGGAATAATAGGGGAAATTATTTGTGAAGTTTTGGAAACACTCTTAAGAGGTGCAGTAATAAGAAACAATAAAGTTCCACCCACTGGGGGGGGGGGGGCTCCTTAAAATCCAAAATTTACTTATTTTTTTACTTTTTACGCAAAACATTTTATTTTTTGAAGAAAAGTGTTATTACCAAAAATATTTCTCACATAATTCTGCATAAAAAAGGTCCTATGCATGTTTGAAGTGAGACATAACGTTTTCGAGATATTATGGTTGGAAAAATCCATTAACGTATTTTTGCGAACCAACATATCTTAAAAACACTTCCGATTTTAATGAAATTTGGATGGATCATATCTACCCTATTTTTGATCCCATAAAATTTTCAACCTTCTGCGCCCATTATTTTATCCTCAACGTGCGCACAAACATACATTTATTTAGACCTGCATATTCAAAAGTACTCAACTGAATTTTTCCTATTGCTATATCTCGAAAATGGTATGTCTCACTTCAAACATGCATATAGGACCTTTTGACCAAGATTATGCAAAATAACACAGAGTACGCCGCGGACCAAATACTTGTCTACGGCGGACAGATCACTTCCGTGTGACTGGGCCTCTTAAAAGTTTTTATTTGTACTAGATACGTATTAGACCATTGAAAGATTTTCTTTTTGAAACAAAAAGTTTTTTTGTTATGGTTTTTAACGAAATTTCATACAGCGCATTTTAATACTATAACAGTCGTTTATATTATAAATAAATTTGAAACATTTATGTGCACGAGGGTTCATTCACATGAGGATCTCTAAAATTATGTGGTAGTTTTGTGTGTTATAGCTCGAGACAAGGTTTTGTACAAACCTTAATTCCACTGATATATTACTAATTCGAATCTATTATTTCTTTATATCTAAGTATATTACCAATAATATAATCGTATTAGAAATATTTCTAGTAATAAAAACTAATAATCCAGTTTTTCAATACTAAAACAACCTACGCGTTTACAAAATCACATTTAATCGACCAAAAACCATTTTCTTCGAAGAAACAGGGAAATATTGTTGTATACGACCATGTTAAGATGCTCGTCTAAAAATAGCCATAATAATCATAAAGTCGAAGGAACAAGCCATTATGAAACTAAAACCGTAGGTGTTTAGAGCTTTGAGGACAAAGGAACTTCACTCCGTTCTACCTTATCTAGCCTCGGCTCTAGGTCAGAACAATATAACTGAACAAATGTTTAAATAACCAACAAAAGAACAAAACAAAAGACACTTTTCTTTCAAACCAAGATGTTTGCATAACCACACCCCAACCTAAAGTATAAAAACAAAATGTAGAGTTAAAACGGAAGATTTAAAAGAAAAAGAAAAAAAATATTCAAATAAGTTCAAGAAGGTCCGTAATGCTGCAGGGGCCAGTCCAGAAGACCATGTGACCAAACTTGGCGTGAAAGTGCCGGGGACTTCTCCCCCTTGATACTTCGCAAGTTTATAACTCACTGGACACCGTGCCAAAACTAAACCTAATTCAGTCATAACTTAACATACATCAAACTCCATATGTTCACAATCTTCTGTCTCATTTCTCACTTTTGCATACAGTATCAAAGTGAATAATAATGTACCTGAATAACACGATATAAATAGATAATTTACTTTTTCTATGGTCCAAATCGGCAGAATTTTGGATAGTACATCCCTT
>KZ651750.1:38768-52862 GCA_001010745.2 Gerris buenoi
CCCCCCCCCCAATAAGAACTGTGTTTTTAGTTTCTCATATGAAGAGAAAATTCTGAAGTTACAGAAAATAAATAATGTATTTCAAAAACATAAAGATTTCAGCTATAACAAAGAAATGGTACAGAAAACTCATTAGAATTCTAATACCTAAAAATACCTTGAAAAGTTTATTGAGATTGAGTTGCTACTTACCTACAACTAATAACACACCCAGGTATGCTGGATTAGTATAAACGCAAATTACAAAGGGAGAAGGTAAATTCTGGGCGCTCAAGCTAAAGCCTTAATAGGAGGTCAAAGTCCTTTAGTCTTCTTCGCATCGTAGTTTAGCTTAAAGGTACTGTACACATTCCTTATAGAAGCTCTTTCATTCTAAAATCCATACAGAAGTCGTTTAGAATGCCACTAACAACTACAAGTAGCTAAATATTAGTAGCAAATAGCTAAGAGTAAAAAAATAAAATATAGGTAGTTTGAGAAATCAAAATGTTTTTCTAAAACCAAACAAATATTATTTTATTGCTAAAAATAAAAAATAATGCTCAGTACGCATGACGGCATGACAAAGTTGAGTGTCCTGATAAAGATGGGCACAAAAAAGGAGTTTGAGGGGGGTGCTGAATTCGTGGTGGGCATACTGAACAATTTTTTTTAAATGTTTGTTAGTTCATTAGTATTAATGATATATTCAAATTCTTTCTTTGAAAACTTCGTTATCCTCTTCTATTATGCACTGATGATAGTTAAAAATCAAGAAAAAGTTAGCAATACATTTTGATTAAAATTTATTTATCTTAGACAAGTAAACCATCCGTGTTATATTTTTGTCTGTAAAACATATCAATTCCTTAGTTCTACCTTTTCCAGACATTTTACTAGGCTTTACTCGAATCCAATTTCGTATACTTTAATTATTTTATTCTTTCCAACCTGTTATTGTAAAATGTATTTAATTGTCCCCTTTTTTTTAAATTTGTCAATTTTTTAAAAAATTTTTGATATGAATTAAAGAATCAATTTTGAAAAATTTAAAGAGCCAGACGGTTTAAATTTGTCTGGGGCTTTGAGCGGGCTAATTTAAACAAACCATTAAAATTTCATAAAATTCTGATGAATACTTTCGAAGATATCGGTGTAAATAAATTTGTGCCCATGAGAAAGATTAACCTATAGGTACAACATGTTGGAACTTATATGGGACCAACAATGGGCTAATTAAGACCTATCCCTACCCTTACCACGCAATCAAAAATCGGAGTGTAGTGTTAAAAAGTATAGTTTATAAGCTGGTTCGCAAAAATTGGGCTGTAGACAGACACGGAACCAAAAATGTCCCCCGATGTGTAAAACCAATTTCTGTCTTGGAATTTTTGAAATAGGTGACTTAAAAAAAATTAAACTTTGTTAATTTTTCAAAAAGGTCACATAGCTTCCGTTACCTTCACTAAGCTCCGAAGCAATTAAAAAAAACCCCTAGTATACCTACTATGAGGGGTTTATTAAACCACAAATTATACAAAAATGTTTACAGATATATTTTTTTCTCTCTCCCACATACATTCATTGTTTCCTATAACACACAAAGCTAAATAATCACATTGTAATATAGTAAGCGTAATTTAAACACAAATGCCATAAAGACAAAACACAGTTTTTACAGCGTAACTATGTGACGAATACAAAAGTGAAGCAGTGTGTTTTTGTGTAGATTAGATAGACATCACTCTAAGGATATAAAACTTGCGCCACATAGTTCATATACACATACACACTATATAGAACTATATAAGATGGCATGGCAAATACTTTGTGCATCGTAATTATTTGTAGAATACTAAACAATATATATTTTTTTAGATTAAGTAAAGACATGTGCCAGCAGCCCATACGCAATAGAAAACGAAGCTACAGCGATTAGGCTATATACGAGTTCTACGCAGGGAGCTTATAGTTCAACGGTGCGTATTCACAGTTCACAAAAGAATTGACTAAAGGCGTGGAATGATCCAGAATCTAGAGAAGAAGCGAATAGAAGGTTTCTCTATATTATTATCCTGACTATATTAAAGGTCGACCCACTCTTCCCTGGAACCCTACGTTGCCTTCGTCACGTACATAAGAAAAGATCTGCGCAGTCTTCATACCATCCTCTGCGACTCTCGTCTTCGGGTTTTGTAGTACAAAAACCAGCGCGTCTTTCTTTTCAGCATATACGAGTAGTCTACCTAAGGTATAGCTTTTGCAATTATTAGCCTCACCTGTCTGTGATCCTTAAACCTAACGGTTCTGGTATATTCTGCTGCCCGTTCACTTTGCAGATTTCCCTTTTCCTTTCTTACCTGGAGTCTGCTTCAGGAGACTGTCTCCCCACCTCTCTCCTTAACTTAATCGTTCATCACCTGAAGACGGTACTCATTCAGTCACAGTCCACTTCCTTAGTGAACCTTAGCGGGCAGAATTTTTCTCTCGGCCTTTTTTCGACTGTAATCTTTACGCCACCGAAACCGCTATACCGAAATAAAAAGTTTCGCGATAGTAATTAGGTAAATCCTTTTTTATATAAATTGTAGAGTCAAACAACATTGCAACTGTATACTCTTCTTTTATAGTTAGTCAACTAAGCACATCGTGCGTGTCTATAAGTATGTTAACTGTGTGTACAAATAAAATACTACATTATATTACAAATTTAATTGAAAAAAAAAAATCTTTATAACAATAAAATCACATTACCATTTTTAAAAGTTATAACTGTGTATCTGTTCATTATTGTTACGATATATATACATATATTCAAATAATACACCTTGAAAAAATAAAAAATTGAAACTAACTGCTAAAACTTATTAAATACAAATAAAAAACAAACATTATTTCACAATATATAATATTAAATTTACTATTTAATAAAGTTTAATTGTAATAAGTAAATTGATTTACAAGTTAATTTTAAATATATACAGTCTATAAGATTAGAGTTGGCACAATCGAAGGCGGGAAACTAAAAACATGGAGGTAGTTTTGGGGTTATAAAAAGGGAAAATCGGTTTTGCCATGTTATATTTTTTTTTGTGGAACAGGGGTAGAGTAGAGCATTTTTTTTCTGAAGTTGAATTCAACATGGGGGACCAATAAAATCGTTTCCCTCAAAATTTTCCCACCTGTTGATTGTGCCAACTCTAATCTTANTTTCCCAACTGTTGATTGTGCCAACTCTAATCTTATAGACTGTAGTTTAATGAATACAAGTAACATTACATAATAACAATATAAACAGTAAATGATACTACAGTTATTCTTGAAAAATATATATTACAAGAAATTAATTAAGATTAAAATATATAAATTAAGACTATATAATAATTATATTTCAAATTGAAACTAAATGTAGAATATTATTGAACATATTATATTTTAAATTATTTATTCCATATTAATAACTAAATTTATTTGTAATATTTTAATTTTATTAATCAATATGAAATAACATTTTTATAATATTATCCTAATATTATTTATTTTTGATTTATGAAAATATTACTTGAACATGACATTGTTATTACATTCAAATAATTATATTTTAAACAATTAAATTTGTAATTTGATGTACGGAGTAAATGAGTGGTTTATTTCGGGGAGAGTTTGATTAAGGTTATATTTATGTTTAAGTGAATGAGATGAGATTAAATTAGTTGAGAGTGATGTCAAAGAGTTGCAGTTATAGCTGATAGTGCGAGTTAAAAGAAATCAGCTGATGCTGATACCCACGTGTACGTGGTCATTGGTAGCTACTACGAAAGGCTTTTTATTTCCACGGCTCTTATGGTGGCAGCACTGATAACACTCCCCCTCTTTATAACTATAACCTCCACATTACTCTGCCACATTCCCCCTTCATAACAATACCTTCTTTAACCAATTGAATCTTCCTATACTTATATATATATATATATATTTACTTTATTTATATCTAGTGATAAGAATCGATCTCTTCCTTCACTCTTTTTATTATCTATTTATATCGTTTTTTAACCCCCCACTCCATCCTCGATTTGTTTGTTTATAAAGGAAGCGCTGTTTGTTTTTTTTTAACGAAATTAAATTAAATTCAAAACATTTTAGCCGTTTTTTGAATACTTATGTGTTAGATTTTCAAGAAAAAAAAACCAGGAAGTTAATCATGACTGTGATATCTATACCTCTGAGGTGAGTCATCAATTTTTTAAATATTATTTATTCTAAATTTAACTTGATTATTTTAGTGTTTATATTTATTTTAAATTCTACAGCAGTATAAAAAGGCTGATAAGATAAAAGCATCAATGAAGAAGAACACAATAGAATATGAATAAATTGAACGATATTTTAATCAATTATTTATAAACCATTTATTTTATATTAGAATTGAAAAAGTTTTAGAGATATTTATTATTATGGAATGCTAAAAAAATCTAACACTCAAGTAAATATTATTTAATAGTTATGTAAATATTAATGGTAAAAAGACAATACTTATTCTACTTTTTTTCTTCGAGTAAGTTCAAATAACTTATTTAGCAACCAATATTATAATAACACAACACAAATGTATTTAGAAAATGAACAAATATACGTAACTGACAATATTATTGATTTAACTTGACTGATTAAGATAAGATTGTTGGAACTTTTCCATACTGAATTGAAATAAAAAAATAAACGCCAATATATACGTTGCATACACTGATAAAATGCAAATTATTATAAAAGTAACTGGCGTTTTGATGTCCAATAAGAGTAACAGATTAGAGTAAATATTAACTCAGATATTCAGTAGAAACTTTAACCCAGTTGCTTAGAATATTAAATTTTATCTCAGTTACTTAGAAGATTAAACTATAGCCCAATTACTTAGTTTCAAATTTACTAAGGAGTCCACTTTAGTAAATCTTTGATTCATTGGTCACAAACATAATATTCGAAGCCGGTTTATATTATAATAACATGAGATTTGTAGTATTCTTTTTTATTAAAAAGGTTAAACAATTACTTCCATGGTTATCAGTTGGTAGAAATCGATGGTTTTAATCAATAATATAACATATTTTAATTGTTTCGTCAAGAATAAAATAAAATGCATCTTGAAATTCAAACAGACCATATTAATAGAAGATTGTTTTGCTGTGTATTGTGTGTATTCAAATTAACAAGTTTTTTTCGCTTGGTAAAAAACACTGGCTGGAGTTTTGACAATTTTATCCAGATTATATTTGAATTTAAAAATTGATATTCGATAAATACATTGAAGTGAAGAACCATATTATTATATATAATTTGAATCAACCTAACCAATAGCGGAAAGTAGTTGAACCACGTTGGCATATTTTAATGAAAAATTGTATTAACAAATAATTTCTCAAGAAAGTTGATTACTCAAACAAAAATGTAGCTGATCGCCGCTTATAAAAAAGTAATTATTTTTACCACGTGGTTATAGTGTTTTTATATTTGTCAACGTTCTGCAAGGGACATGAGGACGATGACCTCCATTACTTCTTTTATCAAAGGCTAACATCTGTCTAAAAGGTGTCTACAACTTGCTTTCAACTATTTGGACAAACAATTTTATGTTATAAAATACTTATAACACCGTTACGGTAAAACCTAGGTCTACTAGAATGCTTCATAGGAAATGGTTGTAAAATAATTTCGAACCTGAGGGCCGAGGGGTACACAGGTGACAGAAAAAATGCTTTAAGTATTATACGAATACAAAAGCCACAAATACCTGATGAACTACCCCTTCATACCATCGTGTAAAAATAATGCATTACAACAAATCAAATTTAATAAAATTAATAGAGAAATAATAAATTAGGAGTCAGATGATGAGGGAAATATATTGTTGATAAAATATTCCGGCGGTTTATGTATATGAAATAAGGTGTTGTTTTTCGAGATATCGGACCCAATTTTAAATTTAATAATTAAGACCACAAAATATCTCATTAATATAGTTAATTTCTTATATTAGTTTTTAATAATTATATTTTATATTAATTATATATTATATAATTAATTCATTATTATAATTCAAGATGATGGATAATATTGTGTAATTTTGCTATATCTTTAGAGCTATTGAACAGGAACATTGAAATGTGGAAATTTTCACATATTATAACGTAAATATGTTCTATGAAGGGTTTTAAAAATTTAAATTCAAGATGGCGGGTACAATTATTATTATGAAATAGTAAATTTAACGTGCTGCTTTTAATGGAGGAAATACCTATATTCACACATCACATATCTCTCGAAAAAACATTGATTCAAATAAGGTTAGACTTAATATTTAGTTCTTGCATGTATTACAAGGGAATCCAAATATTAGCCCTGAAAAACAAATGTTATAATGTAAATCGATAAAGATTATTTGAGAAGATATTAATATAAGATATATAACTGACACTATCAGGGTCAGTTCAGGTTATTTTTGTTATCTGGTTTTATTATTTTTTTTTTTATATTTAAAAATGTTGCCTTGGTTAAGGGGATTGAAATATTTAACCGTTTCATTTAAAATATATTTGCGTATTTTTTCAGATTATGTTATGTAACATATCTTCATAAGATTTTTTTGTTCCTTCTTTACATTCTACAAGTTTTTACTATTACATAAGACAGGTTTGAACTTGTAAAGAAAGGTGTCGTGATTAAGACTTATACGATCGGAGTCATTTTTGCTATTTAAATTCTGTTTTATGGTCAAGACCATAAAACCGTGTTGCATAGGTGACCGTTATGGCTCTTATAATATAATTAGATTAGTACTTAAATGGACTGTAGTATAGTTACAAAAAAATTCAAAAAGTCGGAACCGTTTTAGATAAATAATAGTTTCCATGATTTTCATAGTTTTTAGGAGGCTGAAAACCACAAAATTAGAAAAAAATAGTTAACCAATTCACTTCAGGCTAACGTGAGAACAATTGGACAGACCTAAGGCGGTTGAATGAAATTTTAAAAAATCAATTTTTTTTTCATACTAAAGGGCTTTTATACGTATAACTCCATCAAATCAAAAAGTATTGTATTAATTAAATAAACCAAAATAAAATAGCCAGGTTGACTCAAAAAATATGTTTAGATTTAATATTTATTAATTATTTAATATTTTAATGGATAAAGTTACTTTATTAGATCTATAACTATAAAGATTGTTAAAAAAGAAAAATTTGAAACTTGTCAAAATGAAGATTGTAAATATGGGACATATCAAAACAAATAAAATAACTTGCGGATTTTTTCCGAACTAACTTTCCATAAAGCACAATTTGCTGATAACGAATTAAATTTTGCTGAAATATGGCTAAAAGTATTAAAATAATGCATTGTCATCGTGTTCTGAGCTATTTTAAAAGTTTTCAATGTCTAGCTACTCAGGAAGTTGGTTAAAAATCGATTGCAAGATTTGTACTGGACAAACAAATAAACAAACAAGAAATCAAGCTAATAAAAACGTAGTAAAAAAAACACAGCGTGAGTATATTTCCTATGGGGCCAAATCGTTTTCACTTCTGGGGCTTCACAAGAAACAAGACACGGTACAACTAGGTATTGAGTTTTAGTTTTGGAAAAATAAAAGATTTAAAAAAAAAAAAAAAAATAAGAAAATACTTTCATTCTTTAGCAAGCTAAAATCCTTCATATTTGTTCATAAGTTTCTGGAGGAATTAAAATTTGATATACTCTTTAAATATAAAAATATGTTATGAAGTGCAATCCTAGGAGTCAATTAGCATTAAAATTTCTATTACAAACAATATTTAAAAGAACTGATTTTACCAGATTAAAAGATAAGCTTTATTTCAGTTTAATGAACAAAAACAAGATGGATATAAATTTCAACATTTAAAAAATAAATGGACCCTATGATAACGATATCTTTTATACACTGACCTGAGGGTTGCATATTTAATATCAAACTGTAGATAAGGAAATTTATTACACTACAATCCATGTATACAAAACAGAGCTCCATGACGTCATAACTCCTAACAATTCATTCAAACAGCCCAGCCTCCAAAGAATAACAGACCTTGATTCTGACACGTTAAGAAATGTGTAGACGTATTAAACACTCAGTTTAATAAAATTAGTTTTAAGTTCAATTTTTTAAATCCAAAGGTTATAATGGGGGTAAACTTGATAAACTTCGAAAAATTCTCCTACTTTTATACGCTGACAATGTCATTTTCCTTACAAACTGTTGGACAGAAGCTCAAGAGATTTTGGATTTGCTAGGTTTTTATTATTTTTTTTTTTATATTTAAAAATGTTGCCTTGGTTAAGGGGATTGAAATATTTAACCGTTTCATTTAAAATATATTTGCATATTTTTTCAGATTATGTTATGTAACATATCTTCATAAGATTTTTTTGTTCCTTCTTTACATTCTACAAGTTTTTACTATTACATAAGACAGGTTTGAACTTGTAAAGAAAGGTGTCGTGATTAAGACTTATACGATCGGAGTCATTTTTGCTATTTAAATTCTGTTTTATGGTCAAGACCATAAAACCGTGTTGCATAGGTGACCGTTATGGCTCTTATAATATAATTAGATTAGTACTTAAATGGACTGTAGTATAGTTACAAAAAAATTCAAAAAGTCGGAACCGTTTTAGATAAATAATAGTTTCCATGATTTTCATAGTTTTTAGGAGGCTGAAAACCACAAAATTAGAAAAAAATAGTTAACCAATTCACTTCAGGCTAACGTGAGAACAATTGGACAGACCTAAGGCGGTTGAATGAAATTTTAAAAAATCAATTTTTTTTTCATACTAAAGGGCTTTTATACGTATAACTCCATCAAATCAAAAAGTATTGTATTAATTAAATAAACCAAAATAAAATAGCCAGGTTGACTCAAAAAATATGTTTAGATTTAATATTTATTAATTATTTAATATTTTAATGGATAAAGTTACTTTATTAGATCTATAACTATAAAGATTGTTAAAAAAGAAAAATTTGAAACTTGTCAAAATGAAGATTGTAAATATGGGACATATCAAAACAAATAAAATAACTTGCGGATTTTTTCCGAACTAACTTTCCATAAAGCACAATTTGCTGATAACGAATTAAATTTTGCTGAAATATGGCTAAAAGTATTAAAATAATGCATTGTCATCGTGTTCTGAGCTATTTTAAAAGTTTTCAATGTCTAGCTACTCAGGAAGTTGGTTAAAAATCGATTGCAAGATTTGTACTGGACAAACAAATAAACAAACAAGAAATCAAGCTAATAAAAACGTAGTAAAAAAAACACAGCGTGAGTATATTTCCTATGGGGCCAAATCGTTTTCACTTCTGGGGCTTCACAAGAAACAAGACACGGTACAACTAGGTATTGAGTTTTAGTTTTGGAAAAATAAAAGATTTAAAAAAAAAAATAAATAAGAAAATACTTTCATTCTTTAGCAAGCTAAAATCCTTCATATTTGTTCATAAGTTTCTGGAGGAATTAAAATTTGATATACTCTTTAAATATAAAAATATGTTATGAAGTGCAATCCTAGGAGTCAATTAGCATTAAAATTTCTATTACAAACAATATTTAAAAGAACTGATTTTACCAGATTAAAAGATAAGCTTTATTTCAGTTTAATGAACAAAAACAAGATGGATATAAATTTCAACATTTAAAAAATAAATGGACCCTATGATAACGATATCTTTTATACACTGACCTGAGGGTTGCATATTTAATATCAAACTGTAGATAAGGAAATTTATTACACTACAATCCATGTATACAAAACAGAGCTCCATGACGTCATAACTCCTAACAATTCATTCAAACAGCCCAGCCTCCAAANAAATAACTTAATCCTGCTTAATAGCATTTAAATTTGTACCAATTAAGTTGTTAATTAATAATATTATAAGAAAAGATACTGACAATATCAATGTAAATAAATAAAAGCAAGATTCTAAAATTTCTTCTATATTTCCAATGAAGATTAAGGGTTTGTTTGACATTTTAGTTCTTAAAACTGTCCTTTGCGCCACCATCGATTTACAATGGGAATTCGTCCATTGCTGCAGCGAAAATGCGAAGTATACTCTTATAATCGAAGTCTGATTGCTTGGTAGACCAAACACACCCTATTAAATGCTTTGGTTGTCCTCACTTACTATATTGTTGTGAAACCTGGTCCCCCAAATAAGAATCTTTCCAGTAAACATTTATTACACTCCTGTTACATCTTCCTCGTAATATCCCTCACTATATGCTTCAAACTGAGAGCGGTGTTCTCACCATACAGTCGAAAAAATTTAAATTCATGTCTTCATTTAATTGAACTTACTTGCTATGCTACTAATCACCTGCCAAGAATCTATCACAGACTATATGAACTTGACGCCAGTAACAGAAACATTGTAGATCTGAACTAAGCCTCACAGAATAAAATCTTGCTTTAGAATATAAATCGTCCTGACGCATTCACAACAGACTTGGATCTCTTCAAAAACAGCTACAACGCTCTTAGCACCTCGTATAACAACCACGAATTCTTTAAAGACATTCAAAACTTTCTAAACAGTACTTACTCTCGTGACTACCGATTTTGATAAAATTCGGCATAGACGTTAAGAAAAATTATCCCGAGAGAGTATCCCGACATTAAATCGAGAAATTAATTTTAGCCAGTTGACACGAACCTCAAGAGGATATTTAGTACAGCATTCAAACAAGCAAACTTGCTTTATATTAGTTAGCGATAGTTAACAAGTCAACTAACTGTTGTTGTTTAGACAAAACTTTTGAAAAAAATAAATAAAATAAAATAAAATACTTAAATATGTACTTCGATTATCGAGCTCTAATTTAATTGCTGATCATAGCAGTCATCAGTAATTTCTTATAACCTAATACTAATTTAGAAAAAACTGAATAATAAATATGCTCTAAAATAATATTACCGAATAGAACTAAATATTTTATATAATAATAATATGTATAGAGGAACAGCCCGTGGAGGGATTAGAACAGCCAAAGGGCTTATACAATTATTTATACATAATATTTAATAAATGAACCGTTATAATAAAATTAGATTAGTGATATACGAGATTGCAAAGATTTCAACTAAAAACCCAACATAAAAATAATGTAATAATACTATTTATTGTTATATAATTACACATTACTCATATAAGGCATATTAGTAAAATAAGGCATGGTATAAATATTGTCTCACCATAATAATTCTAGCTGTGACACAACAAAATGTATATACATATTGTGTATATAGAGTATTTAGTTACTGGTGCAATTTTAAGGATATTGTGTCAAAAGATTACTTTAATAGAGAATAAATCAATTTTTAGAAAGTCTGTGGCTCGTACAATTTTTAGAAAGTCATTGAATTAATTAAAATTCTTATGCCCACCCATAAATAACAACGTTTTATTTGAAATATTCAGCAAAATACTGCAAAGAAATGGAGTGGAAAGTTACATGATGTATAATTTCAATAGTAATTATTTACCATAATGAACAGCATCAAATATCAAATTAGCATTTTAATTTAAGACCACTTGATCTTCACTTCACTTGATCACTTTCTTCGAGATGTTTTTAATGTATATTTTTATTCATATGTGCCTTAAATTATTTATATTCCTTTTATTTTCCTTTTGTAAATATTATTTTCTTTATTTGAAGAAAGGGGTACTAAAAGGCCCCCCTCTGCTTGATTTTTTAAGAATGCTCCACTTTACCCTAGAAGTTAATGATCAAATCAAATCCAATAGTTGAACATGTAAAATTCTTTGCCAAGCTAAAAAAAATCGGTCCGAGACAACTCAAATTTTCTCATATACGTCTTCATAATTACTTAGCCTAGTGTTTTCCATTTATTAGTTTTCGTATGTAAATTTAATTATTACTGAACATTTCATAAAAATTTACTATAAAAATAACTTCTTTTTTTTGGTGGGGAAGAGAACCCGCGGGCTCTCTAAGTTTAAGCTATTTTATTAGGAACTAGATTTTTCCCGGGAAAACGGCTTATATCGTTAGATTCGTATTTAAATGGTTTACATTTTTTGGAACCGTTTTCGAAAAAAATTGTTTTTTCACGTTTTTCAGTTTTTTTTTGGGGGGGGGGCCAGTAGTTTAGGCTCCAGGCATCTGCACAGACGACAGACAGACGACAGACGACAATGACAGAATTTTTATTTAAAAAAACAACTTTTTGACTCAGGGGACCTCAAAACGTTTAANTCTCAGGAACTAGATTTTTCCCGGGAAAACGGCTTATACCGTTGGATTCGTATTTAAATGGATTACATTTTAGTATTTTTTAATCAAAATCGTCATAAGTGTTTTCGTGAAATAATTTTTTTTCACGTTTATTCAAAGTTTTTGGGGGATAGCGCCCCAAAATTTGGAGCTAAAATTCATTTCTCGATTTCATCTAGGGGTATTGATTTTTCTGAGCATTATGCCAAATTTCGTCAAAATCTACCCAGTAGTTTAGGCTCTAGGTGTCTGCGCAGACGACAGACGGACAGGCAACAGACAGAGACCAACCTTAGGAATAGACCTTAGAGACAACCTTAGGAAATGTAAATTATTATTAAATAATAAACGTAGAAGAAAAGATCAATGATTTTAAATTTTACCACTTGTTAGTTGTAGGTTTTTTTATTTTATTTTTCCTACTTTTAATAATGCCGTAAAAATAAATTTTGTAACTATATATAATTTGAAATGGATAAACTAAAAACTATTAACTGTCACCGTTACAACCTTGTACAACCCAAACTATGTAGGTTAGGCATGTATGCAAAGAGAAATAAACATTTTGAAACTGAAAAAAACATAAAAATGACGGCGCCCACTTAGCTAAAAAAAATGTTTAGTTCATAAATTGCTTTTTAAAAAACAAGAAATGCGTTTATTAATAATATGCTCCAGGCATCTGCACAGACGACAGACAGACGGCAGACGACAATGACAGAATTTTTATTTAAAAAAACAACTTTTTGACTCAGGGGACCTCAAAACGTTTAAATTAAAATCGAATTTTCGAAAGTAAAAACTAATGGTTGATGAATATTGATTTCGTCCTTTCTAATTGGATATAATGTGTAAACAGCCGTCAAAATCTTCGAAACCAGTCTTAATTAAAAATAATAACGATAAAAAAAGAAACATTCTGCGTGCCTAATCTTCAATCACTGGGCGGGTAATACTTTTAAGAATGAAACGCGTTAATATACCGTTTATTTATAGTGTTAAATGACTTAAAATTCACTTCAGGCCTAGGTCAGAATAAAGTTCAGCTATCGATATATCTCTCAACTCTCAGGTAAACATTGTATAAACAACGACAATATTCTAAGAGTAATCAGGCCGAACAAGGTTTGAAGGAAACATCATTTATATATTGAGTAGTGTCCCGACGATGGCGACGACAAAGCTCCTCGAAATTATTAGTTATTGCTAAGCTAAGGTAATCATATTTATTACAATAATTTTTTTTTTTTTTTTTTATTTTTTACTACGTTTTTATTAACTTGGTTTCTTGTTTGTATGTTTGTTTGTTTGTTTGTCCAGTACAAATCTTGCGATTGCGATCGAATTTTAACTAACATCTCTTATAATCGAAGTCTGATTGCTTGGTAGACCTATTAAATGCCTAGGTAATTATTGAGAAGAAAATGGTCTACAAGTTAACATTAATAAGACAAAAGTAATATTTTCGCGCTCAAACAGAACCCGAATTGAATATGTACAAATTCACTAACCTTGGTGTTCCGCTGTCGGCATCTAGTAAATGCGTACAGTACAAGCCTCAAAGCACTTCCTAAGCAAAGATTCAATGGACCAATTCCCATGTGACGTCACTAAACTGTCATTTTAGCGCTCCTTGTGGCAAGAACCTCAACTAAAATGTCAAAAATTTCTCATTTTATAAGGTTTTTTCCCAGGCACCACTTGTTTTTCACCTTTTATTGTAATTTTATTTACATTTATTGTTTTTGTTAATTAGTCTGTAATTGTTAAATTGTGTTAGTTTAGTTTTTAG
>KZ651750.1:65776-102413 GCA_001010745.2 Gerris buenoi
GGGAGGGGGGGGGGTGATCTATGCTGTCGTTCATTTTAACCATATAGAACTACAAACCATATAGAATTTGCAGATGATGAAGTAATAATAGCAAAATCAACCGGAAAAGCAAAAAATAATGCCAAGTAAACTGCAATAGCTACAGCCTGGCAAATAGGGCTTAACATCATTAACATTAACAAATATAAAATGATGCTAATAAATGAAACAATTAACTCTCAGGAATTACCACTAGATAAGGTTACTAGTTTCACTTACCTAGGACACCTTACAAGTCTTGATGGACAACAGCAAGATATTCAGATAAGAGTAAACTCTTGATGGAAAGCCTTGTTGGGAAATAGACTTTTTTAAAAGCAATGCAGAGTTCGGTTAAAGAAAAGATTGCGGGAGCCCACTGTGTACTACCATTACTTACACACGGTTGTGAGATAAAAAATATCCATGTTACATTCCTTGGGTACTTTTGTACCCCGTACGCCTGTGTACCAATTTGGACCATTTCAGATTTATTCCTTCCTTTGGTGGTACAGTTCAATCGTTCAGGCGGAGTATGTGTGCCCAACCAAATGCAAACTGAAGTATAAGAGCTTTTCTTCATTCAGCTCAATAAAAAAAAAAAAAAAAAAAAAAAAAAAAAAAAATTGGTGAAAGGGTTTTCTATTCAACAATTTTTTTTATCCTATTTTATTTTAAATAAATTTGTTTTGACAGTGTGCCCTTTCTTTGTTAAATGGTAACTTAATTGTTAATTTATTATAATTGTTTTAACCATGTTATTTAATTAATTGTACATCATACTATCATTTTTATTATTTAAGTAATGCCTCACGATAGATCAGGACACTGTGTGCTTAGCAACCCATTCTATTTGGACAGCATCACAATTCATGAAAATAAAGTGTTTCTCTCTGGCCACTATATACAGAGTGGTTCAAAAGTACCCCTCCCCCCCCCCCCCCCAATCTTAATTTTTGAACGGTTTGAGATAAAATAATAAAACTTGGGGGATCTCTACCATGCAAAGGGAAGTTTGTTTTCATGCAATTGCCCACTAGGGGGGCAACAGCCCACTTTGCCCCCAGGCCACCCAACTTCAAAATTTCAAATTGGAGTGTAAATTTTTGATAGCATATTTGGATTATACAGAGTAAAAAAATGAAGTTTTACTTGAACTTTTTTTTCTATCTCCAATATTTTGTTAATGTATTGGGCAAAGATAGTGAAGTACTTTACATAAGCGAAATAGAGGGAAGGGGCACCCTCACACCAACTTAAAACTCACCTACGCTCGCCCTATCAAAGATTATAAAAAAAAAAAAAAAAAAAAAAAAAAAGTATTTTGTTGTCATCAGCTCGACGTACCCTTTCATATGATAAAAAATAAATGAAATAAGTTTTTATTGACCTTATTTTTTTTTGGATTTTTTAAGTCGCTAAATTTTTCAAATGTGTGGGTAGGTACTCACTATGCCAAATTAAAAAGTGATAGGACAAAAGGTGTAGCCGAGAGAGCAGGCGACAGATGGAGGGACGGACGGACAGACAGACACACGACAGAAAAATTTCTTGGTTTTGCCTATGAACCCTAAAAATTAAAAGTACATATCTCGTTGACTGAGTAAACGAACTTGATGAAGTCACCATACTTCTTAGGACGTGCCCGATCTTCATCAAATTAACTTTTAAACTATCTAGTCAAGATTAAATGTTCATGTCTATTTAAAAACATAATTATATTAACTACAAATCATTTTATAAATATATAAGTAAAAGTATATTGAACCTAATTCCTCTTTCTTATAATTATAGCAAGCGAACCAAAAAACTTGATCCTATTGAAGAAGTATTAACAGATTTCTAACATCAGCTTTATTTTTAAAGACTCATTGTTCTTAAACAATCAGTCTGAATGGCAGGTTGCATAAATGATGACTTCGCTACACAAACCATAAAAGTGACTGCTAGGAATTTTCCATATGAATTGAACACACGTTGCATAATATACATGGGGGAAAAAATTATCTGTCGATAACAGCTATAGACTTTTATTTAATATCATATTTTACACTACCTACAGAATAGAACTATTATCAATATTATAAAAGAAAAGGATTTTTTTTCCAAGAAAATAGTTCGAGGCTTTATGACACTTAACAACAGCCATTAATTCCCCCAGATAAACTTTTATAGCTTTATAAAACTACCATTGTTATTATTTTTTGTTTAAGATAAGAAACTGGAGTTAACAAGTTGTATCTACTATAAGAAATTTCAGACGTATATGACAAATTAAAAATAAAGTTAACATGACAAGTGACGTCAACATAACAAAAGCTATTGTGGTTAAACCTGTTCAAATATAACAAGTCGTAATGTACACTTAAATATAGTAATTTGGATTCAAGTGTATTTCAAGCAACTAACGATGATGACGACTGGAGAAAATATATTAATTCTTACTATTTTTATTTAAAGTTTTTTGGAATAAAATAATACATCTATAAGAATATATTTGTAATATAAATGTAATGTAAGAAACATGAATAACAAATTGGACACGGGGCGTCTCGAAATTTTTCTTTACCAAATAATTCTAACAAAAAAATAAAATAAAATAACATAAATTTAGAAAGGTATAAATGGTATGCATTTTAGCTCAATAGACTATATACTAGGAACCAATAGGAAAAACTGGGTCTATGGAGAAGTAGTGAAACACCACAAGGCTCGTAGATCTAATATTGTTAGGGTTAGGAATGAGACGAACTGAGGCATCGAGGGAACTAAGGCGTACCTACTTGGGAACACCTTAGGCATTTAATACCCTTAAAAGCCTTTTGGATCTAGTGCTTGTAAACCTGGTAGTAATAATAATCAAAATTCATACGGTGTTACGCCCAAGACAAAATTTAAGACCTCCTCAGAGGTATTTACAGTAGATCAGAGACCAGAGGATTACTAGTTTTCTTTTTTTTTTTTACAAGTTTAAAATCTTAACTGAAAGGAAAGATGTCATGTATTGATTTGTTGACCTTTATTTAGTTATTTATAAATTATTCATTACAGTGTTGTATTTAATTACTTTATAATGTTGTCACCATAGTGCCATAAATAAATAAACCATTATTTCGTTCTCTTCAACATGATGGATGGAGTTTTATTATAATTATAATCAATAATATAGCATAGTGTTTATTGTGTGCCGATTATTGTACCAAGTTTCAAGTCTCTAGCAAAACTGCGAGTTATGACAGACATCCAGCTAAAAACCGGAGCTAAAATCGGAATTTTTAAGTGAAAACAATACTTTTCCTTTCCCAAAAAAAGATCATTTGTATTTCCTTTCTTATGTAGAAAATTATTTTAATTTTATTTTTTTATAATAAAAAATACTTTTTTCCATAAAATTCAAATTTAGACAGTTCCCTATTGCACAATTTTAAAAAATCGCAGTTTTTGAATAGGTCACATGGAACAAAAGTTTTAATGCGATAAAACTTCATTTGAAGACAAATCAAGAATGACTTTTTGTTGAAAAAATGATTTTTTTTTTTTTTTTTTTGGTCATTTCACGTATCGTCAAGTCGATCCTGAGACATATTGTATATCTATGTATTTTCCTTTATAGAGAACTTTTTCTTTTTTGCATATATGTAGTAGATAACGTTGCAAAGAAAATTTATTGATTGAGAAAATTTTATTGACTTATTGGAGTGACTACATTTCAGAATCGAAGTTAGTTTAACTAAAACTTATTATGTACGAGAATATTTTTAAGTTTCAAAGCTATTTGTAACTTTAATGCTGGTTTTCTTGTTTGATCGTGAGGGGTGAAAAAATGTTAAAGTTATTTCATCTAGAAAATAGGTTATATTTCATCCTTGTATGGGGGCATCATTAGCCAGTTGTGTGTAATTTTACTTATAACTAGTAGTATCCAAAATAAAAGTTTATATGTAATAGCTTATTTATTCATACAAATTTTCAGAACTTAAAGAAAATAATAATAATTAAATTACTATCCACTTTAACTTAAAAAATCGGGTACGTGGTACCTCGGAACTTTTCCTCACTTAGGAGACCACTAAAGTGGCTTCTCTACAGAAGCAGAGAGAGAAGCAGCATTGGACGTGGTCAGTACTTGGACGGGTGACCGTTTTGAACTAACTGATTTATTTATTATACTTTTTTTAATATACATTATATTTATTTAATTTTATTCATTTAATTATTTGAATTTTGGCGGTATTTTGACATATGTANCTCTCTCTCTCTCTCTCTCTCTCTCTCTCTCTCTCTCTCTCTCTCTCTCTCTCTCTCTCTCTCTCTCTCTCTCTCTCTCTCTCTCTCTCTCTCTCTCTCTCTCTCTCTCTCTCTCTCTCTCTCTCTCTCTCTCTCTCTCTCTCTCTCTCTCTCTCTCTCTCTCTCTCTCTCTCTCTCTCTCTCTCTCTCTCTCTCTCTCTCTCTCTCTCTCTCTCTCTCTCTCTCTCTCTCTCTCTCTCTCTCTCTCTCTCTCTCTCTCTCTCTCTCTCTCTCTCTCTCTCTCTCTCTCTCTCTCTCTCTCTCTCTCTCTCTCTCTCTCTCTCTCTCTCTCTCTCTCTCTCTCTCTCTCTCTCTCTCTCTCTCTCTCTCTCTCTCTCTCTCTCTCTCTCTCTCTCTCTCTCTCTCTCTCTCTCTCTCTCTCTCTCTCTCTCTCTCTCTCTCTCTCTCTCTCTCTCTCTCTCTCTCTCTCTCTCTCTCTCTCTCTCTCTCTCTCTCTCTCTCTCTCTCTCTCTCTCTCTCTCTCTCTCTCTCTCTCTCTCTCTCTCTCTCTCTCTCTCTCTCTCTCTCTCTCTCTCTCTCTCTCTCTCTCTCTCTCTCTCTCTCTCTCTCTCTCTCTCTCTCTCTCTCTCTCTCTCTCTCTCTCTCTCTCTCTCTCTCTCTCTCTCTCTCTCTCTCTCTCTCTCTCTCTCTCTCTCTCTCTCTCTCTCTCTCTCTCTCTCTCTCTCTCTCTCTCTCTCTCTCTCTCTCTCTCTCTCTCTCTCTCTCTCTCTCTCTCTCTCTCTCTCTCTCTCTCTCTCTCTCTCTCTCTCTCTCTCTCTCTCTCTCTCTCTCTCTCTCTCTCTCTCTCTCTCTCTCTCTCTCTCTCTCTCTCTCTCTCTCTCTCTCTCTCTCTCTCTCTCTCTCTCTCTCTCTCTCTCTCTCTCTCTCTCTCTCTCTCTCTCTCTCTCTCTCTCTCTCTCTCTCTCTCTCTCTCTCTCTCTCTCTCTCTCTCTCTCTCTCTCTCTCTCTCTCTCTCTCTCTCTCTCTCTCTCTCTCTCTCTCTCTCTCTCTCTCTCTCTCTCTCTCTCTCTCTCTCTCTCTCTCTCTCTCTCTCTCTCTCTCTCTCTCTCTCTCTCTCTCTCTCTCTCTCTCTCTCTCTCTCTCTCTCTCTCTCTCTCTCTCTCTCTCTCTCTCTCTCTCTCTCTCTCTCTCTCTCTCTCTCTCTCTCTCTCTCTCTCTCTCTCTCTCTCTCTCTCTCTCTCTCTCTCTCTCTCTCTCTCTCTCTCTCTCTCTCTCTCTCTCTCTCTCTCTCTCTCTCTCTCTCTCTCTCTCTCTCTCTCTCTCTCTCTCTCTCTCTCTCTCTCTCTCTCTCTCTCTCTCTCTCTCTCTCTCTCTCTCTCTCTCTCTCTCTCTCTCTCTCTCTCTCTCTCTCTCTCTCTCTCTCTCTCTCTCTCTCTCTCTCTCTCTCTCTCTCTCTCTCTCTCTCTCTCTCTCTCTCTCTCTCTCTCTCTCTCTCTCTCTCTCTCTCTCTCTCTCTCTCTCTCTCTCTCTCTCTCTCTCTCTCTCTCTCTCTCTCTCTCTCTCTCTCTCTCTCTCTCTCTCTCTCTCTCTCTCTCTCTCTCTCTCTCTCTCTCTCTCTCTCTCTCTCTCTCTCTCTCTCTCTCTCTCTCTCTCTCTCTCTCTCTCTCTCTCTCTCTCTCTCTCTCTCTCTCTCTCTCTCTCTCTCTCTCTCTCTCTCTCTCTCTCTCTCTCTCTCTCTCTCTCTCTCTCTCTCTCTCTCTCTCTCTCTCTCTCTCTCTCTCTCTCTCTCTCTCTCTCTCTCTCTCTCTCTCTCTCTCTCTCTCTCTCTCTCTCTCTCTCTCTCTCTCTCTCTCTCTCTCTCTCTCTCTCTCTCTCTCTCTCTCTCTCTCTCTCTCTCTCTCTCTCTCTCTCTCTCTCTCTCTCTCTCTCTCTCTCTCTCTCTCTCTCTCTCTCTCTCTCTCTCTCTCTCTCTCTCTCTCTCTCTCTCTCTCTCTCTCTCTCTCTCTCTCTCTCTCTCTCTCTCTCTCTCTCTCTCTCTCTCTCTCTCTCTCTCTCTCTCTCTCTCTCTCTCTCTCTCTCTCTCTCTCTCTCTCTCTCTCTCTCTCTCTCTCTCTCTCTCTCTCTCTCTCTCTCTCTCTCTCTCTCTCTCTCTCTCTCTCTCTCTCTCTCTCTCTCTCTCTCTCTCTCTCTCTCTCTCTCTCTCTCTCTCTCTCTCTCTCTCTCTCTCTCTCTCTCTCTCTCTCTCTCTCTCTCTCTCTCTCTCTCTCTCTCTCTCTCTCTCTCTCTCTCTCTCTCTCTCTCTCTCTCTCTCTCTCTCTCTCTCTCTCTCTCTCTCTCTCTCTCTCTCTCTCTCTCTCTCTCTCTCTCTCTCTCTCTCTCTCTCTCTCTCTCTCTCTCTCTCTCTCTCTCTCTCTCTCTCTCTCTCTCTCTCTCTCTCTCTCTCTCTCTCTCTCTCTCTCTCTCTCTCTCTCTCTCTCTCTCTCTCTCTCTCTCTCTCTCTCTCTCTCTCTCTCTCTCTCTCTCTCTCTCTCTCTCTCTCTCTCTCTCTCTCTCTCTCTCTCTCTCTCTCTCTCTCTCTCTCTCTCTCTCTCTCTCTCTCTCTCTCTCTCTCTCTCTCTCTCTCTCTCTCTCTCTCTCTCTCTCTCTCTCTCTCTCTCTCTCTCTCTCTCTCTCTCTCTCTCTCTCTCTCTCTCTCTCTCTCTCTCTCTCTCTCTCTCTCTCTCTCTCTCTCTCTCTCTCTCTCTCTCTCTCTCTCTCTCTCTCTCTCTCTCTCTCTCTCTCTCTCTCTCTCTCTCTCTCTCTCTCTCTCTCTCTCTCTCTCTCTCTCTCTCTCTCTCTCTCTCTCTCTCTCTCTCTCTCTCTCTCTCTCTCTCTCTCTCTCTCTCTCTCTCTCTCTCTCTCTCTCTCTCTCTCTCTCTCTCTCTCTCTCTCTCTCTCTCTCTCTCTCTCTCTCTCTCTCTCTCTCTCTCTCTCTCTCTCTCTCTCTCTCTCTCTCTCTCTCTCTCTCTCTCTCTCTCTCTCTCTCTCTCTCTCTCTCTCTCTCTCTCTCTCTCTCTCTCTCTCTCTCTCTCTCTCTCTCTCTCTCTCTCTCTCTCTCTCTCTCTCTCTCTCTCTCTCTCTCTCTCTCTCTCTCTCTCTCTCTCTCTCTCTCTCTCTCTCTCTCTCTCTCTCTCTCTCTCTCTCTCTCTCTCTCTCTCTCTCTCTCTCTCTCTCTCTCTCTCTCTCTCTCTCTCTCTCTCTCTCTCTCTCTCTCTCTCTCTCTCTCTCTCTCTCTCTCTCTCTCTCTCTCTCTCTCTCTCTCTCTCTCTCTCTCTCTCTCTCTCTCTCTCTCTCTCTCTCTCTCTCTCTCTCTCTCTCTCTCTCTCTCTCTCTCTCTCTCTCTCTCTCTCTCTCTCTCTCTCTCTCTCTCTCTCTCTCTCTCTCTCTCTCTCTCTCTCTCTCTCTCTCTCTCTCTCTCTCTCTCTCTCTCTCTCTCTCTCTCTCTCTCTCTCTCTCTCTCTCTCTCTCTCTCTCTCTCTCTCTCTCTCTCTCTCTCTCTCTCTCTCTCTCTCTCTCTCTCTCTCTCTCTCTCTCTCTCTCTCTCTCTCTCTCTCTCTCTCTCTCTCTCTCTCTCTCTCTCTCTCTCTCTCTCTCTCTCTCTCTCTCTCTCTCTCTCTCTCTCTCTCTCTCTCTCTCTCTCTCTCTCTCTCTCTCTCTCTCTCTCTCTCTCTCTCTCTCTCTCTCTCTCTCTCTCTCTCTCTCTCTCTCTCTCTCTCTCTCTCTCTCTCTCTCTCTCTCTCTCTCTCTCTCTCTCTCTCTCTCTCTCTCTCTCTCTCTCTCTCTCTCTCTCTCTCTCTCTCTCTCTCTCTCTCTCTCTCTCTCTCTCTCTCTCTCTCTCTCTCTCTCTCTCTCTCTCTCTCTCTCTCTCTCTCTCTCTCTCTCTCTCTCTCTCTCTCTCTCTCTCTCTCTCTCTCTCTCTCTCTCTCTCTCTCTCTCTCTCTCTCTCTCTCTCTCTCTCTCTCTCTCTCTCTCTCTCTCTCTCTCTCTCTCTCTCTCTCTCTCTCTCTCTCTCTCTCTCTCTCTCTCTCTCTCTCTCTCTCTCTCTCTCTCTCTCTCTCTCTCTCTCTCTCTCTCTCTCTCTCTCTCTCTCTCTCTCTCTCTCTCTCTCTCTCTCTCTCTCTCTCTCTCTCTCTCTCTCTCTCTCTCTCTCTCTCTCTCTCTCTCTCTCTCTCTCTCTCTCTCTCTCTCTCTCTCTCTCTCTCTCTCTCTCTCTCTCTCTCTCTCTCTCTCTCTCTCTCTCTCTCTCTCTCTCTCTCTCTCTCTCTCTCTCTCTCTCTCTCTCTCTCTCTTGCTCGCTCTCTCTCTCTCTCTCTCTCTCTCTCTCTCTCTCTCTCTCTCTTTCTGAAAATTGGAATACTAGAAGCTAATCATCACACAATAATAATACTAATATACTCAATAATACAATGATAAACTTAATATTAACACTAATGAAGTTTTCTTCAGCAAAGGTTGTTAATTTAAAATTGATCTTGATCTACTTATAGGAAATGTGTAAAATTGTAAAATATAAATATCCGAAAATAACAGATTGTTTTGAAATTTTTAAATAAACGTAGTTAAATGTTTATATAAAATAAAGAACAGTAAATATACAGCTGGTATATTCAAACAGAGCAAAACTTTACGTAACAGAACAGTAGCGACCTTCAAGCGGATAAGGATAATAGAATATATTATAACTCTATTACTAAAACCACTTAGATGAAATTAAAAAGACAAAATAATACTTTCCAGAACGAATTAACTCAGGAAATTAGATGAAAATAATTTCTTTTACACGAAACAAGGTCATGAAAAACGGAATAACGTTGGATTTGACCAACAAAAATCTATTTGAATAAATTACTTATTATTTATTTATTTCTTTTTTTTAAATGAATTTACATTACTGTTCAAAAACATGGTGAGGAAGTAGGGACATTTCAGTTGTTTTCTGGATGCTTACGGAACAACTTCATATTTAAGAGAAAAATATCTCGTTTGTACATAACGTACATTGTGCATAAAGATTCCCACTAGGTAGTGTTTATAATAGTTAACGTTTTTCGTATTTTATCAGTACTACTTACATAACACTAGAACAAATCCTTATTATCAACTAAGCTGTTAATCCTCTATGATTAGGTCTTCAACGAATGATCTCTACACAGCAAATAATTTAGGGCCAAATATTTTAACTTCCCTCTATTAAAAATTATTAACGGAAACACATCTCTATTATAGTAGTAGTATTTTTAAAGGCGGATAAAAGAAACCCCCAAATAGTATTAATAAATTTCAATTTTCAATGGCTAGCTCTAGTAGAAAAAAGTCAAGATTAGAAGGACATCCATATATGAGAGTATGCAGGTACAACAACTTAAATAATAATCACTTATTTAGTGTGCTAAACCATCTTTTATAATCACCCTTGCAAACAAATTGTTTTTTTATACACTTGTAGATAATAATTGCACTAGAATCTTGCAATTTGGAACAACTTTAATCTAAGGGTTTTCCAATCGGCCATTTTGATTAAAGATGGAGGCCACATACATATTCAATATTTGAAACCACGTTCTTTGATCCGTTGAAATAAAATCACTGTATATGGTATGAATATTGATGTCTGCCAAAATTGGTATTACAAATTTCAATCTCATAGGGGAAAAGTAAGAAAATAAGGGGAATTGAGACAAATTGATTTTCTGGACCTAGGAAGTAAATATGTACTTAGGACAGGTCATTTCTTTAGAATATCAGCACCTACTAATAAAAATACATTTAAATTCAACCTAGGGATACGACTGAGGGGGGGGGATTACAAAAGGAAAAACTTCGTGGAAAGTTGACATTTCAAAATGCTCCTGTAGTCCGAATTAGAACATATAGATACATACATTAGGGAGGTTTTGCAACTGGTAACATCTAACTGATATAGAATATACCTGATGGATTAACTTTTATAAATTTCTTTATGTGATCAAGATAATAATTTTGTGACTCTTCTAATATTAGAGTATCTTATGAACCAAAATTATTATATATACGATAATTTTAAGGTTCCAATAAAATTAATTTGAAAAATAAAAATTGTTTTTCTTATTCGTTATCACTAACGCTTCCTTCAAACAATACTGAAAATACTCTGGTGAAAGAAAAATTAATAACTGTTATTATTACCAGGCGTTGCTATTTGCAAGCACTCATTCTCAAATAAACTGTTTATAAAACTATATAGGTTTTATAAAAACTACACGCCATAAGAGTGCATAGTTTTGTTGCGGATGAAAAGTAGGCTAATTAGTGCGGCACATAGTTTTCTCACATTCTATCACTGGGCGAAAGATCAGATGACAGTAAATTAAAATTTAAAAAAAAAAAAAAAAAGGTATTATAATTGGACAAGCAGTTTTTAAGATATATGAGATAACTGGTTGTTTTCACTGAGATTTTGAAGTAACACTTCATATTCATGTCTAGAGAGATTTATATAAAAATTAACACAATAATATTGTCATCACAACCACAATTTTATATAATTAAACATATAACATACATTAGACAATTGTATCATCTTTAGTGTAAAAGTTACCAAGCCTGACTACTAGTATAGTAGTCTAGTAGTAGCCTTTCACTCACTATGCGAACAGTTAAACTGAAAATGATATAAATGTCGAAACGTTTATGTTTTCATATAGAATTTACCTCTCTAGTCATAATTTAAGATATATTGATGTTGGTTCGCGAAAATTGAGCGACAGAGTGTCAAGGGACCAAAAATGTTCCCTGACGCCTTAAACAGATTTTTGTCTTGGAATTTTTGAAATTGGAGACATACAAAATGTTCGTTCGTTAAAACGATCTCACAGCTTTCGTACCTCCGGTAAGCTCGGAAGCAAATTAGGTTGCATGAACTCGCGAAAGTCAAATATGACTGTTTGTTAAGGACATTTTGATTTAGAACTAATAATGTAGTCTATTAATTAGTGAGGCACATAGCTCACATCCTATAATTAGACAAACAGTTCAATGGACATTAAAAATATGGTTGAAACGTTACTCGCTTCGATTCCCTGTGGGGTCTCACTTATTTTTATTCAATATTAAAAATTAGACGGTTAAAATTAATATTAAATTAGTTTTAGGCGTCTTTTGACGGAACATCCTAATTCCTAATTCCAACACAATTCAAAGATCAAAGATTTTTAAGATATGGTGGGTCGAAAAAATGTTGAATGCCTTGCTGACACGAGACGTGAAATATTTCCTGATGTCTAAAACGGGTTTCTGTCCAGAAATTTTTAAATTTGGGACACATAGAAATTTTTATTTTCTCTTAGAATGATCTTTTTTTAACTAAAGTAACTTCGGAAGATTTTTTTATGTTTAAAATCGTAAAAAGAAAAAATAAATATTATAAGTATATAATCAATCAATTAAAATGATAAAAAAAGACAAAAGAGACTATCTATAAAGAAAAAAACAACAGAAACTATCAAAAACAGTTAATATACGTAAATATTTACTTGTTATTATTATTACAACTAAAGTATCTTTCGAAACTTCCTACTATTAAAAATTATAGTTTTGCTTCTCTTTTTATTTATTTATTTTATTTTTCAATCGTAATAAATTGTCAGTGTTTTGATTATTCCGTTTTCGATATTGCATGCCAAAAGAAAGGAAAGAGAAATCGATATTTATTAATTTACAAAACGTTTCCCATCTTTCATTATCTTAAACATTTTTTCCACGAAGAAGAGAAATAAACGAGAGATAAGGAGATATCTTAAACCAATTACGTCAAAGAAGTTATTGTATAAATATTTAAATTGATAGAAGTAAAATAAACGATCTAAATAATAAGTAAAATATTATTATTATTTTATTTTGACTATTTTGATATAAAGAGAAATAGTGCAGGATCTAGAGTTATTTTTAGTTGCAGCCTAAACTTATTGTCTTTATTCAAATTAAAAAAAAAATAAACAATTAAAAATGGATTTAGATATCAGGGAATATTTATGGTCCCGTTAATAGATTTCATGTTCAAAAGATTACCATTAAAATAAATTCTACATAATATTTAATATACGATACAGTGACGGTTTAAGACACATTATTACCTCTAACCCTACCCGCAAGGTAACGGAATCAATGTGATCGTTTTGAGGATCGATTTTTTTTGTCCCCAAATGAATCATTCAAAGGAAGAAATCCATTTTAGACATTCGGGAACATATTTCGTCTAGTGTCTATCTTTAGTTTAAAAGTTTTGCTAACAAAACCACCTACTACTACATTACATGTTGGTCCCATATAATGATAACATTTCTGCACTCATTGGTTTCTTTCCCACACTTGTACAAACATGATTTTATTAACATCTTTAGGAGTACTCATTTCATTATTAAAAAATTTGGGTGGGTTGTCAAAAGTAGTCAGATTGTCCCATACTCATTTCAATAATTCATGTGTAAAATATCCAAACCATTTTAAAAAAGTTCGTTCTTCAGAATGTTATAGCTTCCGTTACCTTAAGAAGCTTCTGTTAGTCCGGAAACAAAAAACAAAAAAGGAGGAAAAATTTACACAATTTGTGTTAGTGAGAGACACCAAGGGATGTGCCACGCAAGCGTGACATATAGGAACTGTTCAAACATCAGACAAAGTTTTTTACGTCAAAACTTTTTTAACTAATTGTCTGACACATTCCTTGGTGTCTCTCATTAACATAATTTGTGTATTGTGTACCTTATTGCAGTGTGCAAAAACACGGTATTACATTGCTGATGTTGCTGGAAGAAAATTTAAAAAAATAGACAATAATGGGATGTAAAAGCATAACATCAAAGTACGCAAAAAAAATAAAACTACGAGGCACTCTAATTGGCAGACTATTTTAATATGATTATTCAAAAAAAATAAAAAATAAAAAAANAAAAAAATAAAATAAAATATATATATATATATATAATAACAATAAATTCCATTTTTTTTTCATTAAGACCCTAGTTATACTATTTTATTTTAAGAATATAACTGACAATACAGAATAAATATAAAATTCTGAGGGGTGTGTCTAAGGTAAGAGGTAGATTGACGAAACGGGTTCTGACAGTTGCGTCATGCGTTAGTGTATATTGTAAGACTGGGCAATGTTTCAAATATATTATCAGGCTGGTTCGAGGCTACAACTTGTCAGGCAGGAGGCGAGCCCCCTCGCGCCACGTGACGTGCAACCGCTGCACTTTTTTAAGTATTACAGACTAAAGAAAAGGGGGAAAATAGATAAATAAATGTTTCAAATATATAACTATATCAATCAATTTTTGAGTCTGAAAAAATAATAAATAAATATAGGACTATTCTTATATATGAAGCATAATAATTAAATAAAAAATAAAATTTGTGTAAATAACATTTAGAATTTATAACTACAATCAATTGTTCGAAGAGTTATTGCTTATAAAATTTAATGAAAGTATCTTAAAGCTTATTATAGATGATTTGTAAATGGAAGTTGTAGAGGAGCTAATGACTAATGGTTAAGCACCTTAAAAAAAAATATATAAATAAAAATAAAAATAAAAATAAAAAATAAAATTTGTGTAAATAACATTTAGAATTTATAACTACTCAATTGTTCGAAGAGTAACCAATCTATTCCAAAGATTTATATATGTTTAAAAGAGCAGATAATATGAAAGACAGAAAGTGTGAAACATTTAGTAAGCTTTCATGTTGCATAGCAATTTAAAGCTTTTTTCTGGTAGTTTAAACAAATGTAAGTTCTGTCCAGAAAAATGTTTCCTGGAACCCATATTAAAAACAAACAGCGAAATGCTATTTTTTTCTGTGCGAGTTCTTTATGCGCAGCATCACCAGTTACTAAGGGTAGAGATCGGGTTCGGATTATAATAATTAATAAGGGAATCATAATTAGGAATGGAATAAGTAATAAGAAGGATAAGGGAATTATCATTAAATTTTGCCACGAAAACGAGAATCATCAAACAAATAGTAAACAGTAGACTTAGTAATTATATGAAATCATATAAGGAAGAGTTTAGTACTAGTTGTATGTATGTATCTGAAAGATTTGTTAATATATAAGAATACAATGGCATTAGTTTTATTTGATTATTATTTTATTTTAAAATAGATGCACTAAGTTAGCACTAAATACATATATTTTTAATGATAACTAACAAAGACCTGCCTTATTCTACATCATCATGAATAGAAATGATTATGATATCATTTAATTAGAATGCGCTAAATTGAATTGAATAAAAAAACCCTCGTGGCTAAAAGAACAAAGAAGAACTTAAACTTCATTTTCAAAAGATATCTTTATCGAATTCCTGCACGAATTAGCTGTCAATGTCAAATGAATTAGGTCACAAATAATTAACTTGCAAGCCCTTATTTTATACAAACTAAAAATATTCATGGCCGTAAAATTACAATACGAAAGCAATGGGAGCAGGAAGTCTTATATAAATGGGGGAAAAAGATATGAAATTATGCTATCATTTGAAAGATAGTGTAAAAAAAAAAAAAAAAAAATACAATAAATACATAATTCGGAGTAACATTTCGTGTTTTTTTAAAAAAAGAAAAAATAGTTAGTTTGTAATTAATAAAATGATTAAGATACATACATCCAGAGTTTGCGTAGAATCTAGATTTTCGAAAAAAGTACAGTTTTAGATTTGCCTTCACACAAATTTCTATGCTGATTACACTATTACTTATTGCAAGAAATTGAATTATATAATGATGATTGAATCCAAACAATTACGATTGCATCTATAAGCTTACATTTATTATAAGCATGGCAGCTACCTTAAGAAACCACTAAAGTCCACCAAGGTTCAAGGTCTCTAAGATATATTTCTAAGTCGATTTGTCCCACATTCAAGTATCATTGTTCTCGTTCTTCCCATGATAAACTGTTCCATTGTTCCCATATTTATGATAAACTAAACAGTTAATAATTTTAAAAACTAAAAGTGATTCTTGAAATCTATGGATATGATTCCAATAGTAAATATATGTACCCAGTTTCATTGACATATGTTTAGTGGTTCATAAGTGCAGACATCACTCTTTTGTAAAGAAAGCAATTGCAATCATATCCAGACAAAACTTTTTCATAATGGAAGATAGTAATTAAATTTAAATAGTAAAAAATCACAGGGAAGTACTTGCGTGCAAGTACTTTTTAGGGTTTTGTAGATGATTAAGCACACCCATTATGTAATTATTATTTCTTGTCTTGGATCTCAAGAGTCCCGGGTTCGATCCCCCGGGGGGTCACAATGTTTTTTATCAGTAATAAACCAATAAGGAGTGCAAAATTTAAAAAAGCAAATATATATTTGTGTCCTACTCTTCAGCAGCTTTCATTTGATACCTAACTCAAAATTTTAAAAAAATAAAATTTTGGGCGCACTTTAAATTTTCGCGCCTAAAATTGGCAATTTTTTGAAAATGTGGGATGCACTCCCGGAATTTGCATCCCCCCACAATAGGGTATTAGTATGAATTATTTTGAAATTTTACGACCAGCCGTTATATAGTGGTTGAGGGGGGGCAGTTTTGGGTATATTTTGATTTATTTGACCAATAAGGAAAGAGAAATTTAAAAATTTATACATATATTTGTAATCTACTATTCAGCAGCTTTCATTTGATACCCCACTCGAAAATTTAAAAAAATCTAAATTTTTGACGTTACCGCATTTTTTCGAATTGCGCATGCGCATATTAAATTTTTAACTTTTGTGTATATGTTCTGTGTTTGGGCCCGGAAGTTACGCCAGTGTTTCAAATTTCAGCATTTTAGCTTAAATGGTTCGGGCGCTATGAGCCAAAGAGCGACGGACAGACGGACACATCACCCTCGGCATAAGGGTTTTGAGAAGTATCTACAAAACCCTAAAAACAAACATTTAAATCCAAAAACTCAAAAAGCGTTCAGAAAAACTTGATTTTAAATTTCTCATGCAATTACCTAACAAATGTTTTGTTAATTAGTTATTTAGTTTCTTAGAGAATTCATAGTGAGAGATTTTCTTTTTGATGGAAATTTGATACTCGTAAGTTTTCCTGATACACTTTTCTTTTTTTTAATTTGGACTTCGTTTTGTACTTTAGTCACATTTCTTTGCATTGATTACAAGTAATTTATAACCTAAGAAATGAGGGTCTGACAGCTTAAGTTGTATCAATTTTTACAGTCCCTAAGGAATTTTTAAAGATTGGCAATTTGTACGGTGCTATCTCGAAGGAAATTTTATTTTATTTCTGAATATGAGGTTAAGTATTGAAATGTTTTTGCAGCAGGCGATTCGCCATAAGATCTGCGTTTTAAACATTAACTATAATGAAATTTAGGATGCCATATCTTGCGGTGCTTAGCTCATTTTAAGAGGAAGTATTTGACAAAAATGTTTGTCATATTATAGCATTGCACCCTGTTTACTTATTTAAAATTTAAATGGTATAACGTCTAGATTATGCGGCTGGTAATTTAAAGAAATACAACACATCCAGATTAATAAATAAAGGGGATGCTAAGCCCACTTATTGATATTCAAGGTAAATTTGGGCACCCCCCCCCCTTCCTAAAATAAAAATGTAACCTATACTGGTATTTCTCTATATAAAATTAAACTACGTAGGTAATTAGTAAGTTCGGCTTATAGTCGTTAGGCTTGATTACTTCGTTTTGGCTCTGAGTAAGGTTTTAAAAATATATTTTTGTATTTAATCGAGCCAGCCGAAAAGAATACCTTAATGATCGTAGAAGTTTTAATATTCCGCAGACCATTCAAGGTTATGATCAAGACAGTAATTTTCTTAGAAAACTACTGAAAATAGCTGTATTTATATAAATATAAACATTATTATTTATCATGTATAATTATACTAGTAAGTTAAGACAACTAATAATCTAAATTGATTGATACTCGTAAGTTTTCCTGATAATTAATAACTGTTATTATTACCAGGCGTTGCTATTTGCAAGCACTCATTCTCAAATAAACTGTTTATAAAACTATATAGGTTTTATAAAAACTACACGCCATAAGAGTGCATAGTTTTGTTGCGGATGAAAAGTAGGCTAATTAGTGCGGCACATAGTTTTCTCACATTCTATCACTGGGCGAAAGATCAGATGACAGTAAANCCAAAAACAAGTATTAATTATCTTTATATACTTATTGCTACAACAGCGTTTTAATTACTTGATAATGATAATGCAGGGCATTAATTACATTGACCTTCTCGTATACGGAAATATAAGTTGAGTTCTAAGTGTACTTAACTTATTAGAGATTATTTGTGATTGCGAATATCATAAATAGAAATGATAATATTAACGCCCGGGAAGTTATATAAAAAAAATCGTTCTTACGTCGCAGCTATCAACCCCCAAAAAAAATCAAATGGGTGCAATTATACCTCTTTAGTTTTTTTCCTCTTTGATAATAATATTAATTTTAAAAAATTATAAAGCTTTTGGCTCGATTTTAAATGAATCGGTTTAATTATAAGGATTTTTTTATCATTGCTCGATCAAATATATCACTGACTCAACTCAATTAGAAAGACCATGCAATAAGTTTAATATTCAAGTATTCCAAGAAACATGTTCTCCTCCCTCCTACGAAAGTTATAAAATCATAGTAAAGCACAAATTAAATTTAGGGCAGTTTTTTCTATTTAGAGTTATCCAAGTAAAATTTCCAAGTAAAACTCTAGTTGGTATTCTTGATTTACATATTTTAACAGAATTACTTTAAATTATAATTTCGGTTCATAGTTATTACAAACTCCAACTCAACTAGGTTTATGTTCTACTTTTTTAACAATATATTTCTTCTAAAAATACATTATTACATTTATTATCTCCTTATTTACTTACAAGGAATATACCACAACAATTATCTTTATCTGTCACCGTAATGCAGCACATACCACAAAAACAATTTTTTCATTTTAAAAATTCAAATTATAATAATTCAACTCTAAAGTACAGGATTTATCTCTCTGATGTCGATTATCTTCTCTATTACTGTAATATATTGGTATGATGTAATCTTAAAATTGGTCCATGAATCAAAAAACGTGGGCGTCAGAAAAAAGGACATAGAAATGTCTTAATGAAATATTAAGTTTTTTAAACTTAATTTTACGAAAGATAAATAGATAAAGAAATATTACTTGCAACAATTTATTTAATTGTTGCATTGTATTTTTCACAAAACCATCAGTAATTATAAATTATGTATTACTTGTTAGACAATGATGACATTTAGAAAATATGTGCAACTGTGAATGTAACAATCACTTACGCAAAGACCCTCTCTATTGCCAACGTACATCGAGACTTAAGATGCCGCTAGATTGTACAGTTACCAACATCTCAAGGTTAAAAGCGGTTAGAAATAATAACAAGTGAGAAATTTCAAACCTTAACTCAATGTTTTGATTTTTCATAGTCTATCTAGGAAGTGAACTAACACTTCAATTATTGATTGTTCTCCTTCTTTAACGTCACTTAGGCAAGAGAAAGAGGAGCGTCTAAGTCCAGGACTTTGCCAAGGGCATTGACTGTTAACTTCATCAAGGACAACAAGAATTAAGCCCCCTCAAGTCCCACGCATCTGCAAGCTACAAATATAACCTCCATTACTGTAAAACTACCGAACACACCTAAATACAAATCCATTGCCGAAAAAGAAGAGAAAAAATACAAACTTTTCTCTACCTTTTATAAAGTCTTCACAAATTCATACAAACGGGAAGAGAAAAATTTACGTCATAACTTTTTTTTTATTCAAAATAAATACGTCATTAGTAATTATTATTAATTTTTTTGTTTTCACTGTTGACCGTTTTAGCAGAACAATATTATTACTTATAAGATGTAATTATTTCCTACTCGAGTACAGTTAAAAATGCTACACTAACTTCATAATTATACATATTTTTTATTTTGCTCAGTATCTTTACAATTTATAAATGGTAGTATGGTGGTTTTAAGCCTGTAAACTATTCCACATAAATGTGATATTTATTTCTAACCAAGTTTCTATGGTTATTCCTACACCCCATAATTCATCTCTAAACCCTATAATTACAGAAACAAATTAACATGATTTAAAAATTACAATTAAGATATACAGTAACCATATTTCAAAATTCGTTATTCCACTCCAGCAACATAAAACAAATCCGATCACTAACTATTTAATTTCTAAAGTAGGAAGCAATATTGAATATTGATTTCTAGATTGAATTAATAACCAACATCAGTTCAACAAACTCGAAAAAACCTTTCTCATAATACATAAAAAAAATACTGAACTTAAATAATTTACTATTAACATATAATAAAGTTTTCAACAGGTGGTAGTTAACAATTCGTTGGCGATTTTCAGCTAATTCAGATTCATTTTTATCAATTTCTCGAAAACTAGATATTCCCCGGAAAAACTGTTTATAGTTTATATGGTTGAATACCATACCATTTAAACGGAGTAAATAATAGACTAATTTATTAGAATAAATATAGAATTTAAAGGGATATTAATTTAGGGGGCAGCGTCTCCAAACTTAGAGATAACATTTATTTCTCAAGTTTTCAGAGCATGTTTACTCAATTTCATTAAAATCAGCACATATTAGTTTAGCTCAATGCGTTTACATGGAATAAAATTTATAGAAATTTATTAAGGGAATTTTTGGACTCACTTTTGGACAACTTAAAAGTAAAATTTTGCCTCATTACAATAATTTCTCTATATATACTACGCATACCTATAAGTTAGTAAAAAGTGATAATTTTATAACTTAATTATTAATAACTACAATTACTCATCATACTCTCCTTTTAATCCTTTTTAATCAGCTTTTAAGTTTTTGACTGATACATGCTTAAACCGAGTAAATAAATTAGAAGCTCAAAATCTTTTACGCCATCACAATACTTTCTTTTTAGAACTAATTCTTATATGAGAAAGTAAAAACCAGTCCAAATTTAAAAAAAAACGGCTCATGTATCAATCTAAAAAATAAATATTATCTCTTGTTTAACGAATTATTATTTAAATTAATTCTAATTTGGTCTCTAATCCATTCAAAGAAAAAGGAACAATTAACTAAGATTAACTAAGTCCAAATAATAAAATTACTATATCTTCACAAAGGATAAATAAATTAAGTTTCTCTAAGAATCACTTATAATTTTCATGGAAAACAAGATTTTTTTTTTTTTTTTTTTAGAAACTTAAGCGGAAACTAGAAATGTGTATTTAAAGATAGATACGACGATATTCAATGTCCTATTTAAAGATCACCTACCTTATGCGTTGTGTAAAAGGATGTTTTGTAATTTTGATTTAGAAAAAGTGAAAATCATGCATTTTTATCCTGTTAGATTTTATGGGAAAGTAGTAACTAGCTTATCAAAGGAGCAATTAAAACAAGAATGTCTCCTATTCTTAAATGTGGGGTCTATAATTATGTTAAACTGTGACCTCAAAATATTAGTTGGAATTCCCACCGTCCTGAAAGTTAAGATGCGGAGTAGCATAACTTAGGTAACTAATAAGCCATACAATTCTCAGATATACTTCTTGACATGATATTGGGATTACCAATATGTCTAAAGCAATGAATGATGGATTTACAAATTTCAAGATCTTTTGCTATTGTTATTATCATATTACATATTTATAAGGTTTTGAAGAATTTTCAAATTATCAAAATACTTTATTATTTTTATTCATAAAACTTACGAGAAAGTAAAAAGAAAAAGAAAAGGTCTGTCAATTAGTATGGTACAAAGCTACCTGGCGTGCTAATAATGGACGAATGGTCAAATGTTTTTGAATCTGTTGCGATTTCAAGTCGGGCCACGATTGTTTTATGTAATATTTAATTTTCCCAGACGGTTAAAAATTAATATGGGACCACCTCTAAGCTACTTTTGGACATACCATCAAAATTTCTTCAAAATCGAACGAGAACTTTAAACGATAAAGCTATTAGTAAAAACAAGTTTGCACAAACGAGAATTTACTTATTTTTAAGTAATATGAATTTTGCGCAGACGGTTGAAATTAATATGGGACTAACAATGGGCTAATTATGACCTAACATCAACATTAAAATCGGACAATTAGTTACTAAGATATGTTGGTTAGCAGAAATGTTAACGGACAAACCATGTGACAGACTCGATGACAATAATGTTCCCTGATGTCTGAAACGGATCGAGGATATTTTATAATTGGGGGCAAAAAATCTCCATACCATCAATAAATATCATTGAAATTAAATAATCCTAGTCATAAGTTTGACTAACAATTGCTTTATATTACATTACATCAAATTAAGATTATAACTGCAAAAAAAAAAAAAAAAAAAAAAAATCTTACGCAACTATGTAACATATTTTGCGATCCGCAGATCTATGATTCTAGGAAAATTGTTGATTCTTGTTATCATATCGAGGGCAATGGTTTGCCAAACGTCTCGGTATCAACGTTATCATCCTTATTATATCAACAGGTCAAAATATCAAATATCCATTACTAATGATACCAATATCTTATTACTTTCTTATCAAAAGAAACCTGATTAAATTGACGGAGGTCAATTCGGACAAGCCTCCTTTTTTACAGCGTCACTCATTATTCTATAATCGGTGGAATTTTTACATTATGATGAAATTTCGATCTTGGAAATTTCTGTAAATAACTTTTAACTCTTGGATTGTATACAAAAAAATTAAAATAAATTGCATTTGTTCAACAAGATCAAATATTTTATTTTATAATAAAAATGATAACAAATGATCTTTGTTATAATTTTCAAGAGTAAAATCTCATTTAAAGCTGGACACATTCTAATATCAGAGTGCACTTTAAAAGTTTTATTTATATAATGGGAATGGGCAATATCCAGAGTATAGAGGACAGAATGACAACGATTGATAACAAATTGTTGTTTTTTATTAGGTAACACACACACAAAACAGAACGGATTGTTAAAATATAAAATAGTTTAAATTTTAGATAAAATTTAAGAAACAACGTCTGAATAAAATATCAAAATGGAGCAATTAATTTTTAAATATTTGGTTATGCTAAACAAATAATTTAAAATTTGGTGTTAAATGGAGTTGTTGATATAATATTGTAGAAGTTCCATTGGTAATTTCAAGGTCCATTAAAAGTAAGTGGAAATCTATAAGAAAACAAAGAATTTGTTTGTCAAAAGCATCATTGATGTATCAAGAAAGTACAGTGAACGCAGTAATAAGTGTTATTAATAGGCCTATTAGATTTTCCGAAGGAAACTGTTGGACAATTAGTTGATAATTATTAATACCACATGCAAGTCTTTTGAATGATCTTTATTATGGGTTTGAAACTCCACAGTTAAAATTGTGCACTGCACAGTCCAGATATCTTCAAGAAAATCTAGGCTTAATAAGTAAATATTATTTTAATAATCTCTGATGATTATCATTCCCTTGATATTTTATACATATCCAGGTTCTTAAGATCTCGTTGATGCGTACAAGTTCAATACAAGAGAAAAATATGGAAACTTCATAAACTTACTTTCCTCAAACTTACACTTAATTTTAAAAATAAATGTTTGAAATTACAACTAATTACATCATATTAGGGTGTAAATAGTGCGACTTGAGATAATCTATGAAAAATTATCCAGCAATTATTTTCCTGGAGGTAAAATATCAATTCTTTAACGAAATGGACAGAATTGCATTTGGAAGATCACCAGGTTAGATGGAGGTAGATGTTTCCAGTGAAAACTGAATATAATCAAGGAGGAGCAACGTCGCAGATAAACTCCGTTCAGGGTTGTAACTGGAAAAAATGGAACGAGCAAAAAATGCAAATCCAGATCTGAGAACGATCTAGTTCTCCTAGATAGATCATGGCGGAATTATCTAGATTAATCTATAACCTAGGAAAATATGGGAAATAAGGAGGCGGGAGACATGCTATAATAAAGGATATAATTAAGGAGAAAACATAACTAATACTTTTCTCCCGGGAATAACCAAGAAGAATTGAATAAAAATAAATATCTAGATAATGTTTAGGTTAAATATCAATTGATCTTATAATAATTACTTAAACCGGAATCAAGGGTCATGTAAACTAGCAAACATTTTGCGGCAATAATAGCGAGCTCAAAATCCATAAATATAGTTTCTAGCAATATGTTCGCATGGTGTGGCAATATATCTGTATCTGACCAAAAACCACTTGTGTGGTAAAAAAAACCCCGCCAAGTCTGTGGTCCAAAAAAGTTGTGAAATCAACTTTCTATCCCGCCAAGTGATGTTGGCACTTTCTCCTGACCCATCACTATCATCATTGATACTTTTCAGCTTCTTCTCCTTGGCGGTGGGCCACGCGATTTCCTAAAACTGGAATTTTAATATTCTTCAAACACCAATACAATTTCTTGTTTCACCTTCACATTTGCCAAATGAGGTTTGTGTGGAAAGATGGTTGTGCGTGGAATACAACCAGTTAACATTAGGTAGTACTGAAGGCACACCGCCAAGGAGAAGAAGCTGAAAAGTATCTATGTTGATAGTGATGGGTCAGGAGAAAGTGCCAACATCACTTGGCGGGATAGAAAGTTGATTTCACAACTTTTTTGGACCACAGACTTGGCGGGGTGTTTTTTTTCCACACAAGTGGTTTTTGGTCAGATTTCATGACTTTTTGTACGGTTCCTAAGGAAGGATTCTCTAAACTCTAAACTGTTTATTCCCACACATTAGAATCAAATAAAAGTGAAGTTAAAAGCTTGACAAGTTCTATAGAGAGGTCTATTGGAGAACTACGAGACCTATGACATTAAAAGACTTATCATTCTGATATAGAAGTATAGAAAACATAAAAAATAAGATAATAATAATTATAAAGTAATAATATATAATAATAATAATAAATAATAAAATAAAATCATAGAAAACAGAAATATATGTATTAATAAACAAATTACCCCCCCCCCCCCTTGAACTCAAGAGAATAAGGTTGAACTAAACCCTGAACCTATAATACTAAGTTCAAAAGATGAACTCGTAAATAGAAGTCATCCATAGGTCATGTGACAAGCACGAAACTACTACTCAATACACTGCTGTCCCCTTGCTAAAGGGTGGTTGGGGGGGGGGTGAGTTGAGGGGGGATGTACTAGAGCCTTAGACGAATCCAAAAAGCCCTCATTCATTAAAATCGGTTCAGTAGTTTAGGCTGTAGGTGCGTCAACATAAAATGAAGGAAGAATAAGAATAAGAATAAGAAGAAGTCATCAAAACTATCATTTTCAAACCTATTTTTCTCTAGTTCTACTTGGCCGATTTTGACCATTTTTTTTTTATTTTTAATCTACAGGGCACGGCCTACAAAGATATTAAAAAACTATTTAGGTAGCTTGTACGTATTTCACGCTGCAGACCCTCAAAATCCCTAGTTTGTCACCTACAGTATATATACACTGGCAGGTTTTGTGAAATTTTGAGTTTTTGACTTGGCGGGGCGGAACGCTGCTGCGTTCCTAAATAGTCCTGCAACATTTTCGGCGATGTGTTGCCTGCATTATACTATACAGAAATATTACATATTACCGGCAATATTTCTGGGTTTTAAGAAATAAAGCCAGGACTTTGAGGCCAGCCACACATTGCCGTAAAAGGTTTCTCGTTAAAGCCTCTTTAAATTAAAGGTATTAAAGATTTGAGAATTTAATAGAAGATTTCAAGATTACATAGCAGGAGATAACATTTTCTTAAAGAAATTTTACATGATTTCGCCACTTCCTGGCATGACTAGGGATTAATTTTAAGAAAGGTGAAAGTTAGATAGATTCAAAGCCGTAAGGTCAGAACGCAGCTACCTGAGAGTCTGGCCAGTTTTTTTCCAGATCCTTCCACACGCGCTCCCGATTTTATTTCACGTCTCACTCCAACATCAACCATTGGCAATGCGCCTACCAACTGCAGCTCATTTAACACTATTCAGGTTCTAACATTCTTCATAAGAGGTGTATGGAAAGTTCCACTGAGGGCATTCAGGCCTTCTTTAGAGGAGTAATCTGTTTTATCCAATCGGATATTTCCACAATGCAAGCAATATCAATATAGTATCAAATAGTAGAATTTGTTTAAGCAAATACAGAACCCTCGTAACCGTACAATAAATTATTGAACTTCAGTAAGCTTACTTCTTATACCAATGATACAAGAATCCTATATTAATATTATATTCAAATACATAGAAATTCCCCATTTATTCGATAGCAAAGCTACACACTGACACAGCAAGAATAGCGGCTGGCTTCTAAGCTAAATGCATATTAATTTAAATGTTCGTGGAAGATCTTATTCGTTTTTAAAGCTTAAATACAGAAAACTAACAAAGACATTTCGACCATGTTTTCGTCACCAACAACTATTGATGATATCTATGTTAGAGAATTTAAATGACCAATAAAAACATACTTCTTCTATGATTAATGTTGTCACAAAAGGCAAAGAAAGTTCTTTTATATACTTCGATAAATACATTCGATTCTAATAGTGCTTAAGGTGTTCGGGGTTTTTAGGCAGTCTATACAAGAAGTTATAAGAAATCAAGTTAATAAAAATTTCATGTAATAAGAGTATAATTCTACTCGTAGAAAAACAATTGCTGTTAATAAAGAATAATTCTTAAGTTAGCTTATCGCCTATCACATAAGTATACTTTTTCCACCTATTCCACTCTGGTCTGATTATTGATTATACCAATGGCTTTAGTCTCTCGGACCCTATGCTAATTTAGTCATACTTAATTACTTAATTCATTATGCAAGTATCCACAAGCACCAGTTCAGATCATTGCAAAGGTTCACATCCTTTTTTTGGGAGGGGGGGGGATTAAGGTGGGAATAATATTATAATTTTTGTGTTTGCAATATTAATAATAACAATTCTTATCTGGTTATAAATATCTTATGAAATTTAAAAAGATTCCAACCTAAAACTATTCAGGTTACATTATTTTATGATTGCAATTTCCATAATTGATCAGTCAAATGCCTTTCTCTTTAAATGTTTTCAGGGAAATGAAAGTTCAAAGCTTAATTGTCGATTGTTACATTAGATCAAAAGTTTAGTTTTCACAAAAACTTCTGCTTTAAATCACATCAGGTTTAAATTTTACATTTTACATGTTTCAATTGTACATTAGATGATTTAAGTGATGTTATATTAAAATCCATACGGAACGTAAAATATTGGTGAAAACATTATTTTCTCTATTTCAAACGTTTAGGTCAGTTTATCGTTTTAGCGATCTTTAACACTTTATAGCGGTGTTGGTTTTAATAAAATATTTTATTTGTGTTATTAAAATATATTTTGTGTTATTAAATTAGTAAAGTTTTAATTTTCTCCTGTCCTAAAATTCCAATATAAATGTCCAAAAAACTCGTCCAGCGCATTGCTAAAATAAACATGTGTGCCAAATTTCACCAACATTGGTCGACTTTTACTTAAGTTATCATCACTCGTTTCCGACACACACACAGACAGGATGCATAGTTTGTTTAATGTAAGAAGCTCGCTTCAATAACATCGACAGATAAATCTGATTGTACACTATACATTTTCCTGAGGTTATTGCAAAGCTTCTAACAAGATTACATTGTATATTTTTTTACACAATGAAACCTCTGACTTATTAATGGAAAGCGCAGATTAAGTTAAGGGTCAAATCGAGTCTGTTTTATAAAAGTATACATATTATTATAGTATAGTAACTATTGCGTTTACCATAGATATCGTTTAAGACAAAAAACACTGTGATAAATAACAAACTGTTGCTTTATCATTTAAAAAACAATGTTATTTTTTAATATGAACATCTGTCAGGAATTTAACGCGATTGTGCATATATCTTTACAAAATATATGATTTCCTAATACAATGTATGTGTTAGATGTGGAAATAAACAATATTATTATTATTATTAATTAATAATAGACACGATTGCAAGTGTAGTAAAATTACGACAATATATAAGGACAATAAAATAAATAGAAACTTCGGACTTTTCTAGAATATGCCAATCAATCAGCTAATTGCTACAAAGTTTTTGGGAAGATTTTACAATGGAAACTATGACATTATTACTCATTTTCAATAATTTGCTTTCTACAAAAGATGGCGTGCTTTGCAAATTACTAAACAAAGGGCTAATTGTCTGGAGTTTTCAATACTGTACTTGTATTGCTTTCAATGTTATTTTAAGTTAAGAAGCATTGTGATCATTCTAAACTTTGTTTGTATCCTAAATGAAAAGCGTCTAGACTGCAAACACTTATAAGGGCTGTTTTCCTAGTGCGCGTCAGATGCGCGCGTCTTACGCCCACTAGGAAAACAGCCCTTTAGACATCATAGATCTTTTCCGCTGTCTTTCGATCACCATTTTTGAACTGCTATATCTTAAAACTTACTCGTCCTTTTTATGAAATTTAGTTTGTAAGATTAAATTTAATTTAGTCTGCTATTGGTCCTATATTAATTTTAACCATCAACGTACATTTAAAATTGCTTAGAAAATCCTTTTTCTCTTCTGTATACGCGCACAAAGTCTCTCATTAACACCCATATCTTTAGAATACTTGGGTGATTTGTCTGAAGTAGACCAAATATCATCCAATATTTAAATAGTCTGCGCAAATGTAATACTACTTCACAATATGTGTGACCCCACGACCCTACTGTTAATTGAAATTTCCAATCCAAATTCATTTGACCAGTCGTCAAATAATAGGACAATTTTTCATAGATAGAAACGTTTTTTCTCTTACTTTGTACAAACAAAAGGTTGATAGTTATTTTAAGGATCTTTAAATGTTGTTTTCTTAATATAAGTGCGACGTAATAATTTCAGTCACGGAATGCCTTCCGGGTAATGAGTAAATAATAAAAAATGAAAAAATCCGGGTCTGAAAAATCGACCAGCTCATCATATTATCCAAGATAAATAAAATATAGGTCAAAGAGATACATCAATAATGAATCGAAACAATTGTCTTTTGATGAACTCTGGCTGAGTTCACAGACAAGAAATTATAGTAACTCATTTTATTATAAAATTATTTTTATTGTTATAAAAATCAATTAAATACAATATTAAAATTTAAAAAAAATGAAATAATAAGAACATTTTTATCTAGTGTGATATACTAAAATGAATTTTAAAGTTGAAGAGTTCAAAAAAAAAAAAAAATGTATAATGAATATATTGCAATGTTATCATTGAAAATGATAACGAGTGGATCGGACTATAGAAACATGTGATTTAATTGAGATTGTAGGAATTTTTCCAATCGAATTTTTAACGAGATATAATATAAAAACCAAGAGATAATAATTTACCTCGGTAAAAATTCAAAATTTACTTATCAAGATGTACAATAAATAATCTCAGATGACAGGATTAAAGATCAGTAAAAATGTAATCATTTACAGAGGAAAGGTATAAATTATAAATCATTCGCCAAATAAAGCTTGAGATTAACTATAATTTCGATTTTTTTTTCTTAAATTGCTCAATCACAAGATATTTTTATGAATATTAATAATCCTGAGACTCAAAGATTATGGAAGTACTAAAATGTATTGTAAAGTTGCGTCATTTCTAATCGATCCAATATATTTTATTGTTGAGGTTGAATTGCAATTAAATTTATTGCCTGTTCTTTGGACCGGCCCCTACAAGTGAAGGTCGTTTTACAAATCGTATTATGTAGTTGTGGCAATTAATTATAAATTAGGAAATCAAATAGTAATTATTGATAGAAGCGCCGAATCATTGGTAACGTCATAGTAGAAAGTAGAAAGAATTAACAACAATATGATGTAATTCATTTAAGGAATAATGGGTGATATATTTTCTCCAATCATGTTATCAGCAGTTAAATCTATCGGTATTTTAGGAAAGAGTGAAATGTAATGAAAGGAAAGCCTCTTGGAGTTATGACAACTGAAAACAACTACATGTATAATATTTAAACTGTTTCCTTTTCCCAAAGAAGGATTGTTTCGCGTTGTGTATATTTTTTAGCCTTGTAGAAGGTTCAAAGTTAACAGACTTCTAGCAATTTTAGTCTAACGCAATTTGTGGTTATCAACGTTTGGTTTCTACCAACTTGAAATTATTTCAGTATGTTAATTTAGTTAAAGTGTGTGTCATTTTGACTAATGACTCATTTTATGGTTTCCTATGCTTGGCCCTTTAACTAGTGAGGGTCTGGATATAAATCATTACAAAACCAGATTTACTACGTTAGACCTTTTTCTCTTTTGAATCTATATAATTTTTTTTTTTTACTAATTAAAGTTTGAGGTCTTTTTGTGGAAAACGTAAACGAGGCTTTCATTCGAATAAGTATCTGATATCATTATCCACAACTTTTTTTTAAACCTGATAACTACAGCTACTTTATATATGCAGCTTTATTGAACACTTTATCAATACATATTTGAAATTAAAATGCCAATTTGCAATTAAGTTTATTGTCTGGCTAAATATAACTTATTTTAGTGGCTAATTCAATTGAATACAATTTTTTGAACCTGATACAATAAGAATAGGTGACTGAACTCGACAGTAATGAAGCAAACCATCTACATAAAGGGCTAGATTAAAAAAAAATGGGCAGTGAATTGAAGTTTAGCGGGAAGTCTTGCAATGAACACAGGGGCATTGGCCTGGGGAACCTCCAGGGACGACCACATCGGGGCACAGGTCCCCGCCATGTTACGTCACCATACGTTCTAGCATCTTCCGCTAGAGAACGGACTACTATTATAGTTCAGACTACTTCGCAGCAAAGATCTAATACGTAGATGATAAGTGGCTTTGGAACAACAGCCATTGCCCCTATTTCGGATTTCAAGTGACGTCTTGACACAGGTTCCCCTTATATTCATATTACTAAGCATCACAGTTAACTAATCATGTTCTGATTTAGTTCTGTAGGAACTAAAATCACCTATACTCTCGATTTTTAAATTACTCTTACCTATCATGCTATATTAATTTTCACGACAGTAACAGTAAAATATAATAGACAAAAATAGATTTTCAAATTAAAGTCTTAAGAAATATAACGACAGGTTTCAACCAACTTCTATAGATAGAGTATACATTATATATACAGTTGGCTTATTCCCCTTTGTTGCAATTATCTAGTGTGGAAATTAATCAAAATATCAACCAGAACAGTAATGGGATCTTTTCGAACAGTATCTAGGATCATCCGTCGCAAGCCGTACCTACATTACTTTAGAACTTGTGTTAGAGAACAAGTAACTACTGCTTGGACTACATTCATAGTTTATAGGTTAGTCTGATTTTAATAGTTTATGTAAACGTAGCAAATTTGGTTCAATTTTGAACTAGAGTTCTTATTTTCAAACAGTAGTCAAAATTAACATTTTTTTATTTTCGACATCTAAATCAATTTCTAAATAATCTTATGTTGTTTTAAATCATTTTGGATGATTGGTCAATCAGAGTGAAACAGGGAAAAAATCGCGACAATTGAAACTTTTTAATGGTTTTGTAATATTAATAACTTATTTAGCATTTTTTTAAAAGTATCTATGCAGTAATTATAGAAATAACTTATCCGCGACATTTTCCTATAGGCCTAATTTATTTTAAAATACACATTGAGTGTTATATCACGTCAAGACATCTACAATAATCTAATATTAGAACGACTGACCTGACAAACTAATTTCAGAGGCTTGAAAAAAAAAAAAAATCTCTAGATATATTGCAATGACAAAGAGACGATGCGGGTTAACATCACCTATAACCACGTTCTATTTAAAAAGCAAAAAGTTACTTAAAATTCAACCTAGAAATAAAAATATTGGAAATTTAATATTGGCTAATTTATTGTCATCAGTGAAAAAGGATTAAATTTATGATGCACATTTTCTTATAAATTATATTACCTATATTAATTTGTTTTATAATCACTATTCCATGAATCAATTAATAATATAAAGTCAAGATATGATGCAATCTTAATAAAACAAATTGAGTTCAGACAAAAAACAGTGACTGAAATTGAGTGAAACAAATCATTATGATTGATGCATAATCTATCAAATATTTATTTGTAGTACTTCTGGGAAAAAATGACCCCTAATGTCAAGGGTCACTTAACATACGATGTTTTAATAATTAATCTTTTTAAATGAACGCTACACGGAAATGAAAAAAATAATACCTTTTTTGAAAATCCCAAATATGGATGAATTTATTTTATTTTTCATCAATAATTATCAATCAAGAGTTGAATTAAACGTAATTTTAAACTTAAATTAAAACTACCTGACTAACACTCTGCAAATTAGTGTGGCACATAGCTTCCTCGTACTCTATTTCGTAAAATTTGATGATTTTATGCTTATAAAACCTATTATTATCCAATTTATTCCATTTTTCCCCATTTTTAAAAAATGTAAAAAATTGTTTTGATTTTTTACATGAATTTAAGTATCAATTAAGCATTCGTTAAAGAGCGCAGACGGTAATATAAGACCAGTAAAAATAACACCAATTGAGTCAAATATACTATTGATAATACTGAATAATAAAAATATTTGAGTAATAAACATTATATTTATTGTAAGATCTATTTGTATTTATGGGGGGGGGGGGTTGTTGTATCTTTTACAAACATTGTTGAATCCTTTTTAGGAATATCTTTTTTTATTGAAGATGGTTTTTATTGTAATGTTATAAATTAAAATAAGAAAATGAGAAATATTTGAAACTCGTTAAAGCTGGAGTAAAGGGAAGGTCCGGGGTATGACCTTGAGCTTGCTGTATAATGATAACCACTCCTTCAAGACTTGGCTCGACGCCTACATGTGGAAGTACAAGAGAAAAAAGTTAGTAAAACTTGTCCAAGATTGGAAGTTTGAGGACAGCATTCTACTCTTTATCATGGGCCGTCACCTCATACTCGCTGTAACCGGTTGAGATAAGACTAAACTCATCACACCATCACATCACACCACCTAACCTGACTCAGAATATCAGACACCTTGCCAATTTTTTTTTTATAACTGTTTAGATGATAAAGGTCAAGAAACATTTAAATATAAAAGAGGTAGGGAAATTGGATGGCATTAAAACGGATAACAATCGTCAAAAATTTACGAGTCTACAAAAGTAGACATTTCCATAATGAGGTGAGAGTAATGTTATAAATACAGGAGGAAGGTTTCGAGCGCCAATAAAATGTTATAAGTGTCAACAAAAATAATAATAGGCTGCCTTTCCTTTTGATCCAAAGAACTGATCGAATTCTGTAAAGAACCACTTTCAGTTCTAATTATTTGAAAAATTTGTCTCAAGAGACTTGACAGTAAATTTTTAAAGTAGGCCAAGGATAGAAGAATTTGGCAATTTGGTTACCAAGGGCAATGAGACCAAGATTTGAACAACGATGGAAATGTGAAGATATTTAGATGTATAGTCAAAGAACGTTATACCGAATGCCTGTTTGAAATTACGAATAGCTTCATGAAGATGAGCCGCTTCTCCTGGGCATGAAGGCCAAGAGCAACATCAACTTCTTCGATGAAATAATCCAACCACAGAATAAGATGGCAATAAAATAATTTATTAGATAAAACAAAGGTATTTCGGTTTATAATAAATAATTGATTTTAGGTTAGTAAAAAACAATTTATGCTTAACTAATATGTTAACCATTCACCTGTGATGAAATATGAATTACTGTACTAAAGTAATTATGCGCAAAAACTCGAGCAGGTAGATATGTAAATTGAACCTTTCAACGCATCAATATCGAAAATAGTTTGCTTGAAAAAAGACGATAGTGAAAGATGACAAAGAAAGTTGGATGTGAGGGTTATCAAGTGAAGTAGTATTACTACTACACTGTGCCGAATGAGGCCGATCGGCCTGTGCCGGTGGGCACGTTCGGGTCGGCATGACGTCCCCATTACTTTAGTAGTGTGGGCGCCCCGATCAATGCCGAACCTTCTCAGGAGAACCCACAGGGTAGTGGAAAATAGTTTGCGAATTTCACTTTATGAAAACTACCGAGACCGAGAGCGATCGGCACGTCTACACTACAAACTTCGGTTTGGTTCGGTTCGGCTTTCTTTCACCAGGACCGAGACAATTCGGGTGTTGGATTCGGCACGTCGGCAAAGCCGAATGATGTCGATCGGCATAGTGTGGACGCGCCTTTTTATGTACAATCTCATTGGATTTCTCGAGTTAACAAATTTGTAAGCTCTTTTTTATAATAATTTAATAGATCAAACATTAGTATAGTGAACGGCAGAGAGAGAGACTAAAAGATAAAGATAAGGCAAAAGTAAAACGTATATTTTAATATATTTAAATATCCAGATATATATGCATATCATGTAAATTTAATAATAGAACAACAAACTTTAGTATGCAATTTTATCATTAAAGTTGCTAAAGATGAAGGTCATTAGAAAACAGATACTAATGATAAGCAAATCTTTAAAAAATGATCTCTGATCTGCAATGGGTTCGTCACATCGATTCACAAAAATTCTGACGCAGTATCCTTCGAAAGATCTAGACTTTTTATTTTAGAAGGTATCAGAAATCACTACTAATAACTTATGATAGATGATTTCTGCGTTTCTCTAGTTCATGGAAGAGCTAGGTCAGGTTGGTTAATACCAATTAAAGAACACGGGTGACAATTAAGGAACGCAAAACTCAATATTAATTTGACTTTGCAAGTCTATCAATTTCAGCCAGCATAGCAAGTAAATAATATTATATTCCTCAATAAAAATGAAACTTTGAACTTTGTAACTGCGTATAAAAAATATACACGTTAAAAATGTATTAAACACGAGTCAAGTTCAAACAAAAACCATAATATTGGTAGATTAATATTATAATTTAAGTGCTTTATTAAAAATGAAAATTTAAGTTTCAAGTGGGAGTTTTTTTTACCAGTGGGTAGTGGGGAATGATGTTATTATCTATATCGATTGGAAATATGTTTAGTTACCCAGGGTCTAGAGTCTAAGGGGTCAACCTGATGCCTAGTGACGTAGATTGTGACGTCACGAGGAGAGGAGGTGTGTCTCTGGTACACTAGCGCTCCTTGCGGGTACCGGTAAGAACTAGGGACCTATAAAGTCAGGAACGTCAGCTCGTAGCAATCACACCCCACACACCATCCAATGGCAATGGCACAATACCTTTAGCATAAACTCACAAATTTAACTTCAACTTCTTTTCTCTTCTCTAAAATTCAAATTTAAATGATTAATTATTAAATTCTAACTTTTTTGTTTATAAAATTTTTTCAGTATTAACTATCTTTAACTTTTTTTAAATTTCTAATTTCTTCTTAATATTTAAATAATATAATTCAATATGCCTGAATTTCTTGATAAAAAGTTTATTCCAAACCACGAAGATCCGTAAGTTTTTTGTTTTTTTTATTTATGTAATTATTTTAACTATTGTATTTCATATTTATTGAACTTTAACAAAAACTATTCATTTAATTAATTTAAAAAATATAAATGGTATACTTATTATTATATTATAAATATTTATTTACATTCAAATTAATTTAAAAAAATAGCAATAAAATAATAATATTATTTGTAACATAAGTCTTGTGAGAAACTTACTTATATAAACTATTTAGTTAGTAGTAAGAAATACATTTATAGTTTATATTTAATAAGTAATTATTTACTAACTATTAACAATATACAATTATTGTTTTATATTCAATAACAAAATATATTGAATGAAAACGAGTAGGATTAAACAGCAAATCTTGTTCGAAATACTAAAATAAAATAATGTTTTGTAAGTCAATGAAAAATAATAATGAATAATATATTTGTATAATATATGAGTTTCTAATTAATTCCTTCCAAATAAGTTTGTAAAAAAATGCATTTACAAATTATTTTATTCCTTGTTACTTTTGAGTAACTTGAAGGAAAAAATTATTTATAGGAATAATGTAAAGCAAAGCATATTTATGAAACTTTTTGCACACATGACTTACTTGATAATACTGAATAGTATTATCAGATAAACATATACTGATATGGCACAATATTTACACACATTTTCCTTATACAAAACTACAGATTTCTTAAATACTCTTTTACTAAACCATAATATATTATTTACTTTAAGTAAAGTATATCTAAGTAGTATAAAGTATAGTTAGGGAAAACATTTACAAATTGACTCAATCAATTTATTTTTCTAAAATTAAATATGTACATACATCAAATTCTTATTCTTAAAAAACAAATTTTAACTCAAAAACAGTCTAGAAAAATTTGAGTCAAAATTCGTAAAATTTTCTAAAGGAAATGTTCTTAATCGATTTACACTAATAAAATGTAAATAAATACATCATAGAAGATTAAATTTATCTAATTCTTCATTCAAATAAGACATAAGATTAGCATTAATAAATGGGGAATAAAATTAATTATTATTTTCAAATTAATTATAATTAACAAACAAATAGTTTATGACGAAATATTGTTTTTCATAATATGTAATTACAAACGAAATTGTTTATTACTTATAAACATAACTAAAAATTACACGATTAAGTTAACTCAGCAACTGCCCTGTTATTTGGCATGGAAGGCGCCAATTTTGCACAACAAACGAGCTTGATGAAACAAAAAAAAAATTATTATATTTTGAAACTGACCGGTTTCTTTTAATTTTTATGTTAAGTCTGTTTAAGATTTAATGACTTAATTGGTCTGGAAATTGATTCAGGTTTTTTTAATTTTCAACTTTCTCGCAATTATACTTAAACTAAACTACTCATTCGCTTCCTTTTACTTCAATAATTTAGTTTAATGTGACCCAGATATTTGACAAATTTTTTTGCTTAATATATATTTATCAAATTTAATAATATATTAAAGTCGTGAATCGTTTTGCTCGGTTGTTTAGTTGCCAAACAATATTAACTGTAATTAAGAACAATATAGGCGTTAAAAAATAAATCTAATTTTATAGTAAGCATTATTTAAAATTTCACAATAGTAAAAAGTGATGATAAAGAAAAAATATTTTTAAACTATTGTCACCTGATATTTAACATCAGGTAACAATTTTAAAACGATCAGCATTTATATTTTAATATTCAGCAAATTTCCTTCCCGCTTGTCCCCCCC
>KZ651750.1:103747-114210 GCA_001010745.2 Gerris buenoi
TCTGCAAAAATATATTTCAAATAATTGCGAAGTTCGAAAAAAATGATAAACATTGAAAGGCTTTATCTTGGTAACTATTGGGTCTACAGAAACAATTCTAGTATCATATTGTAGCAAATTTAGTCTACTTTAAACACGTCCTTGAAACGTTTTTTTCAAAAACTAGTCCTTTAGGGTTATAATCGCCGAAATTTGAAAAAATAACGATTTTTTCGCGGTTATTTTGATTTTTGGCAAAGTTGCGTTCGGCGCTCGAGGTCACAAACTTGGATTATTCATTAGGCTAACATCATAAACAAGTCTGCAAAAAATCAGAACTACCGGATTTGACGCATACTGTGATGTATAAAGTTACTGGACTATAAAATGTACTAATATTATTTTAAAGCTTAAGTCAATGTCAGTGTCGATGTAATCTAATTTAAAATTATGACATAAATAAATATAAATTTTTCTTTATAATATCATGTAACTTTATACTAGTTTTATTTCTATATAACTTTATATTAGTTTGGAAAATGTGTATGAAAATTTAAAAGTTACAAATGGGAGACGAAGGAGATGAATACGACGAAGCAATACGGGCATATTTCGGTCTTTTGACGACGGAATGACAAATTAATTTTGCGGTATGAGCACAACAATAACATGGCATAGGTACATGATTAACGTAGTATATCTAATTTTGTAAAAAAGTGCTCTTTACTAGTGTCATTTTTTATTAATTTTTATATAGATAGGCTATGACTTCACACAAAAAAACATAATTCCTCAATTTTGGAATTACTCACTCCAGTAAAAGGGCATGTTTATATGCTCATTGAACACAGACCAAATAGACCTCATGTACAAATTAGGTAAAAAAACAAGATTTTCATTCAGCAACATATTTTTTTTTTTTAATTCTTAGGCAAGTCAACCACTTTTTGATTAATAAATATAAGCATGGACTAAAAATTGTCACGAATTTTACTGAACGATTGAATAAAAATTGGACACTAAGGATACAACTCAATTTAAGTTTCTTTGACGAATTAAATTAAACAAAAACAAGCAAACAATTTAACTACCTATATTTAAAGACCCAAAAATTAAATAATAAAAAATGAGAGTGACATAGCACATTATTACCGTGAAAATAAATTTATAAATACATAGGTATTTATAAATTTATTTTAAAAAATCAATTAATTAAATTAATTTATTCAAATAATTGTATATTAAGCAATCTTTATTATGGATAAAATTTATTTAAATTCATATATAAACGTATGGGGAAAAATAATTGGCTTAGTTAACTAAAAATTAGAGTACGTCGATCTTCAACGTCATACAGACTATTTTGCATAAAGGGAAGCCTTAAAAAAATAATTGATTTAAAAAGGATAGGTATTTATAAATTTATTTTAAAAAATCAATTAATTAAATTAATTTATTCAAATAATTGTATATTAAGCAATCTTTATTATGGATAAAATTTATTTAAATTCATATATAAACGTATGGGGAAAAATAATTGGCTTAGTTAACTAAAAATTAGAGTACGTCGATCTTCAACGTCATACAGACTATTTTGCATAAAGGGAAGCCTTAAAAAAATAATTGATTTAAAAAGGTGTTAAAAATATCCATCCAATTATTTAGGTCGAAAATGAAAGTTTTGTTTTCCTATTTAAATAAAGAGTCAAGGCAAAGAGAGAGAGAAAAAAAGAGAGAAAATTAGTCGTGGTTTCAGCTCTAAGAATTTTAAGTTTGTTATATCAGAACTTATAATACACGAAGATGTAACATTGGGGTCAATAGTAGAAGGCTTTGGATAGGTCTGTGACGTCACGAATCATGACCTCACTAAACTCCCCCACCTACTCACTTCTAACTCCACGCAACTGTGCTAATTTTCAGAACCAAACATAAGAGTGAAATATCTATTAGAAAGATCCATCACAAAGAACTCTGGTACGTGAATAATTAACTATCTAAAATATTACGTTAGAAGTTCATTCAAATACATATTTCAACGAACAGTATTTAAAAAATCTATTTAATTTAACATTGGTACAACATAAACCTCACAATTATTTATCTATTTGATGAACTAACAGCAAGAGGTTCAATGTAAAAATCTCTTCAGGTTTGACATTGGAAAAAAAAATCGAAAGAAGTTCATTATCGATATTTTTACTGTGCAGACTTAATGGTTCATATTTTCTCTATTCTTTAATTTTAATAAGCGGCCATTTTTAATATTGACACTGAATTTAAAAATTAATGTTTTAATGGTATAGGTTCTATCATTTTTATAAAAGTGTCATTTTAAAATGATTATACAAGATTTAGTATTTTTTATTTTTGAGAAAGAAGCATAAATGGTCCTGTGTATCTTATAGTAGTTATGATAAGAAGGTTAGACTGTAAAGTTTACTCTAAAATATAATCATGAATTGAAAAAAAAAAAAAACTCTTTATAAACAAAAGATTAATTATAGTGAATTACTACAATAGGAGGAACTGTTTGAGGAACAAGCTTAACGTTTGATTAACAATTAAAAATGGATAAAATTCGAGAAAAAAGTATTTAAACTCTTTTCTCGTTTAGACATCTATTTAGATGTTAATGGAATAAGGATATTAATTTAAATTTAATGATAAATAAGGTAGTTAAAAAAGTTAATAATGAAGTGTCAGATATTGAATAAATGTTTAATATTTTTTACCATAAATGAAAAAAAATATTACAATACATAAGTGTTTTTATAGCATCGCGAGCTGTATGCTTTTACCTTATCAGTTTAGCTATAAGTGGGCTATTAGAATGGATGAACATAATTCATACAAGTTTACTTATGATCGATAAGGTGAGGAATGGATTACTAAGTACTTCATAGGGATAATTTTCGCAACGAATTAGTCATACTTTATGACGTGAAAAGTAATTTTATGGTACTTGAAAAAAAGAAGAATATTATAAATTTGTTGGGATATACATGTATTGAAGGAAACAAAAAAAGTAATAATAAATATATAAGCGATATCATATTAACCAATTTTAGATAAAAATATACTCAATGCAATATCAATTTTAGAGATATTACATTTTTAGGTACCATTTACACATGTTATAAAATATATTTAAAATCCAAATTTATATATATTAACTTCTCCCATAATTACTAAAACTATTATAAGCAATCATTATATAGTGTATCCATTGAAAATAATCTCTGTGTATGCTTGTTACAGATTCGTAGGTGGATTAAAAGGTAAGCAGGCCCTGCTTAACAACTGCGGAGTGCTACTTTCTTCAGCACCCATACGATCTCTCACCGTCAGCTCTCTCCCTGAAAAGGTACTAACAAATTCCATCTTTGATATAATTCTTTTAACATCCTGCTATTGTTTTCTAGTTGGATCTTGTTGGATTCCACCTAGCATCTGACACATTACTTAATGTCATTTATTATTTTTTATTATTCAGCCTTGTTAAAATATTGTTTTAACTTAATCAACTAAAAAATGTTTCCTTTATATCCAAGTTATGGTTATCACATAAAATTAGACTTAAAGTAGAATCCTCTACTAGCGCCTTCTTACTCTGCTAACAGATCTAATCTTCAGCAGCCAGTGAGGTGCACTAAACATTTAACTTCTAACGATATCCAGTTGCCCCATTAAGTTAATCCATTCTCAGTATAACCCAAATTTTCTTTTTAATTTAGGTGGAGATTTTATCAAGCATTTCCAAGACAAAATTCTCTCAGGGTTAAAATGAAATATTTAGCATGTACAGTGTTGTTAGAATGAGATTAATTTTATTGGTATCCCCAATATATATCAACTTCCTTCTTCAATAAGAATAACCAATATTATCTTCTCTAAATTAATCATGCATCTAATTGACATTTCACAAATTATAAGATCACCCGATTTCTAAAAATCAATTTTACAACTTCTACATTTATTTTATTAGGTGAGAAGATTTGTAGAGGAGTCAGCAAGACTCTGTTGTCCTTCTAACATCCACATCTGTGATGGATCGGAAAAGGAAAATCAGATGCTGCTCCAAAAACTGCAGGACTCCAAGACCATCGTGCCATTGCCCAAATATAAGAACTGGTAAGATACAATAATTGATAAATTAATTTAACTTAATCAAAAGGCGGTTTTTAACTGGACGCCATTATCAAAATTATGAGCATATTGCAAAAACTTATAGATAAAATTGATCATTTCTAGCATATTAAAAAACCTAATGAAACTATGATCCAATTAGGCAAAAACATATAGATTATAGTCATATTATATTAAATGAACTTATAACTTAAGTCGTATACACGATGTATTAAAAAGAGAGCGAAAAAAAATTGCAAAAGAAATGGCAACACGGATATATTCGTTGGCTGCTATAAATGTACTAGCAATCTAGCAATAAATGTACAAATTACCCGTTATTAAATTCAAGGTAAACTTGTAACTTAAACTCTCATAAATATTTAACATTTATAAATCAATTTAATAATAAGTTAAATTAAGTTCCATTTATTTATTAACAATATTTTATTTATTTCTAAATACTTATTTTATTTTATTACAATATTAGATAAAATAGCTTTTTCTTATTACTTCATAACATTTTTTCATAGAGAATTAAAAATTAAATTGAAAATGAAAACAGAACTTTTACTTATGGCCTTCAATATTCCAACTGCAATTACTATTTTATTGATCCAACTTCTATTATCCAACTTCAATTTTATTGATAACATATCACTAAAACATATTCGCAATTTAATGTAACGGAAAACTAATTGTCTCATGGTTTTGTATAAATTATAAATGCTTAATTATTTTGACGTCATTGTATTTTTACTGTGGACGGATATTTCATTAATTCGTTTATTAATTTCGTCAAATGAACAGAGCTGTAAATTTACCTTTTCTTTCATTTTAAATTCGAAAAAAAAATTATCATTAAGATTATATCAAAAATACGAATGATAAAGACAATAGATTCTACGTCAAATTTAACTTATGAAATATGACAAAAATATTTCCCTCAATCTTTAATTAAATTATACTGAAAATCGTAATTAGATTGAACAGTTTTAATAAAACAAAGTTACTACATTTTTTATTATTATTATTTTTTATTTATTTATTTATTTAATTTTTTTTAGTTGGTTGGCGAGGACGGATCCAAGGGACGTAGCCAGAGTTGAATCCAAGACTTTTATTTCGACACCAAAAATGTCAGATAGCAAACCTATAACCAAGGAAGGTATCAAGGGTCAACTTAGTAACTGGATGTCGCCTGAAGATTCAGAAAAGGCTATTGAACAACGCTTCCCTAACTGCATGAGAGGTCAGTTACATTCTTTCTGTAATTTTTATTTAATTCCACATTACTTCAAAGAATGAATGGATGAACATCTATATTATAATTTATTTAAGATTTTTATACATAACTTTTACACTTTTCACTTACAGATAGAACCATGTATGTGATACCGTTCTCGATGGGACCAGTCGGAGGGGCCCTATCCAAGATTGGAATACAAATAACGGATTCTCCTTACGTCGTGGTTTCAATGAGAGTAATGACAAGAATCGGTAAAGAGGTATTAGAGCAGCTGACGTACGCTCAGGAATCCGGTTCTGCCGACAGCAACCTGGTGACTGCAATGCATTCTATCGGCACGGGCCAGACAGAAAACCAGCTGCCTCACTGGCCTTGCGACCCGGAAAGGACTATCATTCTCCACATGTAAGCATATCGCTAATTAGAAAATAAAAAAATAATAAATATAATTTTTTAAATTTAATTAAGTCAGCGAACAGACAACTGCTATTATCTTTTAAAGTAAGTGATTTGCTTATTTGCTTTTATAGGCCTGAGCAGAATAAGATCGTAAGCTATGGTAGTGGATATGGAGGAAATTCGTTGCTTGGAAAGAAATGCTTCGCTTTGAGAATAGGTTCGACGATAGCCAGAAGAGAAGGATGGCTCGCTGAACACATGCTGGTAAGTTATCGAGGCAATCGATAGCCTAAAACAACCGATAATAAGTAAAATATAATATTTTAGTCATTTGATTTTTCTAATATGTTTTTTTTTTTTATAATACTCTAGATTGTTGGCATTACACCGCCAAATGGAGAGAAGAAATACATCGCAGCAGCCTTCCCATCAGCTTGTGGCAAGACCAACTTAGCCATGATGTTACCAGCCCTTCCCGGTTACAAGATTGAATGTGTAGGAGATGACATCGCTTGGATCAGGTTCGACAAGACGACTGGAATGCTTCATGCTATCAATCCAGAAGCTGGAATCTTCGGAGTAGCTCCTGGAACATCTAGTAAGACCAACCCTAACGCTATGGCAACAGTTACAGCAAACACAGTATTCACTAATGTTGCTATGACAAGTGACGGAGGCGTATGGTGGGAAGGATTACCAGAACCAGAAAAAGGAGTTACCATCACTGATTGGCTAGGTAGAGCCTGGAACAAGGACACAGCCAAGACTAACGCTGCTCATCCTAACTCAAGGTAAAGTATCTGTGAGAAGTTTCCTTTTCCTGCCACTGTTATAACAATAAAATATTATGAAATACTGAGATTGTAGTCAAGCATATTCATTAAAAAAATTATTTTGTTTATTAGGTTCTGTGCACCTTTGAGCCAATGCCCTATTGTTGATCCTCACTGGGAAGATTCAGCCGGAGTACCAATTTCAGCCATATTGTTTGGCGGAAGAAGGCCAGAAGGAGTACCACTAATCTATGAAGCCTTCGATTGGTCTCATGGAGTCTTCATGGGTGCCAGTATGAGATCTGAAGCAACTGCTGCTGCTGAACACAAGGTAATGGCCGGCTTCTTATGATCGAACATGTAAAGTATTTTTTAAATAAATATAACATATCTATATATGTATTTTAATTTAAGACGTATATTGATTTTAAATTCTTTATTTTTCAGGGCAAAGTCATCATGCACGATCCCTTTGCAATGAGGCCTTTCTTTGGCTATAATTTCGGTCAATACCTTGAACATTGGCTCTCAATGGAAAACATTCCCGGTGTAAAGTTACCAAAAATATTCCACGTCAACTGGTTCAGGAAGGACAACGCAGTAAGACAATTTTTAAATAATATACAAGTCATAAATGGGTTTATTTAAAAATAAACGTTCAAGATATAAATATTTTATTATTCTTCTGTTTTAAATACAAACAATTTTTTTTTTTTTTCTTCTTAGGGTAAATTTATGTGGCCCGGATTCGGTGAAAACATTAGGGTGATGGATTGGATACTGAAGAGGATTGAAGGCGATGCCTCCATTATGACCAAATCACCAATTGGATATGTGCCCAAAGAAGATTCGATTGCAATCGATGATCTCAAGGAGAAACCAAACATGAAGGACCTTCTCTCCGCTCCCACGGACTTCTGGCTCAAAGAGGTAAATAGAGTTTACTCAAAGAGTAAATTTCCATAGAGTTTTTTTAAACAAAAAAATACTAGCTATGATTCACTATGTTCAATCGGAAGACGAAAACCAAAATAATGATTCCTTCTTTAACCAGCTCAGACCTCTCTGACACTTTATGAGCTATAGATTTAAAACCTTGGAATTAACATCTTAATAGGATTATCTTTACTTTACTTAACATTCCTAAAACTAAACATCTACCTATGAAAATTGGAAAATTACTTATTTTCGTTTCTTGTTTTCTTTGTTCTATAGGTAAGCGAAATTGGCAAATACTTCGAAGAACAGATTCCTTACGACACACCAAAGAAAATTTCAGAAGAACTTAACGGTCTAAAGATGAGGCTTCAAAAAAAAGAATAAAGATAATAATAATAAAAAATATTTTTTTGTTTTTCATTTACAAAAAAGCAACTTAAACAAATAAATAATTATAGTTAAGTAATCAATTGTAGAGATTCATCAAATTATTTTTAATATATGAATTCATGATTACTTTGGTAACTTACAAATGAATATTTATAATATTTGAATTAATTTTTAGTATGTTTACAAAAGGATGTTAATTTATAAAAACGTTTTATTTGCTCATTAAACTAATAGAATTTTTTAAAAAATAATTGTTCGAATCAAAAAAATACAAAAGAATATAATTTTTTTTGTTGAATGAAAAAATTAAAACTAATAAAAGACATTCATTTGTGATATTTAAAAAAATAAAATAAAAACATATATTTACTATAATTATTAAATGTACGCAACATTTTGTGCGAATATTACACAATATTATTGCATTTACAAATATAAATATATATTTTTTATTTTTATTTTTGTAAAAAAAAACAGTCTAAATGGGTTTAGCAAATTATAAAAAATAAGACATTCACTTGTGATATTTAAAAAAATTGAATGATTATTTTAAATTTCGATGTTCTATCAACTCAATTTTAATGTTATAATAATTTTTAATATGAATTTAAAAAATTACAATTTGTTGTTGCTCATACATTTTTGAGCATAGAATTTTAATAATTAATTACATATTATTTATTATGGTAAAGAATTAAAGTAAGTAGAATAAAAAAAGCTCATAATTAAAAAACAAACAAAATCTTAGAATTAATTAATGAATCTTTATTTTGAGAAAAAATCAAATTATTTTTATATTTGTGTATTTTTAGTACAGTAATTGATTTTAAATTATAATATAATTTGTAAATAGTTAATAATATTTGAGCATATCTTATTCATTTTATTATTTTACACTGTGCTGTGCAATTCGTATTTATTGTATTTTTTATTATTATTTTTTAATCTATTCTTTTTTTACATGAAAGTCAAAAAAACAAATACATTTTTTTAAATATAGTTCCTAAAAATTTACATTTTAGATTTTATTTTTGCCCTATTTAACTTTTAATTTAAATATCTCATTTAAAAGCGACATCCAAAACATACAATCGATGAATAGGGAATATACAGACAGAATTACAATCCTGAAGCGGAAATAAAAGAACTATTTCCTCTTGGCAAGAGTTACAAAGAATGTTATAAATTTTGAGTCATTAGTCATTGGTTATTTCTAAATGCTCTTTTATTTTAAGAAAAAAACTGTATAACTTGAGGCAGACACATTTTATAATGGGAATGATTGATATGATTTATTAGGTGTAAAGCCCATGTAATGTTTGACAACATTTAGTCTTGCTAAGCTGTGGTGGAAATGACAAGACAATCTTAAGATTTTCTTTTGTATATAAATTTTCCATTCTAATAAAGTAAAATGCATGGTAATAATTGGGCAGAAAGAGGAAATAATACAAATACTAAACTTCAATCCATTATTATTATCATGATAAATAACATAAGGAACAGTAACACGATAAAGTAAAGTTGTTGCAGCTATAAAATAATCGAGTGTTCAAAATACAGACATCCATTAGCTAAGAAAAATTAATTTACTGAATAAAACATTCGTCATTATGTGTCAAGAAACCAAACGGCCAATAACGAATATGTATAGATCCTCGAAATTTAAATAAAGCAATTAAGCGGCCTAGATTTCCTTATCCGACAGTGGAATATTTCAAAGCTAAATTAAATGGTGCAAAATACTTTTCAATTTTAGATGCTCGTAATGGTTTCTGGTCCTTGAGACTAGACAAGGCAAGTTCGTTACTATGATGTTTCAATACACCTTTCGGACGTTATGTTTATTTACGTTTACCCTTTGGCGTATCAGCTAGTCCTGAAATTTTTTTCTCATATATAATAAAATATTTTGGAGATATTCCAAATGTCATCATATTTCAGGATGACTTCCTGGTATATGGGTGCTCGAAGGAAGAGCACGATAAAGCTTTACAAGCTGTATTAAAAAGAGCTCAAGATATCGGGTTAAAATTTAATAAGTCAAAGTCAAAATTTTTTGTAAGAGAGGTCAAATATGTAGGTCACATATTTAGTGACTCTGGAGTCCGAGTGGATCCAGATAAAGTTAAATGTATCGTAGATATGAAACCTCCGACCACTGTCAAACAACTCCAACGTTTCTTGGGTTGTATTAATTATTTAGGTTCCTTTATACCGAACTTGTCGAAAAGGGAATCCACAATTAGATCTCTATTAAAAAAGGATTCAACCTGGGTTTGGTCTGATAAGCATCAAGCTGAATTTGATGACTTAAAAACGGCTATATGTAATACGCCAGTCTTGTGTTACTTTGATCCTTACAAACCCTTGGTACTCTCAGTGGATGCGTCTAAAGATGCCCTAGGAGCTGTACTCCTACATCCTAGTGACAAAAGTTTCAGACCTATAGCATTTGCATCTACAACATTAACAAAATCACAACAAAATTACAGTCAGATAGAAAAAGAATTACTAGCGATTTGCTATGGTGTTCTAAAATTTCATCAATTTATTTATGGCAGTATAGTTACAGTAGAAACTGACCATAAACCTCTAATTACTAT
>KZ651750.1:151613-165866 GCA_001010745.2 Gerris buenoi
ATACCCCACTTGCTTAGCTAAAGTCCTTTAAATTTTACCCCCCTCCTCCCCCCCTCTAAAAAAGAGGGAAGCGTACATAAAAAAGTTGGGGACTTTTCATATATTATTTGCAATGACATAACAAAGCTCTCTGTGAAAAAAAATCGTGGCTGGAACACCCTTTATTTGCCTATTTTTACTGGACTATATGGTCAATGTTAATTTACTGAAGAGAAACTGACAGACAAATCATATTAACAAACTGATATTAATAACTTTTAAATCCTAAAAAGTTGGGGGGGTAGCGTCATAGAGCTTAGGGGGGTGGGCACACCTGAGTAAAAGCAGAGTGATGAACCTCACTTCTCACTTCTTCTTCTATCATAGGTGATGATAGTTCTTGATATTGAACTACACTAAAGTTGGTACCTACCACTAGGAATGTAAAGAAAAAAGAAATAATGGAAAGAAAAGATGAATAGACAAAATAAATAGCATCATAGATGGTTGGATAGAAACAAATAACAATTTATTAAACGAAAGTCCGATATGGAAAGTTGGTATTGATGAATTAGAAAAATTAATTAAATATTCGGAAAGATTTATAAAATATGTAAAAGATTTAGATAAACTTTCGGTATTGGATAAGGAATCCTTCCGAAGATATGAGGAGAAAATATAGGGTTATATAGAAAATCAATTTCAGGATGTGGAAAAAATTATAAAATTTAAAAACAGCTTACTTACTGCAGAGCGTGAAGAAGTAAGACAAATAACTAATCAAACCGATAATTAGGATCCAATAATCAAATAGTCAATGAAATTTCATTGCAAAGTAATAATACAAATATTAATAAAAATTACCAAAATTAAAAGCTTCCTGCATTCAATTGGGATAGGTTAAAATGGTAGGAAAGATTCAATTCAGATATTAATTGGAATCCAAATTTAAATTTAATTTGGTTACTAAAATTTTAAGTTACAACAACTGGTAAGTAATGCAGCTCGTTGTATTGCCAGACTAAATATAACAACACAAAATTGAGATTCTGCCATAAAATTATTAAAAAATTGATATTCAAATGGTTCATGGTGTAATTAAAGATTTATATACAAAATTCCGTAATTTAGAGGCATCTAATAACTCTACTTTACGATTAAGCCCTACACTAGATGAAATAGAGAATTGCTGTTGAGCGTTAAAAGGTCTTGGAGAAAATTTTAATTATTCAAGCTTTGTTTCACTAAATTTTAATACACTTGGAAGAGATTGAATTACATCAACCTTCCACTTTATTATGTCTTGAGAAACCACTTGACAATAAGGTAATCCAATTAAAAGATGAAGTAAATGTCAATAGTAATAATTTTTAAAATAATAAAAATGAAAATTTGTCGGATTCGGGCGATAGTAAAAAGATATTTTTTATAACCGCAACTACAGATGCATTACTATTATGTCAACCTAAGTGTAGATTCTGTAAGGTAGAACACTGGAACGATGAGTGTACTAAATATAAAACTATAGAAGAACGCAAAGAAATATTAAAAGGATCATGTTTTATTTGATTAAAGGAATCCCATAGAGCGAGATTGTGTAAAAGTGACAGTACATTTGTTTACTGTAAACAAAAGGCTCACCATCATAGGAGCTTATGTCTGAAAGTAATTAAAACAAAATAGGTTGTGACATCATTAGATAAGGGTGATAAACAAGATAAATATGAAGAGTGTGAACAACCAAGCACTAGTCTATTAACTAAAATAACAAGTTCGGTCTAATTACAAACGAACACGGTAGAATTAAGTGATAGTGAAACCATTAACTGGGTCGTAAGAAGATGCATTTTTGACCGAGAAAATAAAATATGAAATGTTACTGCAGCATTAGTCACAAATTTAATCACATCAAATACAATACAGTGGAGTTAGCTATTAAACTATTGGACGGAACTTACTAACAAATTACAGCAAACGTTGTTCTAGTGATTATAAAAAGTAAATCAGAAAACAAATGTTTAGAATTAGTGAAGGAAAGTATAAAAATATATAAATTTTTCAGAGAAACCAGAATTAGTTAAGATTGATTTCAGGTTGAAAATAATCATTATTTTGACTTGTTGAATTTTGAGAAATAGAGGTAAATTGCAGATTATATTATTTTTTAAATTCTAAAGTTGGATAGATGTTGACAAGTAAGGATATTGGATCAATAGGATCAATAACCCCTTTGAAAATTTATTGCAATTAGAGTTAAGTAGGTATATACCCATTATTAGTGCGTGAGAGGCCGTGGCGAAATCAAATCATGAAAAAGAATTGGACTTAAAACTTTTATGCAACCTAGATGTGTTAGGAATTAAAAAAGGCGTAAAGAAAACAGATGACGATAATGCGCTTTAAAACTCTAAAAAATGTCTGAAACAAGGATCTGGATCCAAAAAACAAGATCGTGGAATAAATAATATGTCACGTGGCCATGGAGAGATTATATGCAACTTTATTGCTAGTTTTTTTTTATCCTACACCCTGCCGGTTTGCAGCCGATTCAGCTATACGGCGACGAGCAGTCCAATATAATTTAGCTTTATATGAGTATTCTGTTTCATCGGTCTTCTTCACTATATCTGCCGAGGAAGTACACGTTGTTAGGTGTTCACCATCCATTTCACCTACTCCACATAATATGCAAAGGGCAGTATCTTTTATTCCTATCCGATGTAAGTGTTTCATTAGATAGTCATGCCCGGTAAGTATTCTGAAGCATGCCACAGCCTGATTTCTTGGGAGATTCATTGGGATACGGTTTTTCTTGTCTATAAGAGCTTCCCATTTTCTGCCTGCAGCAATTCTATTACCCTCTAAACTTGTGTGCTGTTTTACTGTTTGGGCTATTGTTCTCTTTGCAGTGGCATAAGTTAGCGGACGTTCAATTTGTTGCATTTGTGATCCATTGCGAGAAAGCTGGTCTGCCTCTTCATTTCCAAAAATATCGCAGTGGCCTGGGATCCACTGGAGAATCACCTTGCGTCCTTGGTTTAATAAAAGGTCTATGGCAATTTTACTCTCCATTACAACATTATCTTGGTTGGCTTCACTGCTAGTAAGCGCGGTAATGGCTGCTTGAGAATCCTTATTGCTAGTAAGAAATACTTGCAGAAAATGATGCAATTTATTATTACAAGTTAGGCTAACAAGTAATGAATAGTTAAAGTACACGTAAAATCAAAGAACCTACTAAACTCAAGTAGGGTACATATAAGAAGCAACATTGCAACAAAATAACCTTCTAGAATACATAAATATATATAAAAAAAAATAAAAAAAGGGCCTACTTGAATGAGGTAAATACAAAAACAACAGACAATTCTTATGAACCAATCAGCTAATATACAATTGTTTTGTTTGCTAATATCAATTGTTTGTTTATGTCGCCTTTCTTTATTTCACAACAGCTAAAATAACATTTAGATTATAATAATAACTTTTAATCAAGTGAAAAAAATGCTCAATCATAATTAAATATGTAGATAACATAAGAGAAAGTATAACGATGGTTGATATAAAATATAAACTACCTATTGTAATTATATTAGCGTGTTAGCAAATTTGTTTAAATGTATAAAATGTTAACAAATAGTAGATAAAGTTTAAATTTCGCGCACGATAACTAATTAAAGTTGGTTATATTCTATAATAATCCTCAAATTGACCTTAAAATGTTGTTGCTAGCAATTATCGACGAAGTCGTTGAAGATATAGCATTTTTAATTAAAAAAGTTTCATACAATAACGTAACATTACTTAAAAGTAACTTGAATTAGATACTAGGTATATATTAGTATATGAATTTTAGGTACATATTATATTCCTGTTACATCTGGGGGCACGGAAGTGACCCCGCCATGTCGAACAGCTGTACCATTCTTTACTGAACCAACTCACGCCAATTTGGAACCCCCTATATTATCCTATTGAAGATACTTAGATATATAAAATTAATTTTAATTTAAAGTTCATGACAAACTGAACTAGAAATCAAAATTTTACACCTCTACCCAGAGAATAGTTCCTAAAATACATGCGCCTAAAGTTTTATTTTGTTACTCACTGCCTGTCTGACTCACTCACTCACTCATAATTCTAAGGCACTTCTAACAATCCCAGAAACTTGAAATTTTGTATATAGGTAGAGTTTATTGTACAAATAAATAAACAATTAAAAAATCTGGATCTTTGTCCATTTCACTGCGTATAGAAAAACCGCCTATTTAAAAATGTAAAAAATTATAAACAGCGCCACTGGAGCTACCTAGTAGAGGACTTTAATACTAATAATTGCAAGATAAAAAGAACGTTTTATATACTACGTTTTTAAATTTTCTTAAACCGTGCCATCGATATATTTGAAATAATATAATCGATATACATATTTCCTGTTTTGCTGTCATTTAATGTTGGTCTCTTATTTATAAAAATCATACATTTGAAACCTGTCAAAATGAAGATTGTAAATATTATGGGATATGACAAAACAAATAAAATAACTTAAGGATTTTTTCCGAACTAACTTTTCATTCAGCAAATTTTGCATGCGAGTGTGGAGTTTACACCCGAGCGACAGCGAGGGTAGTAAAAACCACACGAGCAATGCAAAATGCCGTTTTCCCACGAGTTGCGTACCGTACTTTATCTACGATTGTTAGATTTTAATAATAAATGCAGAAAAAAATAATAAACTTCCTGTATTTAAGCACGTATTTCAGTATTTCTCTTTTGATAAAGATGACATCAATTCGTTAGTTGTATTTTGAGCCGAATTAATTATTTCGGAAGGCGTATTATTCTCCTCATATTCTTCATAATCACTTAAATCACTCATTTATTTTCACAAAAAAACTCGATACAAACAGTTACTTTTATTAAATAAACATCAAATTAGTTATGTTAAATGTAAACAAACTCGCTAATCGTGTGTAAAGTTGAAGAATAATTCTTCTTCTTTTCGTCACTGTACTCGAAGAAAAGAGGAATTCTTCTTCTTTACCTCACTAGAGTGGAAAAAAAGAGGAATTGTTCAAAACAATGTGACACGCATGCGCAATTAATACAGGTATGTAAAGAATCACTTTCTACGAATCTAAACAGAGATGTAATGTTTATATTACGTATCAATCGTAGATAAAGTTTTATTAGGATCGATTTGACAGTTATATTAAAGTGCAAACATAAATATGTTATAACACCAGATAATTTTATTTAGTTCATTTTGAACACCCGCACTGACGAAAAAGTTACACGACAGATTAACAAGAACAAAGAAAGAAATAATTACGAGATAAAAAGAACGTTTATATACTACGTTTTAAATTTTCTGTTGAATCATATGTATTGTTGATTATCTAAGTTTCATTGCTATAAATAATGTTAGTAAAAATAAATTGGTAAGGCGTGAAGTCTCACGTAAAAAGGATTTCGTTGGTATAGAACAAAAATTAAAAGGGGTGGGGGGAGTTATTCATTTTTCTGACAAAATAGCGCCGAAAATTAAGCACTAAGTGGTATATATATTTGTAATATACAATTTAATACCTTTCATTTGATACCCCAATCAAAATTTAAAAAATAGTATAATTATGTTTACTAGGCTGTGAAGCGAATTTTTTCTTTACCGCGGCAATTACATCTACTGTCGAGCGAAGCGAGACAGGAAATATTTTCAAGGTAAAGAAAAAAACACTTCACAGTCGTGTAGCATATGCTATTTTTTCCGAGGTAGCAGACAATGAAAAAACATTAAATATTAATCAATAATCAATATAATAATAACAAATATTAGTTTAAACTTAAGATTTAAAAAAAAGAAACCTTAAAAAGAGGTTACAGTATAAGAAAAGATAAATAAAACGCATTGACATCTAGCGGAAATTAATCGTACTAAAGAAGCCTTTTTACTAAGATTGCAGCGCTAATACGGAAGTTTTGATAACTGCTGGCAGTAAAGAAAAAATTTTTTCCGTCCTAGGACGTAAAAAATGTTTTCATTACTGTCAGGGGCAATGAAAAGATTTTTTAAGTCCACGTAATGAAAAAATTGATATATGTATAGAAAACTATATGTAAACATATATTTTCTTTGGGTCTGGTTAGGGTTACAATAAATAAACTCCTCCTTCTCTTAAAAACAAACAGCTATATTTCGCCCTAACTCAGGGCTTCTTCAGGCTATAACATTAAAATTCGAAAACACATTTTAGTAGGTATAGAATAGAGTATACCAACTAAAATGTGTTTTCGAATTTTAATGTTATAGCCTGAAGAAGCCCTGAGTTAGGGCGAAATATAGCTGTTTTGTTTTTAAGAAAAGGAGGAGTTTATTTATTGTAACCCTAACCAGACCCAAAGAAAATATATGTTTACATATAGTTTTCTATACATATAGCATTTTAAACAAAAAAGGGTTCACCATCAAGAGAAAAATTATAAAAGAAAAAATTGATTTTAGCTTTGTTTTTTAGGCTCTAAAGTTACTATTTCACAGCCTACCACGGAAAAAAATTGATTTCAGCTTTGTTTTTTAGGCTCTAAAGTTACTATTTCACAGCCTACCACGGATTTTTTTTTTTTTTTCGAGTGACATGAATTAACCGCCATCTTGGATTCCCAGTAAATCAGATCAAACTACAAATCTTATTTTTTCTATGGCCCAGCAGACCGCAGATTTTGCATATTTTTCTATATTTTTAGTAATAGCGGAAGTATGATTTTAGGGGGGGGGGGAATCAAAATTTATGTTTTTTGACAAAATAGCGCCGAAAATTAAACAATAACCCTAAGTGGTATATATATTTGTAATCTACACTTTAATAACTTTCATTTGATATTCACCTCACTCAAAATTAAAAAAAAAAATTCGAGTGACATGAATTATCCGCCATCTTGGATTTCCGAATAAGCAAAGTAATATATAAGACCAGTAAACATATTATTTATTAGATTGTGGTGTGTATTTCCCAAGTCAGAAAATGTTTTTAAATTTAAACAGTAATTTGGGAAAGAGAATAGAGAGAAGGACAGACAAACATCATGTACTCGAACGGGATAAATTAGACGTAGTAGAACTTACTCGGACAGTGGAAGTCTTGGCTAAACCTGCGATCTCACAACTTATTACGCGAGACTTGGTTTATTGTTCTACGCTTGTATTTTTGTTGGGATAAATATTTACGATGAATATACATTTATATGAATTTTCTAAAGTTATATAGAATAGACAAGTTGTTGCACTGACATTGTTTGACGTTTGAATTCTTGGATTGAAAAAAGTCACGTTTTTTTCTCCCCTAGAGTACAGGCCTACCAGTATGTGGGCTATTTCTTCGAATAATTATTCTATTAATAATAATTATTGATAGTATTTATTAAAGTTACTGAAAATATAAATGAAAAAATAATTATTAAGTTATAAAAGCTACTATTTTGTAATGTAGTTGTGTAGAAAAGTAGACCCATACAGAACTTTAGAATTTTCTTAATTTAATCATTTCAATAGTAATCAGTTAATAATTAATGACTGTAAATTGTATTGTTGTTATTGTAGAAGAAGTAGAAGACGCCCTAGGGCAAGATATCTGGATATGTCCAGAATTGGTCTAACCCTTAAATGTTACCGGATGGCGGACTCCGTTGCCTACCAAACAGAAACGGTAGGCAGTATATAAAAAAAATACGCACATATTATACAAAGAATGATAATACATTTAACAATTCTTTGCTGAAAAAAAAATTTAAAATGATAATTTCTAAAAAGAAAAAAGACTAAAAACGCAGTTGAATACAACAAAATAAAAAATATGCACAAATACTGCCAAAATCTTACAAAAATCACAAAGATTACATGACAGAATAACAAATTATAATAAAATTGTAAAATAATAATAGCCAGATTTTTTTTTTTTTTTTTTTTTTTTTTTTTTTTAATTTACTTAAATTAATAAGTATAATAATTTAGTATATATGTTTGTAAAATCTTTCTTTGTATCCGCAACAAAATTTGAAATAATCATGCCAGTTTACAATCGCTAACATTATTTATTAAGCTTTTATCAGTGAATAATATATCTTCCTTCAATTAATTGTAATAGGTAAAAAAAATAAAAAAAATTGAGTTATTAAGTATGTGTCAAGAATTATAAATCGGTTATAATATCTTTTGGATAATTATTAAGGTCGTTTATAGCTTACACTATCTGTTCTTTTATAATTATGGTAATATTATAGACATAGTGAAACGAAAGATAATTGTTTAATTTAAATAGTAAGGCATATTAGGGTAATTATTTTCTATTATATTATAAAAAATGTCGTCTAATTTGATTATTATTAAACATGTTTCAAGAAGCGCTTACATTTTACATTAATTTTGCTTTTAAACTAAATCAGATTTATTCCCGTGAATATCTCAACTTACAATATTTGCGGACCAACATATCCAAAAAACTACTCGTCCAATTTTAATGAAATTTGGGTGATAGGTCATACTTAGCCAATTGTGCGCTCCATATAAGTTTAAATCTTCTCACTTTTAAGAAATTTGGATGGATGCCGAACTTAGCCACAGATGGTCCCACATTTATTCCAACCTCCTACGCTCTTTACATTTTGCTAAATTTGTACTTTTATTCTTATTTTTTATTAAGTCCAACATTTGAAGCTAAGAAAATAAAAGTAATAATTGTTAGGAAAAGACCTCTCCATTGGATGTATATAAGGACCAAGTAATATGACCCAACAAAACCCTTACCCGGTTAGGTTTATGAGGGGCCTGTTATTCCTTTTTGTTGGCTTCAGCATCGTGGGCGTCGACGTAGTTACCCCACTCGAAAATTAAAAAAAATATATAAATTTTAAAATTTACCGAATTTTTTCGACTTGAGCATACGCATATTTAATTTCTGTTTATGTTTGCATTAGTTACCCAACAAAGAGTAGCACCAGTGTTTCAAATTACAGCACTTTAGCTTTAACGGTTCGGGCCATATGAACTAAAGAGCGACGGACGGACGGACACATCACCCTCGGCATAAGGGTTTTGAGAAATATCTCCAAAACCCTAAAAAGTTTACTCTAATATTCTCAATAAATAGGACGAATTTATATGTTATGTATGGGGGCCTTTAGGGTTTATCGACGTATCCCACTAGCCACAGGCACACTACATCGCTTTTAACTTGTTCAACGCCCCACTGGTCCACCAAGTTGCATAAATGAAATACTGCAATGATGTAAAACTAGGTTAGTCGATTTGAATATAGTTATAGGAATCTTTTTTTTATTCCTTTCCAAGGTTAATTATATTATATTAAAATAAATCTCAAGATTATAATTACTCATTAATAGTTTAGGATAATATTTTAATTTCTCGGATAAAGAGAAAATATTGTGATGGCGCAAAAATTCGATTTTGATGGATTTAGACGTTTTGAGGTCCCCTTGAGGCCAAAAAGATGTTATTAAAAAATGCTTGTCTGTCTGTCATCTGTGCAGACGCCTAGAGCCTAAACTACAGGGCCGATTTTGACGAAATTAGGCATACACGTTTAAAAAAAATCATACCTCAAGGCGAAATCGTGAAATTAATTTTAGCTCTAAATTTGAGGGCGATGCCCCCCAAAAACTCAGAAAAAAATGTGAAAAGAAAATATTTCTCGAAAACAGTTCCGACGATTAAATAAAAATCTAACGATAAGCAGCTTTCCCGGGAGAAATCTAGTTCCTGAGAAAATAGCTTTAAACACGGACAGAGAGGGTTCGATTCCCCGCCGAGGTGAAGTTATTTTTATGATTGTTTTGATAACATTTTTATGAACTCGTATATCAGTAATATAATGTCAAAAGATGTACTCTTAATATTTATTTATTTTAAAAATGGGCCCTTTAAAAAAAAAAAAAAAAAAAAAAAAAAAAAGCCTTTCCATATGAAAACCAAAACAAGGAAAAAAGTAGGTATTCTAATTAATAAAATGGGTAAAATTGTTGATAATATATTACAATAATATACTAAGAAACATCGTAACCTTTTACACTAGCTGCTATCAATGAGCAATTAACAAGTAGTGGTAAAAACCTTATCATAGTTTGTTGTAATTTTTTAGCGCATATTCGTTTAATAAAATAAAATATAAAGACACGGGTAATGATGTCCATGTTTCAGTCTTAAAGCAGGAAGGCCCAGACCAGGTGACAACACCATCGATTAATTTTAGACGCATAGACTATTAGATTAAATAAGAGTTTATTGAATAATATAACCAGGAACTAAATTTTAGGTAAATATTTATTATTTATTTAATTTCACTTGCTTCATTTTAATTTTCTTGTATGAAATATAGATTTAAAAATTAAATTTGAATCAAAATAAAAGATAGTTTTACTATACACTTCTAGCAATAAGTCATAGTCCAGGAGATGGCGTGCAAAAAGGTGTTTGACTAACATCAAGCTAGAATTTTGTGTATAAGTTTAATTTTGTGAAGTAAGAATTTTGTGTAAATGTTTTAGTGCTTTTGAAGAATATTGGGTCGGCTAAGTACGTCTGCGGGGCATAACTTGGAAATAGGCATTTGAAAATACAAGCTCTCCCTTTTTGGTAGACAATATGATTTTCACGATCCTGAGTACGAACTTAAATAGTAGATCAATAATCAAGTTAATGGTAGGTAGTTTGTCTCTTAATAGGTTAGTTAGTCAGATAGTCAGATATTACTCGAAATCAAAGTGTTCCCCTGTCAAGGGACAAACTACCATCAACATGATTTTTGGTCTACTAAGTCCGTTCATAGGATCATAAAAATCACATTGTCTACCAAAAAGGGTTGGACATGGCCGCTCCCCACTGGGTTGTTTTTTTATGTCCTGCAGACGAACTTAGCTGACCATATATTCTTAAAATGCACCAAAACATTTACTTGTATACAAAATTCTAGCTTGATGTTACTTTTTTCACGCCATCTCCACGGGAATTTTAAATAATAATTATTCAAGTTAAATTAAACCAATATAAATAAATATAAATTATAACATAAAAGAGAACATTTTGTAGAGGCTACGTTACGTAACAAGATTTTGTTTTCTCCCTGGGGGACAATAATATACAGTCCGACCTCATCCTTATAACGAAATCGATGGTTCCAGAAAAAAATGTTTGCTATGTATAGAGACTTCGTTATATAATTATTTTTTTACTTTTTTTAGAGAAAAAGTAAGTAGTCCTGATAGAGGAAGATTTTTATTCCGTACCATTTCAGAACTATTTCATCTACGCCTTCATACTTAGAATCTCTAGATATTTTTAAAGAACCTCTGCTTGTTTCGTTTCGTATAAATATTAAACCCCAAAATCTACAGACACAGAACTCGGAGCGATTTCATATGTAGGGATACTACTTTATTCTTCATTCCTTTATCTAAGCCTCGGCCTCGGAATAAATTAATTTTTTCTGAGCGTTTTAAAGAGCGCTGTTAAAAGTCAAGAGCTTTACAGACTTCCAAACCAAAAAGAATTGTAAACTGAGAGTAAGCGACTTGTCTAAACATTGCAAAGATGAGTTAAATACCACTTAAACTATATGGAGATATCATTCACTAAATCAGTGCTAGAGCAAGAAACTCCTAAAAATAGTTCTAAGAAAATAAAGTATTCCAAAAACACCACCATTTTGACAGAAAGTTTTTCAATTAGACCTATAGAAACACTTTTACATACAGAATTCGTGGGACATAAAAATAAGTCGTTATGTAGAGACGTATGTTCGTTATAACGAGGTCCGAAGTAGTGACATCCTCTTTATTGTAAAGTCACAACAAATGCTATTATTCAATTAAACTAAGAATAAGTAAGTTAAATTACTTTTCTTCATGTTATTTTAGAGCTTATATGTGGGGGTAGCACCCACATATTACTAATTNTTTTTCTCTGTCTGTCTCCCCTTGTAAATAGTAATTATAATTTGATTTAAATTAAAATTTAAACGTTCCGTAGTAAGAATACTACCAAAAACTTAAAACTTGTATTTATTTTATGTTATATTATATCGTGATAATATTATATAATATATAGCTCCAGAGGCATATTTACTAAATTATGAACTATAGATTTTTTGATAATAGTTCTGACAAAACGATCGGTTAGAAAATGTTTTCTTGTATTTTCAGGAGTAATGCTGCAAAGAATCTTTATTCTGCTCGTGTCATTAATAGGACTGTGCTATGCTCAATCTGGGTGTTCCTATTCACAATATCTTCAACCTGGTGGAAAATCATTCTTAATTCAAAGTCCAGGTATTTAACGGTTAAAAGTAGAAGAATAATATTTAATTTTAATAGCTTGGTAAGTGAACGGCAATGAAAGTAGGAAGATTTTGTCTTTCGGATATAAAAATATAAAAGCAACGTGCTATTTTTTTTTGGGGGGGGGGGGGAGGAGGAATATTAGTCTTAATCGGTTGCGGTTCCCTTTTAGTATTAGAGCTCTTAGTTAATGGTTCATAAATAGGACTAAATTGCTAAAGATTGTTTCATCTAATTGGCTATATGTATTTTAATACATATTCTTATTTTTTAAGGGTTATTTCAGCCATAGAATAAATGATCCATAAACCGAAGTTGAAATTCCTTTAGGAGTTGTTTATAGTTATAAGACAATGTGGAGTACAATTCCTTGTAAAGTGTCAAGAGTATTTGTAGAGAATTGTACAAGGAATATTTTTCTTTTTCATACGGCCATTCGTTCATGAAATTTGGCAAAATCCATTCTTTTGCCACAATATTCCAAAATGGAGTCCGCTTTGGCAAAGTACAGATTTTCAGTATGTTAATCTAATGGGTATGAGGATTAATATAACAACTTTTTGTTCAAATCATCTAATTCTAATACTATAAAAAAAAAAAAAAAACATGTACTAAGTTTGAAGAAGAATTGTACATTAAATGCATCTTATAATTATGTACTGTTGTTATTTGTTTTTAATTATATTGTGATATAATTATTTTAATTATTATCTCTGTTAAGGCTACCCAACAGGTAAATATCCGCCAGCATCAAGCTGTGTTTGGAGAGCTTTTACTAACCAATATGCACGAATAAGTCTTGAGTGTCCTGTCGTCGATATACCTCAGGTAGGTACTAAAAAGCTTAAATTAAAAAAACTTTCTGTCTCATTGTCTCAAGAACTAGTAAATATGGAGAGTAGCACTGTTAAACCTTACACGGATTTATTCATTTTCTTACCTAATAAGATATTTATTGAAATTAAAAATTTGTGATTTAAATACTTTTTGTAATGCAAATAACATTTTCTGTTAATAAGATTAATCGCCGATTTTCTACTTTCTATTATTTCCCACCGGAAATTTATTTGTACAGATTTAATTTTATATTTATAAATCGAAAAGTTTTCTGATTTTAACGAAATATGGAAGGTAGGTCATTATTAGCCCATTGTAGGTACTGTCAATGGATTCACGCGATGACGTATAATGTTTACCTTTATAATTTTCTGTCTTTGTTATTTTGCTCTATATGTCAAATATCTTTGATTACATAATTTTAGGACTAGCCCTTAGGGTAGAAAGGGGGTAATAGGGTAGAAAGGGGGAGGGATTTTTTAATGAAATTTTGACGCTAAAACGCAATTTTGGCTGTAAAAAGCACAGTAGTCATAAAAGACTATATATATTTGTAATCTACTCTTCAGTAGCTTTCATATGATACCCATCTCAAATATTAAAAAAATAAAACTTTTGAACCCTATAAAACCCTGTATGTGAGCCTATAAAATTTACAATTTTTATCAATTCAAAAATCCGGCCCTTAATTATCATCGCCTCACCATAAGTTTTAGCATGAATTATTTCATAATTTTAGAACTAGCCTTAATAGGGTGAAACGGGGGGGATTTTTTTGTGAAATTTTGGCGGTAAAAAGCAGGGTAGTCATAAAAAGCTATATATATATTTGTAATCTACTCTTTGGTAGCTTTCATTTGATACCCATCTCAGAAATAAAAAAAAAAAAAAAAAAAAGTAGTCACCGCTTAATGTGATCACGGTTAATGTTATCAACCGCATAGTGTGATCAAAATAGCTTGTAACGGGCCCACCCAATACCAATACATTAAAAAATATCCGCTTATTGTTATCAATATTTCGTTTATTGTGATCAAAGTCAAGTCGAAATCGTTGAATTTTTTTATATAATTTTCGGGGAAACGACTA
>KZ651750.1:172597-189357 GCA_001010745.2 Gerris buenoi
AAGGAGGAGGGATCTCTACAGCAACCTGAAGGTTAACTCCAGGGATAACTTGGAGTCTAACGTCTCAGGGAGTAGAGGTTCTTAACATCTTACCTTGAAGCTTTAGGGGCTCATGCTTGGGTGCTTAGAGGAGGCAGCCCCTCCACCAAGCTAGGGATCTACGGGCCAATTACTCGTAATCCTGATTTTACTCTAAATTAAAAGTAACCAAAAAGAAAAATACCGGACTTCTAATATGGCTTGGAACTGGCGTGGAAAACGGACAATCAAATTTGGAACATGGAATGTAAGAGGGATATCGGGTAAGGAGGTGGAGTTAGAAAACGTACTAGAGAAAGCAGGTCTTCAAATAACAGCACTTACGGAAACAAAAAAGAAAGGAGCGGGATGTGAAACATTGCAAGAAGGATCCATGCTATTTTATTCTGGAGTCCCAGTTAATACACGAGCAAAAGGAGGTGTGGCTCTAATGGTCAGCAAGAACCTCATCAGAAATATAAAAGATTGGTCATTTATTAGCGAGAGGATAATGAAAGTACAGTTCGCTAACGTAGGAATCATCAAGAACATGACTGTAATTGCAGCATACGGATACAATGAGGACGAATCTGTGGATATAAGAAACGAATTCTTTGAGACCCTTCAAAAGACAATAGATGATGCTAAAGGGGAAGTACTGCTAATGGGAGATTTGAATGGCAGAGTAGGCAACGCACAAACGGGCCACGAAAGTGTAGTCGGTCAGTATGGTGAACCTACACTAACTAATAATGGAAAGCTTATTTTACAGCTATGCTCTGCTAATGGTTTTGTGATACACAACACCAGATTTCCCCATAAAGATATCCACAAGTGGACACGAACAGAACCACAACTAGATCAAAAGTCAATTATTGACTACATCATAGGACCAAGAGCTACCAGTAGATTCGTAAGAAACGCGAAAGTAATGCGTGGTGCAGAAATTGGCTCTGACCACCATTTAGTTGTGCTAACTCGGGTTATTGAGGGAAAACAGACGGAAAAGAAGAATTATAAAAATAAAAGGAGAAGGAAAAACATTAATGAAAAAATTAAAGTTAACTTATTAAAGTGCGATGATAAAAAGGAAGAATACAGGCGAAAAGTGTCAGAAGAAATAGGAAGGTTGGAACTAGAAGAAGAGCAAGATCTGGAAAGATTGTGGGCAACCTACAGGAAAGTTTTAATAAATGCAGCAGAGGAAGTATGAGGTAAAGCTAAGTGTGGTACTGCCAAGAAAAAGACAAGAAGATGGTAGACTCAAGAAATTAAGAAAGAGATGGAAAGGAAGAAAGAAGCTTGGCAAAGATACTTGCAATGAAGGACTTAACAGAGTACACAGAACAAAAGTTAAGAAAATGGTAAAGGAATCCAAAAGAAGGTTGGAAGAAAGGTTAGATTGAATTTGGAGAATTTTCGGTGTATATTAAATATTAATCACTTTTCATTTTTATTTCAGTTCTCCGGGTGGTAGATTTTCCTGCACTATAAGAGCCTATAATATTTCAACTCCTGTGCCTCCTCAACCTAATTGTGCTTGTGGTTACTCGTTTAGGGTGTGTACTTAATTATTATTAAAAGGTGTGTTTGGTATTTCGCTTCTTCCGCTATAAGAATGTTCTAGCAAGATTCAGAGATGATAATAAATATTGAACTTCTTGAACTACAGTAAAGACCTCAACGATCCAAACATTATATTAATATGTTTAGATTAACTTTTACATTCCAAATTATTTTAATTTATTTTTATTCAATTAATTATTTACTAATTGAAAATTGTGTTTTTCTAGTCAAGAATTGTTGGTGGTACAGAGACAGGAATTAATGAATTTCCCTTTATGGCTGGAATCGTCAGTATTTCAATGAAGGATCTCATCTGTGGAGCTACTATTGTTACTGAAAGGTATAATAATTATTAATGGCGTTGTGGAATGTTTTTAACATTTTATCTCATTCTATTTATCAAAATACATTTCTAGATGCCCTCCATGGATCAAATATAATTTGCAAAACTTCCTAATAATTAATTAATTTTAACAACTAGATAAGCATTTTTTTAAATGTTTATTTCTCAGAAAAAAACAGACATTTTTCTCTTGTACCCCAGGTGCATCGTCGCATCCCTGGGTTGAAATTTGCAATATATTTTATTTACTTACATCATTAAGGGAAGCCCTTTCCTAAGTACATATTAACTTACTAGCTTCATTGCCCAGGCTGGGTTCAACCTCTTTTTTTTTACTTTGCCACTTTTTCATAAAGTTTTGTCAGATATCAATATAATTTTAGAAATTTGACGTTTTGATCTTTACTTATTTGCAAGATCTGTCATTTTTCATAGACCATGTTTCATTTTTGTTTAGGTTTTCAGTTTCTGCAGCTCATTGCCTCAAGGGAAGAGATGTGAAAGACATTGCTCTCCTTGTTGGAGAACATGATTTAGCTACAGGTATAATAATAATACATACATTTAAAAGTGTAATATGGATTATAAAGTACGAGCCGTTAAGCCCGTGCGGCAACGGGCTAACTTTTATAATTAGAAAGAAAAGTAAAATTAAGTAAATTAATTTAAATATCTATGTAGATAGGTTATTATATCTATTTGAAGACCAAAAAATCAAAAACAAACATTTATTTTTATTAGAATAAATGAGGTTGCTTTTAGCTTAGCAATACCAAATAATTTCAAGGTGCGACGTCGGACGTCGGGATACAATTTATTTAACATTAGACTTTAATCATTTTTACTTATAGTAAAGATAGGATTTTCAAGGTAATTTTAGGATTTTTCCTACAGTATTTAATATCATATGACATGGCAGATAAGACACATTAACGGAAATGCTCTGGAGAAAAAGTTTTATATGTGTGAGAAGAATAAGATAGAAAGACATAAAAAAAATGTAACTATAGCCCTCCAAAAGAGTATGAAAAAATATTTCAAACAAGTATTAGTACAACATAACAATCAGAACAAAAAAACATAAGAAAAAATGTACAGTGAACTAATATTGAAGTTGGCAAAAACTTAAACCACTGTCTAAGCCTAGAACTTTAACTACCATTGTCTGCTGTTATGTAGAATTGATAGACCAGACAGAATTATAAAAATTACATATATTAACACGCAAGGATAAAAGTTAAACAGGTGCTAAATTAGAGCACACCTAAAGAACTCAAGCAGTCAGTTGGTATCTGTTCCAAAGAATTGGAAAATTGGGATTAAAAAGATAATACATACAAGGTAAAGAAAATTATACTAGTAACGAAGCAAATAAAGATTACTACTACAATGACAATTAGAACAAATGCTAAGTACTGAAATAGAAGCCGAGAGGTGCCAGAGGCAGGTCACAGATTATCAATGATTTCATAAGAAAAGCCAAAAATAAAGTTTTAATAAATGTATTAGAATATTATCGAAAAATGATGTTTTAAATGTGTTAAGATAATATTGCTATGCCTTTTCATTCTCATCGTAATGTTTCCTATGTTTTCAATTTCAGAGAAGGAGACAAATTCGACTAACTTAATAAAAGTGGTCCAAACCTATATTCATCCTCAGTACGACGCTACAACTACAACTAATGATGTAGCAGTATTACGGATTGGTGAAAGGCTTGTCTATACTTCCAGGGTAGGACCTGCATGTCTGCCATTTAACCATCCTGAAACACATGTAGGAGAGCTTGTTCAAGTTGTCGGTAAGAAATAAAGATAAACCACGGTGAGGTCAATTTTACTTGATAAATATCTGATATAATTGTTTTAATCTAAAATATCGGAAATTTTACCTTTTTTACAAAAATATTCTTAACACCGAGTTAAACGCAACAAAAAGTGAGGTTATAAATAATATTTATAATTTACTTCATCACATATCCTGGCAGCACTACAACCCTTGGAGGACCTTTGTCCGCAATTTGTCATATGGCAGCGTAATTCCTCTCCAGCTTCGCACCTTTACTATCCGAAAGTCCTCCTCCACAACACCCAACTATCGTTTCCTTGGGCGTCCTAATGGTCGGTCCATATGGTTCGAATTCAAAGCTTTTCTTGAACTTTTTTCTCGATCATACACTTGTCCAAGCCACCTTAGTTAACTTAATTTAATGCCATTGATGATTGAAGGCCTGTTTTTAAGTGTCGCTAACTCCTCTTAAGTTCTAATTTGTAAGTTACAATTATCAATCACAACCCCATTTATCTTCCTAATTCCTAAGCACTTATCACACCCACTTACATGTAAGGGTTTTATCCTTCTTTGCTAGCGTCTACGTTTCCGAGCCATAAGTGACTACTAGATAAAGATATCCACAAGTCCACAATTGGACACGAACAGAACCACAACCAGATCAAAAGTAAATTATTGACTAAATCATAGGACCAAGAGCTACCAGTAGATACGTCAGAGACACGAAAGTAATGCGTGGTGCAGAAATTGGCTCAGACCACCATTTAGTTGTGCTAACTCGGGTTATAGAGGGAAAACAGACGGAAAAGAAGAATTATAAAAATTAAAGGAGAAGGTAAAACGTTAATGAAAAAACTAAAGCTAACTTATTAAAGTGTGATGATAAAAAGGAAGAATACAGGCGAAAAGTGTCAGAAGAAATAGGAAGGTTGGAACTAGAAGAAGAGCAAGATCTGGAAAGATTGTGGGCAACCTACAGGAAAGTTTTAATAAATGCAGCAGAGGAAGTATGAGGTAAAGCTAAGTGTGGTACTGCCAAGAAAAAGACAAGAAGATGGTAGACTCAAGAAATTAAGAAAGAGGTGGAAAGGAAGAAAGAAGCTTGGCAAAGATACTTGCAATGAAGGACTTAACAGAGTACACAGAACAAAAGTTAAGAAAATGGTAAAGAAATCCAAAAGAAGGTTGGAAGAAAGGTTAGATTGAATTTGGAGAATTTTCGGAAAATACTATTCTGAAAACCAGAAGCTGTTTTTCAAAGTTTTAAAGAGCAAAAGAATGTCCTCTAAAATTCATAATGGATAGAAGAGGAAATTTAATTACTGAAGAAAGTAAGATAATGGAGAGATGGAGGGAATACTTCGCCGAGGTGCTTGATGAAGAAGAAAGGGAATCACTAAGTACAGAATATAGGGCTAGGGACGAGGAAGGCTTCACGCTGAAGGAAGGGGAAGAAGACATCATTACGCGAGAGGAAATGAAACGGGCACTAAACAAGATGGAGTTAGGAAAGTCCGCAGGGTCTGATAACATTGCTCCGGAATTGTTAAAGTCCGCAGGGTCTGATAACATTGCTCCGGAATTGTTAAAGTATATGGGGACAGAAGGAGAAGAACTCCTTTTTTAAAGTATTGTGTAATGCCTGGCGATCAAAGAAAATCCCCAAGGACTGGGAAACAGCCATTATTGTTCCTGTAATTAAAAAGGGAGACAATAGGGAATGCGGAAATCACTGAGGATTTCTCTCTTGAGTGTGGCAGGAAAGATATATAGTTGAATCCTGGAAGGACGACTGAGAGCTGAAGTGGAACCTCTCCTTGATGAGAGGTGGGTTTCGCCAAAGCAGAAGTACCCAGGACCGTATCTTCACTTTACGGCAGCTAGTTGAAAAGACTATAGAGTTTGACAAGCAAGTACATCTATGCTATATCGATTTGCAGAAGGCATTCGATAGCATTCCATGGCCGTCACTACGGGCTGCCCTTGAGAATCGGGGCATCTCAAGGAGTTTAATCTTGAGAATCAAGAGCTTCTACAAGAACTATCGTAACTTTGTCCGTACAGCGAACTCCAGCTCGGAAGAATTCTCCACAAACATCGGAGTCAGACAAGGAGATGTTTTAAGTCCACTTTTATTCATCGTGGTTATGGATGATGTCGTGACTACTAGACTGTTGATAATGAAATTGTATACCATGAGTTTCAACGGTCTGATCACAAAAGATGACCTTAGCAGCTCAATGAAACTGTAATGTCACTTATTCATTGCAGCAATTCGTGCTTTTATCTCCTTCGAAACTTCATTATCTTCAGTGATTATGCCACTTAAGAATATAAACTGCTGGACTTCCTGGTACCCATAGGATTCCTGGTTATTCCTCCATCCGGGTTTGATCATTTACTTGGTCTCGTCTTGGCTGATTTCCAGCTCCAGCCTATTTCAAGGAATCGAGATTTTCAGGATTCGAAAGAAAACACTGGATTTTCTTGCAAGTGATCGATATCGTTTGCAAAAGCTAGGTATCTCATCACTGCTTCAAGGCAATATTAGTGTGAGTTTATGGCAATGTTATCTTTATCAGTTTAATGAGATTCCTTTAAGCCTTATTCCCTTAAGCCAGGCATACAGATATGCGATTCCTGCACTACTCTAAACCATTAAACAGCAATTTTTCAAAGTCTCGCTTTCTCCAGCGCAGTCTTCTCACCATCTCCCTCTCTTCTGAGAATGTTTGTGGTGTTGTTCGGATTTGTCTCAAAATTCCTAGCTCTCGCTATCTGCTGCTCTTCCGATGCTTTCTGACATTCCTCAGCGTACCACTCAGGTCTCTTTTCTGCGAAGCCAAGTACCAGTTCTGCTGGCCTTTTCACCGCATTGCTTACTCTTAGCCAATTTTCTTCCCCATCTTCATGTATGTGCCCTTTTAAAAAATTTGCTCCTTATTTTCATATTTCTACCTACCACAAAGTCAAAAGGCCGAAATCTATTATCGTTACTTTCTTCATGAGCGCTTTAGCTTCCAATATGCCGTCTAAACTGGGGTTCTCGTCCCACTTTTGCGTCCATGTCCTTAACAGATCTTGAAATCATGTGTTAGGACAGCACAATAAGTTCTGTCTAACAGCTCGTCAACGAAGGTTTTTTCTTGCTCATCAACTCATCAGTATTGAAGAAAAATCACAGGGAAGTACTTGCGTCCAAGTACTTTTTAGGGTTTTGTAGATTATTAAGCATACCCGTAATGTAATTATGATTTTTATCTCCAATCCAAGGGTCCCGGGTTCGATCCCCCCAGGGGTCACAATGTTTTTTATCAGTAATAAAGACAAGATAAATTACATTTTTCAGGAAATTTTCATCGCCCCACCATAAGGTATAATCATGCATTATTTTAAAATTTTAGGACCAGCCGTTATGTAGTGGTTGGGGGGGATGGTTTTTTTGGTATATTTTGACTTATATAACCAATAATGAATGTAACATTTACAAAAGCATATATATATATTTGTGTCCTCCTCTTCAGCAGCTTTCATTTGATATCCAACTCAAAAATTTAAAAAAATAAAATTTTGGCCGCATTTCACTTTACGCGCCTGAAATTGGAAATTTTTGAAAATTTTGGATAAACTCCCGGAATTTTTATCGCCCCACCATAAGGTATAATCATGAATTATTTTGAAATTTTAGGACCAGCCGTTATGTAGTGGTTGGGGGGATGGTTTTTTTGGTATATTTTGACTTATATAACCAATAAGGAATGTAACATTTACAAAAGCATATATATATATTTGTGTCCTCCTCTTCAGCAGCTTTCATTTGATATCCAACTCAAAAATTTAAAAAAATAAAATTTTGGCCGCATTTCACTTTACGCGCCTGAAATTGGAAATTTTTGAAAATTTTGGATAAACTCCCGGAATTTTTATCGCCCCACCATAAGGTATAATCATGAATTATTTTGAAATTTTAGGACCAGCCGTTATGTAGTGGTTGGGGGGATGGTTTTTTTGGTATATTTTGACTTATATAACCAATAAGGAATGTAACATTTACAAAAGCATATATATATATTTGTGTCCTCCTCTTCAGCAGCTTTCATTTGATATCCAACTCAAAAATTTAAAAAAATAAAATTTTGGCCGCATTTCACTTTACGCGCCTGAAATTGGAAATTTTTGAAAATTTTGGATAAACTCCCGGAATTTTTATCGCCCCACCATAAGGTATAATCATGAATTATTTTGAAATTTTAGGACCAGCCGTTATGTAGTGGTTGGGGGGATGGTTTTTTTGGTATATTTTGACTTATATAACCAATAAGGAATGTAACATTTACAAAAGCATATATATATATTTGTGTCCTCCTCTTCAGCAGCTTTCATTTGATATCCAACTCAAAAATTTAAAAAAATAAAATTTTGGCCGCATTTCACTTTACGCGCCTGAAATTGGAAATTTTTGAAAATTTTGGATAAACTCCCGGAATTTTTATCGCCCCACCATAAGGTATAATCATGAATTATTTTGAAATTTTAGGACCAGCCGTTATGTAGTGGTTGGGGGGATGGTTTTTTTGGTATATTTTGACTTATATAACCAATAAGGAATGTAACATTTACAAAAGCATATATATATATTTGTGTCCTCCTCTTCAGCAGCTTTCATTTGATATCCAACTCAAAAATTTAAAAAAATAAAATTTTGGCCGCATTTCACTTTACGCGCCTGAAATTGGAAATTTTTGAAAATTTTGGATAAACTCCCGGAATTTTTATCGCCCCACCATAAGGTATAATCATGAATTATTTTGAAATTTTAGGACCAGCCGTTATGTAGTGGTTGGGGGGATGGTTTTTTTGGTATATTTTGACTTATATAACCAATAAGGAATGTAACATTTACAAAAGCATATATATATATTTGTGTCCTCCTCTTCAGCAGCTTTCATTTGATATCCAACTCAAAAATTTAAAAAAATAAAATTTTGGCCGCATTTCACTTTACGCGCCTGAAATTGGAAATTTTTGAAAATTTTGGATAAACTCCCGGAATTTTTATCGCCCCACCATAAGGTATAATCATGAATTATTTTGAAATTTTAGGACCAGCCGTTATGTAGTGGTTGGGGGGATGGTTTTTTTGGTATATTTTGACTTATATAACCAATAAGGAATGTAACATTTACAAAAGCATATATATATATTTGTGTCCTCCTCTTCAGCAGCTTTCATTTGATATCCAACTCAAAAATTTAAAAAAATAAAATTTTGGCCGCATTTCACTTTACGCGCCTGAAATTGGAAATTTTTGAAAATTTTGGATAAACTCCCGGAATTTTTATCGCCCCACCATAAGGTATAATCATGAATTATTTTGAAATTTTAGGACCAGCCGTTATGTAGTGGTTGGGGGGATGGTTTTTTTGGTATATTTTGACTTATATAACCAATAAGGAATGTAACATTTACAAAAGCATATATATATATTTGTGTCCTCCTCTTCAGCAGCTTTCATTTGATATCCAACTCAAAAATTTAAAAAAATAAAATTTTGGCCGCATTTCACTTTACGCGCCTGAAATTGGAAATTTTTGAAAATTTTGGATAAACTCCCGGAATTTTTATCGCCCCACCATAAGGTATAATCATGAATTATTTTGAAATTTTAGGACCAGCCGTTATGTAGTGGTTGGGGGGATGGTTTTTTTGGTATATTTTGACTTATATAACCAATAAGGAATGTAACATTTACAAAAGCATATATATATATTTGTGTCCTCCTCTTCAGCAGCTTTCATTTGATATCCAACTCAAAAATTTAAAAAAATAAAATTTTGGCCGCATTTCACTTTACGCGCCTGAAATTGGAAATTTTTGAAAATTTTGGATAAACTCCCGGAATTTTTATCGCCCCACCATAAGGTATAATCATGAATTATTTTGAAATTTTAGGACCAGCCGTTATGTAGTGGTTGGGGGGATGGTTTTTTTGGTATATTTTGACTTATATAACCAATAAGGAATGTAACATTTACAAAAGCATATATATATATTTGTGTCCTCCTCTTCAGCAGCTTTCATTTGATATCCAACTCAAAAATTTAAAAAAATAAAATTTTGGCCGCATTTCACTTTACGCGCCTGAAATTGGAAATTTTTGAAAATTTTGGATAAACTCCCGGAATTTTTATCGCCCCACCATAAGGTATAATCATGAATTATTTTGAAATTTTAGGACCAGCCGTTATGTAGTGGTTGGGGGGATGGTTTTTTTGGTATATTTTGACTTATATAACCAATAAGGAATGTAACATTTACAAAAGCATATATATATATTTGTGTCCTCCTCTTCAGCAGCTTTCATTTGATATCCAACTCAAAAATTTAAAAAAATAAAATTTTGGCCGCATTTCACTTTACGCGCCTGAAATTGGAAATTTTTGAAAATTTTGGATAAACTCCCGGAATTTTTATCGCCCCACCATAAGGTATAATCATGAATTATTTNTTTTTTTTTTTTTTTTTTTTTTTTGAGGCACTTCTTTCCTTTAGGGTACTATAGAAGAATTCAAGGTTTCCTTAAAGATATCCCTATCAGTGACATCAATATTTTCTTGACTTCCTAGTCAAAGCAAACGCTTGACAATAGTGCTTGCTGTTGGCCAACAAGAACAAACTTTTGTGTACGTTGGAAGATTTATAATAATAAATCCATTAATTAAAATATTCTTAAATTAAATTAAGTATCACTATGTGTCTATGTGTATAAAAAAAGTTTTGATTGAGTTTTTAGGACAGATTATGTTACTCTCACTGACCCTATATATGATATGTAATTCCTAAAACTTAAACCTGAATCACCCTATATAAAAGGTGAATAAGATTATGTTAACTAAGATATTGCCTCTAGAATCCTTAATTAGATAAGGACCAGTAGAAGCAGGAAACAGGGTTTACTGTGCTAACTTGAGACTGCTTAAGCCTGACTTAGTGTCACAGAAGACCAAGCTATTAATTTGCATAACCCAATAAGGCCGTCCCTTATGGAGCACAAACACGGAACCTCACTAATACTGAAAAAAAACTTGTTATAAAGACTCTACTACATAGAAAAATAAGTGGACTACCAAGACAAGTACAACCTTGAAAGAAGGGGCTTCAAGATATGGATATGGACCTAAAAGTGATTAGATGAGGAGTTGGAGAAACAAATAAGGCAGGAAAGAACAATAGGGATATTGTTAGAGAGGCTAAAGCACCCCTCAGTCTAAAAAATAGTAAAAAGATAAGGAACTGTAAACATTTCATCGTATCCAAATAGTTCAAAAGTGTTAAAATAAGCTTTAGTTTTAGTTATACAAATAATTGGAATAACTAAATATTGAATCCTTTCATTTTGTCACTTACCTTTATTGAATAAAACATATTAATACATAAATAACATTTGGTACATAAATGTATCTAAGTCTATGAGTAGTGTTTTCAGATTTTAGATGTTAGCACTACAAAAGGTTATCTCTACATTAGAGAACACGGAGTCCTGAGCTGTGGAGAGAATATATTCTGATAGTAATAGACATTTCTTTTTTAATTTCCTTCCCCATTTAATTGCTTGTTTCTTAAGTTTCATTATAAACAGTGACACAAAGTCTATTTTTATTTTTTAGGTGATTTCTACTGTGTGGTTTGATCAAAGAGACAACAGACTGCAATAAAACCTTACCAGCATTAACAATTGTACCAAAGTGAATAAAAGTATAATATTATTATTATGGATAAATGATAAATTCCTTTTCCTCTAAACTATTATAACAAATCTTACAATACATAACCAGTTTGGATTATATTGAACCAACTAAACAGCTTGGTTTTCCAGTGAAACCCGCGTCACGAAGGGGTTGAAGTCCGACGTTTCGCTTCTACTGTTGGAAGCATCTTCAGGGGAGTGGTGCATCGTGGTGTTGACTCGAAGCAATCACAAGATGTACTCAGTACATCTTGTGATTAGCCCCCTTATCCAACTTTATTTTTGATTACCTAATTTTGAGCCCTTGTAACTCAAAAACAGTTGAGCTAAAAAAAAATGTTAAAGGACTATTTTTATTGGAAATTTTCTGATTAACTATTTTTCTAATAACTAAAATTAGCGTACAACCAATAGAAANCTCAACTGTACACACAAGATGTACTGCTTCGAGTCAACACCACGATGCACCACTCCCCTGAAGATGCTTCCAGCAGTGGAAGCGAAACGTCGGACTTCACCCCCTTCGTGACGCGGATTTCACCGGAAAACCAAGCTGTTTATTACGAGTCTACCTGCGGAAGCCTACGCACCAAGTTATATTGAACCAATCTAAATGTAGGGACTTCATCTCTAGTTAAAGTTATTTTTTCATATGGATATTATTATTATTATCCTTCTACACATATTTATTTAAAATAACTACCTTAACAAAATTCATAATTAACCATAAATAGTTTTCAATAATGAATAGGATGTGGGTATATAGGTGATACAATAGATTTGTTATAATAATCCTGTACTTGAAATAATTATGTGTGCCTGCTTGCCTCGACCTAAAAATTGCTTTTAGCAACTCAGCACCTCCACAAACTGCTCAACACAAGATCCTCAAGGCCTTAAACCCATTTCTTCATAATTGCTTTGTATATGAAGCCCTCTTATCTACTCAGTTGACCTGTTATTAACTTAACCGGCCCCTCAGCTAGGGGTAAATCCTCAACCGAGTTATATAAATCACCACTGGTATATAAAAGACATAAGTTATTTTGAACATATTTTGTGAATATATCCCTCAACACTAGTATATTGTAGTTTGTTTAAAATGTATTTTTCTCTCATTTTTATCAGCTTAAAAGAAAAATATGGTTTAAGCAAAGATGTTATATAAACTAGATAGAGGGAAGCGGCAAAAAAGTGACCCCATGGAGATTTGTAAAATGTCACCTCCATGGGACAAATTACCTTCCTCTTGGTTATAGGTTACCAAGAAAACGTGTGGCAGGTTACCATAACCTGATTCAAAATTAACCAGAGGTAACCTTAAAACTATCAAAGAAGGTAATTTGTCCCAGTCAAAGGTCACGGAGCATGCGCAGTATGCTTTTTTCCTCCAATTTCTCTTACTCTACCAATACCTCCATGGGATCACTTTTTTGCCTCAAACCCCTTCTTAACGTTCCATCTCTATTATATAACATCTTTGGGTTTAAGTGACTATTTTGTTACCCGGCCATGGGTTCGGCCCCTAGGTAACAGGTTATGAGGGCTTGCACTGTAACAGATATTTTAAATTTGTAAACTACCCATTCAATGATGACCAACGTAAGTAAAAGCCAATACTATAGTGATTTTTCCTCACCTATGGTAGGAAAAGTTATGTTTTCACCCAGCATTTTTTTCAAGATTTCATCTGAATTATCCGTTTTGGTTTCTTTTTAAGACATCCTAAGTGGTTTTCAGTATGACGTCTCTACGTGTGTTTCTTAGCACCCAGGGTATTTAACCTAGAGAGTTGAAACAGAAAAACCAGGCCTTTCTTATATTAGCAGTTACAGGTAAAATATTAATAACTTTTTGGGATTTCACATTAAAGGAAATCTTATACAATACTAAAAAGATCCTTCAATGGTAATATTGAGACTTCAATTTAAGATTTTAAATTCATGAGTAATAACAACTAGGAGATTTATAGGTTTGAAAATATCGAATATTGGGAAAGTAGTTTTTAAAATGATTATGCTTTTCTAATAAATTATTCTGTCTGTGATGGTCATTGATAAATGGCTTGATAGATGTCTTAACTAGATAGCACAGGATTAAAATTACATTTATAAATATATCTGAAGTAAAAATAATCTAGTCGATTTATAAGCAGCAATACCTCCAAAAAAAGAGAGAGGGTACAGCCTGCCTTATGTGAATGAGCTCATAATTGTTGAAAGGATATTATATTACATAAATAATCCTAATACTGTTGCTAATTATTTCTTTCCCAATACTTAATAGAAATTAAATTTCTTTGAAATAGTAAAAAAAAAAAAATAAATAAATACCCCTCAGGTAAGGTACATAAAAACAAAGTCTTCCTTTTATGAAATAACTTGAATTGTCTCTAAAAGTAAATGAAAACCGGTTTATTAACATAGCACCTTTCTTTCAGCCTTCATAAGGCTATCATCAGTGCCTAGACCAAACAAGAAATAATCAACTAAGTAAAAACTATAAAATTTAAATAACAAATAAAACTAGGGAAAAAAACATTCAGAATAAAATATTAACAATTAAAAATAGCAAACAACATGCTCAAAGAGACTAAATAATAAAATATGTGAAAATACATAGAAAAAGCTAAATAAATAAATAAAAGCGAGCAATGTTGGGAGTTAATATAAACTAATTAAATAAAATAGCCTACCGATTGAGGAAGAAATTGAATAACATCAATAAGAAATAATAAGTGAGAGGTGAGTCTATTTCATGACAGAGATCAGCGTAAGACTGATTCAAGTTAGAATCGAAACCAAAGTCCTCGTCAGTAGACCCATCCTCTCTCTTGTTAAGTTTCCTCTTGTCTGACTCTAAATTATTTCTAATTTCTCAAATGAATCCAGCTTACAAAGTAGAAAAATGAATCCAGCTTAGAAAAGTAAAAAAATTCTGTGCGAAAAGAAGGAAACCGATCTCATGCTGTGCATGCATGTGATCTCGTTCCTTCCCTCGTATCTTAAATTTACTCCAATTTAGTCAATATCTAAACTTATATTTCAATATCTAACTTCATATTTAAAATCTTAGATCTTCTTAAGATTGGGAATTTTAGCTAGGTAAGGCTGTGAGGACTGAATTGATGTCATTCTTAAGTTAAGGCTAGTAAACATAGTGATTCTTAGTTCGTTTTCTAGCATTTTGTTAAAGAATCCTATTTCTGATGGAGTTCAAACATTCAGTCCTGCGACATGCCAGATTTAAGATTCATCTTCGTAGATTCAGCCAGGCTTAACCCTGCGACAATGAATCCGAACAAAGAAGTGAGTACTAGGCTTAAGGTATAATATATTAGGTAAATACATACATTATTTTTAGAAGTACTGCAGACAATTGGCTGATAGTGAAATGGTGAAAGTAGGTAAAGGCAGTGTTATCATGAGCACAACACAAAATAAAATGAGTATTTTCACACTAACCGTATCATTAATAAATAGCTAAAACTTCACAGTAAAAATAATTCAAAACGCACAGAGTAAAAATAAACATAACTCACTAAAATCTAGAAAAACAGCAAACACAACTAAAGCACTACCCTATCTTCTTTTTGGAAGTAAAAACCTGAAATCATAAATAAATAAATAAAAATTAACTAAATTTCATGTTATCTAGGAATAAAAACCTTCTCAGATATTAATACACTTTATTTAAAAAAATATGCCACTAAGGTATCAAGTTCTCACCTCATTTGTAATATTAAACTTTATTAATCAACTCATATTAATCTTAATTTTTTATAAATTATATTCCTAAAGAGTTATATAAATCAGAGCTATAAGCACAAGCCTAAACATGCAAGTGTAATATAGAAGTAAATCATACTTTTAATTGTATGTAGTGTACAATCTCATTGTTATAACACAGTCAGGGCCGCATAAAGCGCAGGCTACATAGGCTGCAGCCTAGGGGCCCGCACCACAAGGGGGTCCGCTCCACAAGAAAGAAAAAAAATTAAATTGTTAGAGAAAGGGAGCATATTAGACACACACCGACAGACAAAGAACATTTTGGCTTCAACATAAATAGAAACTCGTTTTGCTCGCTTCAATTTAATGTATAATGTACATGAACGAGATTTACATGTACGGAACTAAAACCTGATTTTGTCCAATTGCGCCGCTTTATTTCTTTTTTCAGAGTGTTACCCGAAAATTTAAAAAAAAAAAAAAAAAAAAATCATAATATCTAAAAAAAACTAAATGGTGTAGAGAAATTGGCCTAAGAAACCATTTTGAAGGGCATAAAAAATACTTTCTGAATCACTCATTGATTTTCAAATTATCAGCTGCTAAGCATCTTTTAAGTCCTGCCACATTTAATTCGACCATGAAATTACAGAGCTCACTACTTTTATGACTCTACCGCCCTTTGAGGTTAGAAAAAACAGTAAAATTAAAATTTTATTGGTTCTAAGCAAGATATAAAAAATCTAAGTACAGGCTTTATTCCTAATATTAATTCTCCACTATTTGGGTCCTATTTCATCTTCCTATGATAAATAGTACAGGTGCAATTTTAATACAACGATAACACTAGTATTGAAATAGTTGTAGTATTTATTGTAGTAAAATAGGGCTCAAATCATGCAGAATTAAAATTAGTAATGAAGCCTATACTTAGATTTTTTATATCTAGCTTAGGACCAATAACATTTTAATTTTTATGATTTTTCTAACCTCATAGGGCGGTAGAGACTTAATTAAGGGATGTTAGAAATGCGGTGAATTCAGGAAAAACTTCTGCTTACTTTCATAAGCTTTACAATGGCATAGTTAAGTTTTAATAATGATGAATTGAATGTTTTAGGTGTGAAATTATTAGATTCCGACAGGATCTCAACAAATTCTTGTACAAAAGCAAAAATAATGTCCCGAACGAAACCGCAGCACTTAAGGTTTCTTATAAAAATTGTACGCTGAACAAAAAAAGTTCCTATAAATAAGGTTCCGGATAGGCTCCGTTTACGAGATATTTGCAAAAAAAATATTTTTTAAAAATACCTGTGGTGTTGCGGGATACCGGGTTGGAACAAAGTTCCTCACGCTTTTTTTGATTTTTTTATTTGTGGCGGACCTGGAATAGCCTTGCTCCCTTAACCTGGGTTTTGTTTTGTTTACATTGTATTTTATATTTATTTGTTTCTGTTTTATTATTGATTTAGTCGATCGTGTCAACTCAAACAAAATATAATTAATTCATCGACAGTTTAATTTGTTTCTAATTTATCTTTATTTATATATTGGGTGTACC
>KZ651750.1:193760-214178 GCA_001010745.2 Gerris buenoi
TAGGTTTTCGATATATCGGAAATATCGATAATTTCTTCCGATATATCAACTGATATCGATATTCATTCACTCGATGTCGATATATCGGAAATATCGATATTTACTTTCGATATCCCAACCCTACTCGGAACTCGTATTTTTAAAATTTTTTTTGTACTGCTTAACTGCTTGCTTACTACATGTGTGACTCAGTGTTGAACTATTTTTTTTTTTATAGAAAAAACTAAACAAAGATACATTTAAAATATTTACCATTTAATTTTATTTTCATAATTTAATGTATATTTAATATTTTTTTAAAAAAATGTTTATAATAAACGCAACAAGTTTTTCATTAGCAAATGCATTAAAATCTAAATTTAAAATATTTACCATTTAATTTTATTTTCATAATTTAATGTATATTTAATATTTTTAAAAAAAAATGTTTATAATAAACGCAACAAGTTTTTCATTAGCAAATGCATTAAAATCTAAAAACCCTAGGCCCTAGGCCATAGATTAAATGGGAAAAGCTGACGCGCTAACGCTAACATGCTGATAGTCTGGAGGAAAGTTTGAAGTTTGTATATGAATTTTGCATTGCGAATTGCAGTAGTTTTTAGAAATTTGTTAGATTGTTTTCGGACTTTTCAGCATTTATAAGACCAGGTAAAATTAATTTTAAAGTTATCCACAATTGACTTGTCTTTCAGATTCCATATTTTATATCTTTGTTTTAAAAAATTCTAAGACAGAAATCCGTTTCATACATCAGGGAACATTTTTGTTTCCGTGTCTGTAATTTTTGCGAACCAACATATCTTAAAAAACTACACGTTTGATTTAAATTAAATTTTAAGCAATTTAAGTTATATATATATTTTTTAAGTGAAACTTCTTTGGCGGCGGTAGAGTGAATTTTTTCATATAGTGACATCATGTAACGAAGTTTGCGATTCGAGACTCATCCAAGTGTAACATTTTTACTGAGATTAATTGTATTATATCTATTTAAAGACCAGCAAATCAAAACAAACATTTATTTCTATTGGAATAAATGTGGTTCACAAAGAAGTTGGACAAGAAGTTGGAAGTTGGTCCAGCTTGCCTGTCTCTCTTACTTATTTTCTTGAGGCCCTGGCCTGTATTGAAACTAACTAAATTTGTCCTAGAAACCTTTTTATTAGTCTAAAAAAAAAGGACAAGTTAAGCTTGAAGGATTGGCCTGAGAAAAAGTTATAAAGTAGATGAAACTGAATTGTAATGAATCTAGTGCAAGTGACAAGTGAGAGGATATTGAGCAGTAAACATCAGTAAAACGAAATGATATTTGGATAGTGGCGCTACCTGTAGTTAGTTAAGGTAAGTTTGTTAAAGGTGTTGTTATGGTAACGGCCGCAAGGTAGAGCTGTATGTCCTCGGTAAGTGCAAGTCTTCAGTCGTGTGTGACCGGTCATACCGTACCGACATCGCTCTGCCCACGTCCTCTAACCACTCTACACCTATCTTCTTCTACTCTTTGTTCAATTTCTTTAACTTAACTTAAACTCGGAGGTGATAACTCGTACTGCCAATGGATATAGCTTCCTGATACTTGACCACTCCATCTTGAGGATTGGGTATGTTTATCTATTGATTACTTCTTGTTTATTCGAGTTTTTATCCTTTCGTCCTCAGGTACCGAGAAGACGTGGAGGGCATTGCACTCTCTGTTCTTCGATACCGTCCACAAACCCATTATCTTTACCTTGCCTTTACAACATATTTCACTCGTCCGATTATTATTCTTTTGATAAGTTCTCAAAACATTTGAGAAAAGAACACATTGAAGAATGTACTGAAAGAAGTTCTATCTGAGGACCAAGTCTTTACTTCCTAAATATCCGCTTCTGAAACCGGTATCGTATCCTTATGAATACGGAGTCAACCTACTTTTTTTTAAAGATTACTTCACCTACTTTTTATTAATGCATTTAAAGCACCGTGATTGTTTTTAGTTATAGGTTGTAAAAATTGTTTTCTCCCTACACATATTTATGTTTCCACTTCTTTCTGTTTTAATTGACCTTACTGGTGCATCCCAATATGTAGCCTACTTCTGTAAACAAGAACCGGATACGGTATCTTGGTGTGTTGAAATGTTCAAAATTTTTACAAACCTATAAAATAAGTAATAGAGTATAAAATTTACAAAATAAATTGATAATTAATTTCTCTTTTGTGTTGACGGTTACCTAAGTAATTTAAGCTTATCATAAAAAACACCATTCCCGAGATAAGTTTACCTTGAAAAAGTAATAACATTAAATATCTTCTAGCACACTAACTAAAAAAAAACTTCCTTCTCTGCTTTACTCAATAATTCTTTATTAATTTAGCAAATTAACTTAATTTCTTTAGTTACACGAAAAACTTACAAAAAACAACAACAACTGTTTAAACTTAAACAGTGCCTTTTATCGAAGGGGTGAGTAATTCCACTTAAACTTATACAAAATTAAATAATTAAATTCCACTTAAACTTATACTTATAATAGAGATTTGTGTTATAGTGTTTTAATTTGTTACATTTTGAAATATTATATTAATTAAAATATTTAATATTAGTAACAATATACCGTAGCTTTTTTAAAAATTAGCAAATCCTTCGTATTAACTGAATTTCATTACTATACTTATCGAGTTTAAAATCAACTATGAAAATTCACGTAAATTTATTTTAAAAAATTGTCTTGTTTTATGATGGCAATACTGTTTTAAGAATGCATTTAAATAAGGTAATAAGTTAAACAATTTAATGTAATTTTATTGAAATCCTGGTACCTAATCAAATGTTAATAAAATAAAAATATTTTTTTTAATATCGTTTTGTGCGATCTGATTGAGTATGCTCTATTCACTATTCTATGTTACCCAATATTCCAAGGGCTAAAAAAATTTCTGAAATAATGCTACGTTTAAGAAAAATAAGTCAATAAAATACGTTTAATAATATTAGGCTTAGTTTTCTTATCATTGCTGCTTGCTATTTAAAAAATATATATATAGAAATAATGTAATGCGAGAAGTGTAAATTGACGGTCATTTCTTCCATTTCGTGTCAAGATGATGATAAGACATCAAAATCATACAACAATGGCCTTAAATTTACTGAAATTAAAGGATATATTCTATTGTCCTCGTAGTTTTGAACTAATCAGTAACTACCTTAATCTGTATATTTATATTTGCTTTAAATTTTTTTTTTNATTTATTGAAAATTATCTCCTTTAACTTCTAAAATATTTCGGACTTTTACCTTTTTTTAATGTTGTTTATTTAACTTGATGAAAGTTAGGCCATTCGCACACGGCACACGGAGCAACTCAAAACAAACTCAACTAATGAGTTGCTCCGTGTGCGGTGTCCTATTCAATTACACAGGTTGAAACTCACAGTCAACTCAAAAATGACTGGAGTTTCCAGTTGAGTTTGTTTTGAGTTGCTCCGTGTGCGGAGGGCCTTAGTTCACACATCATTAACAGAGTACTTAATTATTCTGTGGTCTAATACCTATATTCCTATTGTCGTAGATCTTCTTTCTCCATTCTTGCTGTAAGCATTAGTCATAACTAAACTAATTTATTATTTCTCCGACTCCTCAATAAATTTCCACCTTGCCACCTTATCTTACTTGTTCTTAAATGTTTCACATTAATCTTTTTGGTTAGCTTATTGCATTTTTACTTTTCCGAAGGTATATAGGAAAAAAATTGTTTCACCCAATTTTTTTTGGCGGGGGGGGGGATTTCAACGGAATTATCCGTTTTGGGTTTTTAAGACCTCCTGAGTGGTTTTCAGCATGACGTCTGTATGTATGTATGTCTGTGTGTTTGTTAGCATCGTAGCGCCCAAGGTATTTAACCTAGAGAGTTGAAACATGTCAAAAAAATATATATATAGAAATAATGTAATGCGAGAAGTGTAAATTGACGGTCATTTCTTCCATTTCGTGTCAAGATGATGATAAGACATCAAAATCATACAACAATGGCCTTAAATTTACTGAAATTAAAGGATATATTCTATTGTCCTCGTAGTTTTGAACTAATCAGTAACTACCTTAATCTGTATATTTATATTTGCTTTAAATTTTTTTTTTAAAGTGGATGCTGTTATTTTAATTAAAGTTATTATATTATAAATATAATGCATTAGTTAGTCACAGGTATAATAATACCTTGGGAAGTCAGGTGCTCTTTCAATGCACTTCGTAATAATATATGACGAAATAAATATTTTACTTGACCTAAAATTAGTGAATAAAGGTTACATTGTTTTCCTTTTGTTCCCAAAACAACTAGTTATTTAGTTAATGATTCACACGTTGTCCTAAAATACTACACGTTTATGTTTAAAAAAATATTTATAAATCAATAATTCATTTTTACTTTTCCTCACTACCTATAGTAGGAAAAGTATTACATATTTACTTTTATAAAAGCGATAGGCTTATTCATATTGTACGTGCCAGAGAAATGCCCTCGGTGGTAAGAGGTGACTCTAAATCTCGGCCTACCAATTTACGGCCTAATGAATTTACCCAGCGATCTTTTAACTAAATGAAAAAAAAACTTTTTCGTGAGACTTATTCCTTTACTTGGAATATTCCTTATTAAAAATTGTAAAGAGATTAATTTGTTAATTTGTTGAGAGATAAGGATAAGAGATTTTTTTCAAATAACCATAACTGCTAAGATTTATATAGTTTTTTTGTTTTTTTTTTAATTTTTATTATTATTAGATATTCACTATTTTGATTTTGATTTGTCCAACTTGTTATTTGAATTTATTCATGTTTATCACATCAACAAATTTAATTTATACTAGTTTCAACTACTGATATGAGTCAGCTGACTTAACATTGGAACATATTATATCAATCTCGGGAATCAAGAGTGAGAGTTCTTGGAAAGAAATCAAGAGAAAAGCTCTTGTCGTTTGTCCTCTGTGGTAGGGGTGTTTGTTTGTCTTGAAGTCTAGACATCTTAATCTTAGTCTAGTAACTAGACCTACCTCATGTTGTGCAACTTTGTCTAGACTACTTTTCACAAACTTTATGCATTTTTTACTCATACTTATTCTTAAGATGTTATTATTATTATTCTTATTATGACAAGAAGTTGGAAGTTGGTCCAGCTTGCCTGTCTCTCTTACTTATTTTCTTGAGGCCCTGGCCTGTATTGAAACTAACTAAATTTGTCCTAGAAACCTTTTTATTAGTCTAAAAAAAAAGGACAAGTTAAGCTTGAAGGATTGGCCTGAGAAAAAGTTATAAAGTAGATGAAACTGAATTGTAATGAATCTAGTGCAAGTGACAAGTGAGAGGATATTGAGCAGTAAACATCAGTAAAACGAAATGATATTTGGATAGTGGCGCTACCTGTAGTTAGTTAAGGTAAGTTTGTTAAAGGTGTTGTTATGGTAACGGCCGCAAGGTAGAGCTGTATGTCCTCGGTAAGTGCAAGTCTTCAGTCGTGTGTGACCGGTCATACCGTACCGACATCGCTCTGCCCACGTCCTCTAACCTCTCTACACCTATCTTCTTCTACTCTTTGTTCAATTTCTTTAACTTAACTTAAACTCGGAGGTGATAACTCGTACTGCCAATGGATATAGCTTCCTGATACTTGACCACTCCATCTTGAGGATTGGGTATGTTTATCTATTGATTACTTCTTGTTTATTCGAGTTTTTATCCTTTCGTCCTCAGGTACCGAGAAGACGTGGAGGGCATTGCACTCTCTGTTCTTCGATACCGTCCACAAACCCATTATCTTTACCTTGCCTTTACAACATATTTCACTCGTCCGATTATTATTCTTTTGATAAGTTCTCAAAACATTTGAGAAAAGAACACATTGAAGAATGTACTGAAAGAAGTTCTATCTGAGGACCAAGTCTTTACTTCCTAAATATCCGCTTCTGAAACCGGTATCGTATCCTTATGAATACGGAGTCAACCTACTTTTTTTTAAAGATTACTTCACCTACTTTTTATTAATGCATTTAAAGCACCGTGATTGTTTTTAGTTATAGGTTGTAAAAATTGTTTTCTCCCTACACATATTTATGTTTCCACTTCTTTCTGTTTTAATTGACCTTACTGGTGCATCCCAATATGTAGCCTACTTCTGTAAACAAGAACCGGATACGGTATCTTGGTGTGTTGAAATGTTCAAAATTTTTACAAACCTATAAAATAAGTAATAGAGTATAAAATTTACAAAATAAATTGATAATTAATTTCTCTTTTGTGTTGACGGTTACCTAAGTAATTTAAGCTTATCATAAAAAACACCATTCCCGAGATAAGTTTACCTTGAAAAAGTAATAACATTAAATATCTTCTAGCACACTAACTAAAAAAAAACTTCCTTCTCTGCTTTACTCAATAATTCTTTATTAATTTAGCAAATTAACTTAATTTCTTTAGTTACACGAAAAACTTACAAAAAACAACAACAACTGTTTAAACTTAAACAGTGCCTTTTATCGAAGGGGTGAGTAATTCCACTTAAACTTATACAANAAAAAAAAATCGTAAAAAATCAAAAATGGTCCTGATTGAGTTGAAATTTGGCACGAATGTACCTCTCTGTATGAAAAATAAGCCCACCAAATTTCATTTTGAGATTGGCCGCCATTTTGAAGTTATCAATTTTTGAATTTTTAAACTTTGACGGTTAATAATACCGAAAGTATAAATACGTTTTTGACATAACATAGCATATCGAGGTACCTACCCGATTTTTTTTCTTTGTTTCCGCACATTTAACTTAAATTTCGTTGATAATTCTATTTGAAAACATATTATTAATATAATATTACCTGAATATTGTTAATGTTGATATCCTAGTTAATAATTGTAAACGTGTTATGAGTTATGGTATTATAATTTTTACTTGCAATTATAATTTATCTTTTTGAGATAGCTTTACCTGAAAACATACAATATCAACCCGTAAAAAAAGAAATGTAGGAAAATAACTACATTTTAGAGATATGAGACAAACTTGAGTTGGAGTTAATATTTAATCTAGTTAAGCGATTTTCCGTGGTGTATAAAGAGCATGTTTTATTTTTAAATTCATTCTGAGCTATTAACTCTAAAGCCTCCTTGATATATACATGGAAATACCGCATAAAATATGATCTTATTTTGTAGATTACATATCTTCCAAGTCTATTTTTAGTAGGCAATGTTTATTTATGTCAAGAAATAATATATGCGATTAACTTACGTGCAAAATATTTGTAAATCTCTGTTGAGGGAGGTATCTCCTATACTCATTTATTCTTTTATCATTAAAATAATGTATGATTATAACTCATAACCTTTTCAAGTAAAATTATGACTATCTAAAGATGACTAACCTATAAGTTATAATAGTAAGTAGTCTTGAGTCTAGTTAGTTTCCTTGTGTATGATTCTTATTGATAGTTGGGTCTAAAGGATTATAAAAGCTCATTTTTGTTATATTTTGACCCCTCTATCATCAGGCTGACTAGAAGATTATACTATTTCTTCTTGTTGTTTCTGAATTATTAATTTTCCTCTAATCTACAGTCTATAAGATTAGAGTTGGCACAATCGAAGGCAGGAAACAACAAACGTGGAGGTAGTTTTGGGGTTATAAAAAGGGAAAATCGGTGTTGCCATGTTATATATTTTTTTTTTTGGAACAGGGGTAGAGTAGAGCTTTTTTTTTGAAGTTGCATTCAACATGGGGGACCAATAAAATCGTTTCCCTCAAAATTTTCAAGCCTTTTGATTGTGCCAACTCTTATCTTATAGACTGTATGTGGATATTTTCAATAGTTTGGGATATATTTTTCTTATACACGTTTCACTTGTCACTATTATGTGTATGTGTTAAATTTAAAAACCATTTTATTAAAACTTAAAAATGAAATAACTATTTCTTCACCCAATACATCCTCTCAAAGCATGACTGTGATAGTTTGATTTTACCTTTAGACCCTACTATCAATAAGTTTAATATTTTTCCTTTTTTCAAAACATAAATAAAAGTAAAGTAAAGTAAATTCAAAATTTAATAGTGTAAAAAATTTATTCGAGATGAAGGGTCCGTACCTTATTGAAACGGCGAGGCAACTTGGGGTATACCAATGCTGTCTGGTCAGTTTACCTTTACCTTTACGGTCATATAATATAAAAATGTATGTTAGATTATAGGAGTGTATATAGATGTTATCTTGAACAACAAGATTGTCTCTTCATTTTTATCGAAATTTGTTTATTATAAAAAAGTAGCTTTCAGCTTCCATCAGAGCTAATTGTGGAAAAATTAACTTTCATTAATAAAAAATAATTAGTGAGTCCACTTCATGCAGGAGATTGAAGTGAGAGCCCTAATTCTTTTTATTAGTGTAACTCTATTTCTTCCGCAATCGGCACTGTTGATGGCCTTATGAAGGCTGAAAGCTGATATGTGTAATATATACCAAAATACCAATTTTAATTTACGTAGAGAGACAATTTTTGTACCTAATTCCTTTTATGAATATAACTCTCACGACTCACGACTGTAGTCAAACCGTAACGATGCACATGACACGTGAAGTTTGTGAAAGTGTGTAAACAAAAATATTTGTGTTAAAGAAAACGCAAAACATAAGTAGGAATAACGTAAACGATTTTTTTTATCTTACATGTTCCTAGTGGGATAATGTCATTGTTAAAAGTATTTCAAGATACACATGCGCTATTGTACACAATCACGATTTATTTTTTTATTTATTTTTTTTTATTTATTTATTTTTTGTTCATAATTATTATTAATAAAAGAAATAGTTCTGAAACTATACATAGTTGCTCCGAACTTAAATTTATACTTCTTTACGTACAATTATTATTCTTCTTACTAACAATATTTTTATTCCATATTTGCTTGACTTCAATGTTGTTCTATGAATTCGTGGTTAGATTATATTTTATGTCTTGTTGTATGTCTTGGATGAAGTGGGTGGTAGTTTTGTTCTTCATGGTTCTTAGGCCGTGGCCGTGGAATAATTTTATCTTTGCTGACGGTCGCGGTCGTAAACACGGGTGTTAGCAGCCCCTGCTGGAGGAAGGAGACCGTCCCAAGAAAGAAAGTTATAAAAATAACGTAACGCCCTGGATTCTCCTAATGTAGGTTGTCTCAGAACCCACCTTGAACATCTTCTGTCTCTTTTTTTAACAACCAATATCTTTTTTTATATCTTGTCAAAAAATAATGATATACATATTTATTATTAAGTTGTAAAAGTATGTTTGTGTTTCACTCTTGAGTTGTGTGTAGACACATTTTAAGATAATTATTTAAGAAATTCAAAATGAAAATTGGATTTAGTATTTTATTGGAAGGATGTGTTTAATGGCATTGCCAAGTTTTATTATGTGTGCTTGGAAGACTAAAGATAGATACTATATGTATATTGGCTAATATCTCCTAATCCTTATCTTCCGAGAAAGTTTGTTCTGTTATACGCCTGAAAGAGTTATAGTTATAACCTGCTCAACTAAAAAATTAAAAGTCTAAATTTTTTTTGTTTTATTTGAGAAACTTATTTAATTTACAAGAAGCCGTAAAAAATCAAGTCTATTTAATCGACCTGGGATATTAACCTAATTGGGGCTTCTTTCTAGTGGAATTAATAACAACACAAGCTGTGGACACAAGCCAAAAGTTCAATTGTTTTATACAAATAATATCACTGGATTGGCCATTTTATATGGAACTTTTACAGCTTCATTTTACCAGGCTTAAGCTTATTTTATTAATCTCATTGCAATGTTATTAACCAGTGAGTCCTAGAATAGGGCGTTTAAGACACTCTCCCTCAAATATTTAGGACTCTCATCCAGATATGTATCTGGATGCGATTTCTAAATATTTTAAAATTCAATACTTATTTCTCACTGATAAAAATTATAGCTTTTACAACTTAGTTCTTTAATTTCAAAATTAAAACTATTAATTCCTGTTAGGTAGTAATCATAGAAACATTCCAAGGTCCCAAGTTCTCGGACCCTCATTCTAAGGTTGTCTTTTGTTGATCCTCAACGCCATTGAGAACCAACCCTAAAACAATCTTATAATATATCAAGGACTGTTCTTAAAATGATCTAACCTTTTTTGCAGTATGTATTTAGTTTAAACAAACAAAATCTGTGTACTAATAAAACAAACTGTTAATATTTAGGCCCTCTGCACACGGAGCAACTCAAAACAAACTCAACTGGAAACTCCAGTCATTTTTGAGTTGACAGAAAGCAAAGCTAGTTTGTAATGAGTTGCTCCGTGTGCGGTGTCCCATTCAATTACACAGGTTGAAACTCATAGTCAACTGGTTGGTGATTTGAGTTTCCAGTTGAGTTTGTTTTAAGTTGCTCCGTGTGCGGTGTCCCATTCAATTACACAGGTTGAAACTCATAGTCAACTGGTTGGTGATTTGAGTTTCCAGTTGAGTTTGTTTTGAGTTGCTCCGTGTGCGGAGGGCCTTATTCATCTTCATCTTATGTTTTTTAAGTCTAGCTCTTTTTTCTTTCTCGTCGCTATGCGAAGAGTATTTATTTATTAAAGCACCATCTAGAGATGTAAAAAAACGGTTTTTTTCAGGTGATGTTTTTTTTCTAACATAAAATGTGTTTTTTTTCATGTTTTTTTTCACGAGCATGTTTTTTTCACCGATGCTAAAGAAGGTATGTTTTTAACATAAAAGGCAGTTGCTCATCTAAGGAATGGAGAAATAATAATTATAAAAATGCGCATTTCTCAACAATCTTTTGCTCTTTTGAACTTTTAAAACTGATGGATAACGTTTGAAGCTATTGTGATATAAAAGACAGATAAGGAACGGACATAAATAGGAAATAAATAGTAACAGAAAATAAATATCATTGTTAAGAAGATGNGGGGGGGGGGTTAAATTCCTTTGCACAAAATAACCCCAGGAATCGATAGTAGATCAAATTTTAAGAAAAAAAATGCAGTATAAAGTATTTTGTTAAATTAATATTTTTTGAGTTATTCACGATCGAAATCTTACAATTTTCTTTGAAAAATACATTTTTGAACGCTTTTTTTTTTTTACGAATAACTCAAAAAATATTAATTAACAAAAAACTTAATACTGAATTTTTTTTCTTAAAATTTGATCCTCTATCGATTCCCGGGGTTATTTAGTGCAAAGGAATTTCCACCCCCCGAGAAGGGTGGCAACCCCCTCCCCCCGCTTTGGAGTGGCAGACATGAATTTTTTTATCGTCTGTACCAAAGGTTCATTTTGTAATAAAAATTATCCATGTACCTTATGAGAACATTTTTCATGTAGCCAGCTCTCCGACTATAACGTAGTCGAATAAATTAACTGATTTTCATTGCCAACTTTTTGATTTTTTGAAATTTACTCAAATTTTATTAACCAACCAATATTATATACTGGTTTACAATATTTTATTTGATAAAATGATTATCTATACTATATACTCATATTACAAAATAAATCATACTATGTAATTCTATTTGAACTCATTAAACAAACTTGACTTTCTTTTTTTTCTTTTTTAAATAAAGGTTAGTTTTACCCTGGCCATCTGTGGATGAACTGATTAGATTTTGTAACAATTTTAAAAATTAAATATTTTAATACCTAAAAAAACTGGCCTATTAACTGGAGCCAATATCCAAGAACAATAGCATTTCTAGGATAATATGCAGTTGTGTAACCGTTCTTTATGGAATTTTGCTTCTTATATCATAGATAAATAACCATCGCCACCAGTTAAGCTCTTAATATAATAAAAAATAGTTGAAAAAAATGCATCTGAAAAAAAAACGAGGGGCTTGGTTTTTTTTAGGAAAAAACGGAACATTTTGAAAAAAAACGAAACCGTTTTTTTTTCATTTACATCTCTAGCACCATCGGATATCTTTTCGTATTTTCTTTAAACATATAGTTGCAACTTATTATTTGTTTTATTTTTATTTATAATCTGATCTGTTTTGCAGTAAACAATGTTAAACAATGGTTATAGTTTTCCAGACTTCGTTTATAGTAAACAAGATCACCCTAAACGATTTATAGTTAGGCAACGAATTAAGTGGTTCAAAGAAATTCAGCAGAATGTATTAAGATTGAAGATTGTTAAGTTAGATCCTATTTAAGTGAGTGATTGAGATTAATGGATTTTAAACGATCAGAAAAAAGGGAAGAATGAAGTTCTGTTTTATTGATACAAATGATTTTAGGTAGGTGTCAATGAGCTAGAGTTCTTCAGGTTCTGTAAGCTTGTTTCCTTTTTGATTATCTACTTGGCTCAGTGTCCAGTGTACTAAATTATGGGATTGAATACAGATGAGCAAAAGCAAATACAAATAGCTTTTCGTTTATTGTGGTATAGGATTTTTTGGTTTTATACGTCTTTCTTTGGTCTACAAATATACCATAAGACAGTAATAATAATTAAAAAATTCTAACTTAGTTTCAGATTAGATGTGGATTTAAATTTATATTTTAAATTGCGATTTTAACCTGTCTGCCTTTTTTTTAACCTACTACCTCAGTATGAAATTTACAAAATCATTGATGTAGCAAGGAAAATATATTTTATTTTGATATTCATGTTAAATTATGGTTTATTAATAATTTTAGATTGCGTATATTAATCGGAATTAATTAGAATTAATTGAATTAATAGCAAAATTTCTGTGATTTGCTTTGAAAAACACACATTATACATATATAGCATTATGGTTTCTTCATAATGCCTTTATGGTTTTACTAAATAGTTAATTCGTACACTGAGTTTTATGCGGTATGATTATGTCAACATCTATTGTTAAATAATAATTAACATATTATGTAACACATTTTTAATTAAAATTAAAAAGTTAAGTTAACAAAATGTCTTTAATTAAGTAATTAATTATAAACTTTATATCCTTCTGATATTAGTTTATTTAAAATTTATTTTCTTACCTTCATGCTTATCGTTTTTTTTTTACGAATATTTTTTCTCGTATTATTTCTACGAGAGTAGATCTACTGTTTTGTTGATTTGCTGTCTTATCTTTAGACAAAGTTCTTTGCAATTTCCATTCCCAGCCATTAATATTAATATTATTCTTTAGTCGAAAATAAATTATGGTGTTATCTGATATTTTAATTTAGTTATGCTCGTTCTTATGATATGAAAGTAACAGTTCATTACCTGACCACTAATTCATACGTTGACTATAGGCTTTTATAATTGCGGGATAAAAAGTGTGAGAATTAGTGTGGAAGTTGTCTGACGTTTGGCTTGAAACAGGATATTGCTTCATTTAGTCGATTACTAAGCATTTTTTCTTCTTATTGATTGATTTATATACAGTTTATTAACTTACTGGTGAAACAACATGTAATATCTTTTTATTCTTTATTTAGGTATAAAAGAGCCAATTTTTTATTTTTTTTTTATTTGACGTCCGGCGAGATAGCTATATCTTTGTCCGAGAATTAGAATATATGTAAATACACAGCTTTTTTCAGGAGTCTATTTTGTTCGTTTTTTCCTTGAGTAAACGGCGGTCTTACCGGGATGATCATGCAGAGCAAACGACGCATCTAAAACGTAAAAAACTTCAATCCTCTAATCAAGTCGTTGTGTTCAATTGATAACCTAGTATATTATGATGACTCTAGCCGTGAAAATTGGATGAATGGTTTTAATGTGGATGTATTTTCATATAGTCCAGTTACTCGGGGTTTTCACCTCCGAAATTTGAGAAACTGAACCGATTTGCTTGAAATTTGGTGATTTGATGGGAAAATGGTCAAATAACCAAAGTTATATAGTGCCGACTCCTTCTCGGGGGTGGTAATTTTTTTGCTAAAAATATGTGAATAAAGAAGTTCGGTAATAATAATTTACTTGGTTTACCCATGTGGATGGATAACTAAAGGTGCCATGTGATGTGGCAATCATTTTATTGTCTACTCACCCTATATTTGTTTACTATTTATAAGGATTATTTTTGTTTAAATAATTATTAAGCCAAAGGGATATTTAGTCTAAAGAAATTGGGGACAAATACTACAATTATTATCGTCATTCTAACTATCTTTTTTTATCAAGTGAATATTTACGCATTAAATTAATTTGGGGTGGGTAGCCAAGTAGATGAGTGATGAGTACTAGTAGTATGCTATTAGACGTTACTACGTTTCCATACGGAATAATACGGATTGAATCCTGATTTTAGATTTAACTAGCTAGACATTTCCATGAGTAGCATTGAATCCGTACTCAATACAATATACCAATTCTTCTTAATCAAATGGCACGATAGACCCAGTGGTCCCTAACCTAAACTACTTGGCCCCTCCAGACATCCTTCTCAAATTAAAAATTGATTTGACGTCCACCCTGCCGAAAGTCCTCCTCCACTCTATCTGACCACCGAGCTCTTAGATAGGTCTCGCTCTCGGCCGAACGCATGACCAGGCTGGAAGACACGCTGGGCTATGCGGCCCTCTCCCATCCTGTTAATGTAGCCATAACACTGCAGTCGCTGGATCCTTAAGGAGCTTAAAAGGGTGCACAGTGCATCGAGATCGCCTCTGTCCCAGGTCCTTTAACCGAGGAATCTTGGTTAAGGACCCGCGTCTCGCAACTTTATGCATACTTGTATTGAATAAAGCAAGCTCGTAAAAGTAGTGGTAGATTGCATTTTAATTTGTCACTGTGGATTAAAGAATAATTTTATTATTGAATTACAAATTGCGACTGATTTTTATTACATAATTTGTCTTCTCTAGTTTTCTTTCTTAGCAATGAATATTCAAAACGCTCTACTTCTGTTGTATAGACCCAATTGCGTTTACTTTATAGAGTGTTATTATTGTGCTTTAAAAATAAATTTTTAATCATCAGAGTTGTATATTAAGCATACGAAACTTCATATTTTTAGGAATAGGTAAGAGCGTGCAATACAAAGAGCAATACTCAAGGTGCAATACTAAGTCGTGATAATACGTTATTCCAAATCAATGAAGATCTTCCGTACACTATATTAATATTTTTCTATAGTTATGTTGCTATGGTTTGTGGTTGTTCTTTAACTATTTAAGTTGAGTTAGGTCGTTTACGTTCTATTGTTGTACCTGCTAAAAGAACCTACGTGTTGAGTTTTTTCTGAATAGCTCATGATTCGGTATTTTTTTTGTGTCCTGTATGTTTGAATAGTGTGATTTGAATGTTGGATGAAGGTAAAGCAAGTTATTTTTCTACAGCAGGTTACTTTGACGTTGTTACCTGGGATGCTAAGGACTATACGGTCTCAGTCTGTAGTTGGGGTCCGTGCCCCAAGTTTCACGCATCCCTGCCTCAGGGAGGCATCTTCTTCAGCATCTATTCTTTACCTGACTGAAACACAAATATAATACTCTCTAATAAATACAAACGCTTTCTTTCTTTCTACTCTTTTCTAGAAGTATCTCAATTGAATTGTTTCTTCTCACTTAACAGAGTTATATTCCTAGGATATTTGTACAGTACCGCTTGATGTGAATCTTCTTAAGTCAATCATACACATACACACACACACACAAATATATATATATTCATACTCGTATATGTACATGAGAATAATAATAAGTTTGAGAAGCTCCTCGCTATTGAAATCTTCTTTCTCTTCGTCAACATCTTAGTCTAAGTTAGCAGCTTATTTTTTTTCTGTATGCCGTGTCTGTATTTTCTTTACGTCGTAATATTGCACATACATCGTAAAAGTAACTGCTGTCATTGGTTTCGTGTTTTAGTTGTTTCTCGATATAAAGTTTCATGCCCTTACCATTTAATGAATAAAAATTTATGTTGCCTATTGAAAAAAGTCGTATAAATGGATAATGCATTGGCTTAAAATCTTTTTCTAACTCTTTAATAGGTAACCTTAAATCAGTAAAAATAAATTTGAAAAAAAAATTCACTTATTATTTTAACCATTACACTAAAAAATAAATCGATAATTCGGAGCTTCATATGCCTCAAGCCGATACTAACTGACTACTCCAGATTCAGCTGTGGAAGAAAGTTTTAAAAATATTTCCTTTATCTTCGCAGTTTAGGAGTGTTCTTTGGAGAGTTCTTAAGACTGTTCTTAAGTGTAGAGATAGCCTTTTGATGAGCTATAATGATTAGTTATTACTACTTAAAGAATTATGTAATTTTATGAACTCCTTTTTATTTATTATATTTAGTAAAAGTATAGTAAATTACGTTTTTCTCAGCTTAGGCATTTTTAAGTTTATTTTTTGTTTTTCCTCTTTCTTCATTGTATCGATTATGGTAGTATTGTTTTCTTCAAATGGCCAAGGCTTAATTGTAATGCAGCGTTCGTTCTTTCTTATTCTTAGGAGTGGATGTTCTATATCCATCATTTATTAATCAACTCTTCTTTTCTAACCTTTTTTTTGTATTAACTCTATACTATTGAAAATATCTCTTATTCAGTATTTCGTAACCATTTTTCATGGTTGGAATTTTATAGGAATTTTTTCTACCCCATAAACTTATTCAATAATTGATTCTGGTTCACCTGATTTATTTATAGATATCTTTTTTAAATCGATAAAAACATAGGGAATATAATAAAAAAAATAAAAATATTAAGAATTAAGTATAAATCGTCTCTGCGCTAAACTAACTAAAGAATCAGTGTAGGAATTAAGTCCTCTGGAGAGAACCTCGGTCTCAACTCCTACTCTCGTTTTTTTTTCTCTTACGCATTTCGACTTATCCTTATCTTACGCGAAGATAACGACTAGTGGTTGAATGACGGCTTTTACTGTAAATTTGCTTTAGTTGGAGAGACGTCTTTCTTCATTCTTATCAAGTGACTTCATTGCTCTTCTATATTCTAGAACAACAAATAAGTGAACCAACTTCAATGTATGTACAATATATACATTATTATCATCATTTTATAATCTCTTAATTACAATAATGTCACTCAGTAATTAATTTAACAAGTTATTGATCTAGTAAGTTATCTTAAGAAGTTCTTTCAGAAGTTTACTTCTTAAAAACACATTTTACTAAATTCGCCCGAAGCAATTCTATGTGATGATGATTGGTCAACTGAGAACGATATTTAACTTCATAAACTTCATTGTAGAGTACAAAGATTCATAGCCATATTATGTTGTACCAAAAATTAAAAATTAAACTGCATGCAGCATTCTTTACGTCTGGGTATTTTGTATTCTGTAACGAGTTACTAACTTTCAACTAGAAGTAGATTTGTGCTGCATTCGTAGTGCCTGATCCTCATTCATGCACCTCTATTAACTCAAATTTCTTAGTCAATTTTGTAACCTATTATTATCATAGAAATAATGTCGCAAATAAATTGATTGGTTTACAAAATGTGCTGATGTAGATTTCGAACTTTGCAAAACTAAAAAGGATATACAATACAGTTTGAATGGGAGCTGCATTTGACTTAACGAGGTGCCGCATGCTGCTCACTCTGGAACTATACCTTTCTTATGTTTAGTTTTATTTATCCGGTCATAAAAGTCCTAAAAATATTTTAAAATACAATTAAATACATTAATGTGTTATTTGGAATTGGATGTAATTCTTGACAAATTATTTGTTGCAGAATGACTAATGCAATTAGGTAAGTATGTACTTGGTTTTGAAGCGGTTATTCGTTTGTAAAAGACATATTACTTTATTGATTTTTAATTAGATAAAATGATTTTTTACTCTTTATTACTAAAAGTCCAGTCATGCACCATGACTTAATGATATAATTTTCAAAGAAATCTGCGTATAATTGGCCTATGATAATATTGGAAAAATTTGGTTTAGAATTTGGGTGTTAAAAAAAAAAAAATTGGTACACACGTGTACGGGGTACAAAAGTCAAAATAGTATTTACCCTTTAAGATGCACATCGTTGGAAAGCTCTTTAAGAGTACAGTAATTGTTGTTATGTAGTTTTTATCATATTTTCATATAAAAGGGGGGTAAAATGGAAAAAACCTGTTTTTCTGCTATTTTTGACCCTAAATGGTCAAAATTTGACCCCTTAATGGACTCAAAAAATTCTGGCCAACGAACTCATCCTTTCTTTTGATATGATTGACATTTTAATTTTTTTTTTAAATTTTCTAGTGCATCCTAACGGGAGATATCGTATGGAGTGACACATATATACATACATACATAAAAAAAGTGTTAAAATTTAGGGATCAATTCAGAATGGCCTAAAACGGATTTCCATGAAAAAATTTTTTAAAAATTCGCATTACAAAAATTTTGAAGCCATTGCGATAGCTTAATTTTCTTCGCGATTTCTCTAAAATAAATTATTTTTACTTGTCTTTCTTTATCGTGTTGAATGTGGATTAAATTGTTCTAAGGTGCATGCTCTTATGCTCTAATATGATTGCCTATACTCACTAATTTATATGACATGTATGCGCATGTAACATGCATACTCTTACATGATCATATATGCATCAAACAAGAGTATTATGGATAGTATTCGACCATATAGTTTATAATAATTAAACAAGGATTGCATGTAGTGTCGGGTGTAACAGTAAAAGTTGTTTAGTTGGCATGCTGTTGCTGAGTTCATATGAGTTATATACTGAGTGAAGTTGCCATAGCAATGATCAGGTAAGGAGGGGCAGCTGCTAATTAGTGAGGGAACGGTACCTGCCGCTACCTGATCTGACCTCGACTAAACTAGCCTCAAGAACCACCTCGCAGTCCCGTCACTCATACAGCTCCTGCTTTTCACTCATCTCACTAAATATATTTTCTCTCTCGGAAAACTCTTAGTCTAGTTTATGGAATTTAAAGTTGAAGATTTGTGACACTGGATGACACTATTCATCAGAAAACTGTTTATTATTTCCCGTTTACTTGAAATTAGTCTCAATCGATTTTTGTCACCCGATTATATCAATTACAATAAAAAGTTTATAAAGCTTAATTGATATTAGATTGGCCTTGTTAAATACTGCTGCAATGGTTGAGTATGAGTATATGTTGAATCAATTTGCGTAGAGTAGAAAGTAAAGTAAAATAAAGGTTTATTACCTATCGATAAACTAAAGTAAAATGTAGTATTAACAATAAGTGCCCGTGAGGTCTATTCTAGGTAAAGTTAACGATAGTTTGTCGTTTCTTAAATAAACTAGACGTGTGTTCACTAAACTAGAAGTTGTATCAGCTAGACTAAGTTTTAAGAATTAGTCTCTGAGCTCTTAAGCATTGACTGTTGACCCTATCTACAAAACGAAATTATTACGGGTTTTCAAAGTTATTAAGTGTGTTCTCTATAACTTAATAATTACTACGAGTCCGCGGATAGAATCAAAAGTATATCTCTAATTTGTGCCACTACTTTTCGAAGCAAGAGGCAACATAAAACCGGGTTTAGTCTTCATTTGTGTTGTTAAAGGTATCTTTAGGGTGGTGAAACATCTTTTTAAAAGAATGTGGTTTTAATTACAAAGTATCTAATTTCAAGGAAATGAACGGTACCGTAACGACAAGGTAGACCTTAAGTGTTTCCACCTTTTCACTCTTTATTCCTCCTTTAACTCTCTATGAGCGAATAGGCTTCTATTTAAAGGAGTTAAGTTAACTAGAAGCTTCCTCATACTAGTTTACTACCTAAAGAACAGTTAATATAACTCGAGTAAAAAACTATCAAGCTTTGAAGATTATAGCTCATTTTATTATTAAAGTCGTAAAATTAACTACCTTTTCCTATATAAAGGAAAATCACTCGGCGTATGCTATTTTTATTTATTTTATCAAGTAAAGGAGCTTGTTATTGCATTGTTTTATTTAGTATTGAGTATTGTGATTATCTATGTTTATAGGAAATGCATTTCTTTAGCCTGGTTCAAGAGCAGAAAATAAGTGGAAAAACTTCGCTTTTTTTCACTCGACTGCCTACAGTACTGCATGTTATTTTTATCTGCTAATCTTAAATATTATAGCATATTAAAAGATCTATGATTATGATTAATATTTTTCTCTATTAATTAAGGGTAATTGATGTGACAATTATCTCTATTCTCTAATGAAGCTGTGCTTGTTTTATCCAGTTACATTTAAAATCAAAAAGCCGGTTTAATAAAACAAGCTATGCTACAAAAATAATTGTGTCGAGAATGTATAGAAGTTGATAACGTTCTTTCGAAGAGAATATCAAATCAACCGAATATTATTAATTATTAGCGAATTTTCGAAGAAAATTAAGCTATTGCAATGGCTTCAAAATTTTTGTAATGCGAATTTTTGAAAATTTTTTTCATGGAAATCCGTTTTAGACCATTCTGAATCGATTCCTAAAATTTAACACTTTTTTTTAT
>KZ651750.1:223857-243600 GCA_001010745.2 Gerris buenoi
TATATATTAATTCAAGTTGTATAAATAAAAGTGAAAATATTATTTTTTATTATTGTCATTTAAAATTCATGGCCAAATGGAAAGTAAACTCTATATAGGGAAAAAGTTGATACTTTACTGATTTATGTTCATGTTTAGTCAAGTTCATTTATTTATTTATTTATTATTGCCGTAGATTTTTAAATGAAATCATGTTTTTAAAAGTAAATATATTTTATGTGTAGGAGAATTATGATTACTACTTATTGAGCTTACGTTTAATTTTTTTTTTTTATGGATTTATATCTGTTTTCTAAGAGGGTTATTTTTATTTTTTTTAAAAGTTCATTGTAGACCGGTCTCCGTGTTTCGCCTTATGTAGCTTCGTTTATGGAATTCTTTTTTTTTTGTATCTCGATTTTCCCCTTCTTTCATTACATTTGAACCAGTTAGTTGAGTCTTTAGTTGGATATTCAGGAATCTACTTGTAAAGATCTTGTTTTAATTTATCATTGCTAAGTGATCTTAATTTTTTTATTCAAGATCGCAAATATCTTATATGTACTTGAATGTATCCCCCCCTCCGCTCCCACCCTTTTTCTAGATCTTTTTACTTTGAAATGAGACGGTAGGATTTTAAGATCTGTAGAAAGCTGTTATTCGCTGGTTCATAACGAATGTACTTTCATATGTTACTGCCAGTCGTTTACTTAGAATCGTATGAGAACTATCCTAGGTCATTCTGTCTTTGCTTTTAAGTATTTCTTGGTTTCTTGTACCTTTAATTTTTAAATTACTTCGTTTAAAAATATTAATCTCTTAAATGTTTAAGAGATTTTTTAAAAGAAAAGAATATTTAATTTATTAAAGATTTTTTTATTCAACTATTAATTAATTTATTTTTTGTGGGACTTTAAGTCGAACTTAATTATTTAATTTAATTTTTAAGTCCATTAAGCTCTTAAAACTTATAATTATTGTTACGGATTATTCACTAATTTTTCATTTAGTTAATGAGACATTAATTCATAAACTTCTACTAATTCTATTAGTAAAATCTCAGCTATTTTAATACTTATCTTCTTTGTGCATTTTTTAAAATTAAAATTTGAAGCAAATTAACATTAGAATTTTGCTGCTATAATTTGCCCCTTTTTTCTTATTCACATACTAAATTTTGTAATTTAGTTATATTTCCTGTAAAGTTTAATTACTTATAAAAATGAAATTTGCTTGAATTATATTAGATTTAAATTTACGATGATATTATTATTGTTCTGACGTGGGGAGCGGTATATCTGTACTCTCCTCACGTCTGTTTTTCCTTAATTCAATTTTGGCGAAACATTAATACATATTTTTATATAAATCTCATTATTTGAGCATTTGCAAAGTGCACTAATATAAATTAAAAAATAAATATGTATATTTGCTTTAAAATATTATAACTTATTTATACACTAAAGTACCTACTTAAGGACAAACTCACCTAAAAATTCCTTTTCCAAGTTGTAATTTCGGTACAAAACATCGAATAAATTAAATCCGATATAAATATTGTCGAAACGATTATTTGTAAAACACATTCTTTCCACCTCATCTTCATTATTCTACTCTATCATCTTCGTCGTATCTTTTTCAAGTGAGTAAGTAAATACTTTTGACTTTTTTAAATCTCATTTTTGTAAGTTATTTGAGTTATTTTAGTGAAGTTAATTTTAAGTTGATGGGAGATTTAGTTTTGCCTGTAAAAATAGATAGCCAATTAGTGTGGTACGTAGCTTCCTTGCATTCTATCCACGCATTTTATTGATTTTATGCCTTTAAACCATTATTGCCTAATTTGTTTAATTGTTTCCCCCGTTTTTTAATCTTTCAAAATAGTTTTGATTTTTTACATGAATTAAAGTATCAATTTAGCAAAAGTTGAGAGGGCAGACCGTTCATATGCATATTAATCTGGGGCTAGCTGCGTACTTTCGATAAACTAATTTTGAAGATATAGGTGTAAATAAATGTATGTTTGTGGGCATGTAGAAGAGAAAGAACAGGGCGCTGAAGGTTGAAACATAAATGGGACCAACAATGAGCTAATTATGACAGCCTCCAATTTTAAATAAAATCAGACGAGTTGTTTCTGAAGGCCCGTTTACACGCTCAAGCTATTTTTCAAGCCAGTTCAAGTTCAATTCAAGTCAGGCTGTGCAAGTATAAATCGTTGCGTGTAAACACAGGCATGAAGTTTGCGCAAGCCAAACTGAATGTCCAAACGGCAACATTTCATTCAAGCCATTTGCACAAACTGGCTTGCGTAAACCAGTTTGTGCAAATGGTTTGAACGTGTTATCGGGCCTTAAGATATGTCGGTGTTGGTTCGCAATAATTGAGCGACAGACCGATAGACAGACATGGAACCAAAAATGTTCCCTGATGTCTGAAACGGATTGTCTTGGAATTTTCGATATTGGAGACCTAACAATTTTTCGTTCTTCAGAACGACCACACATAGCTTCCGTTACCCTCGGTAAGCTCGGAAGCAAATTAATATTTTCAAGTACATATTATGTGCTTTCACCCCACACAAAGGGTCCGTGAGCGCAGTATCGTTAACGCCGAGTTCGTTAACCACCATAATCGGTCTTAACATTTGGATGGTGGCCATTTAAAAGTTACTATAACTTCAAAATTGTTTATTAAAATGATGTGAAACAATATTTTTCATTTTTATTGTCCAATCGCAATAAATCTTCCCCAAGTCTCTAGCTCAAATCGTACACTTTAAAAAATATGAGGGAGCTAAATTATGGCATTTTTATTTTACTTATAAGAAGCTGAAGACGTAAAATTCAATCTTTCTAAACTTAAAACTTGTTAGTCCAAAGCATCAAAATGCCCTCTTTGTTTACACTTTGTGTAAGAGAAAGTCAAAAGACTTGCTAGATGTTCCTATGTATATTAACTAAAAGCAATGTGGTTTTACCAAACAAAATTTCTACAAAACACGTGGGTTCTTCGATCTCATTCTGCCCTGGATTTCGTGACTTGGATCCAATCCTAGGCGTAATGAAGTTTCTTTTAAGTTTAATTTTGATTGAAGCAATGACTATTTTCTACTACTATGTCGTAAAGCTGTGTTTTCGTGCCTAAAGTAAATTAGATTGTTTTGTTTGTAAAATTGATGAATTTGATTGAATTTAATGTCAACATTCTAATATTTTATTGTAAAGCTGTGTTTGCGTTCCTAAGTGGTTGCATTGTTTTGTTTGTAGAATTGATTGATATGAGAATTGCATAATGTGTGTGAAACTAAACTAGGAAATCGATTCTAGGCTTCCCTTGCTAGACTGTACTGAGTACACGTCGAGTCACAGCAAAGGTTTCATCTGCTCTCGTTTAACTCTTAAGCTTCCCCTTATATGAGTCAAACGTATCATATTTTACTTTCTTCACTTCTAGACGTCTTAGCTTCAAGGACGGCACAACGAAACATTCTTGTGCAATTATTTGTTGTCAATTTGAACTAACTGATTCTTAAAACAGTTTTGCTTTTGCTCTTTTATAGCTATAGTATATCATGGATTATCTTAGTTTTTTTTTTGTTTTTTTCATAAAAACTTTGTTTGTAAGATAAATTGGTTTGGTATTCTACCAAACATTATTACATAACCGGACTAGTTGAAATCGATATGTTCACGTTGTGGAATTAAATGAACTAACAAATTAAGTAAAATACTTAGTGGAAACTATAAGTTTGTTATGTAATTTACTCAGTTCTTTGTTAAATGGTTCATGTAACTTTAAACTTCAATACAGACTGTGTATAAGCCTTCAATCAGTTGTAGCTACTTAGGATTTTAAATTACCAAAAAAAGAGAAAAACCCTTCCTCTTTAATAATCTAGAAGGATAATTTGATGGTTATTGCGAGAAACCACCGAATGTTAATTATTTTTAGTAAAATTTGGATTCCCTTTAATTTTGTAAAGAAATAAAACGACTTAAGAAGTAACTGAATGGGTTCACTGTATGTTGATAATGGTCTGTCTACAAAATTCTTTATTAAAATGTTTATTAAATATTTATCAATAGTTTCTGTTTACACTTCCTGTTTATAGTCTAATGCCTAGAGACAGTTACCTTATCACTACACAGGACCATATTTATGAAGCAATGAGGCGGAACGTTCAATTCCAACTGTTGGTCGAGTTGTTTATGCGCATACCGTCATTGTTTCCGAGTACCCATCATTTAACTGATAATATTAGATCCAGTTGAGAAAATAGCTGTGCCTTTAATTCCCTTGATCTGATAACGGTCGAGATTCTTGAATTTACATTAGAAATGAAAGTTTTTTTTTTTTTTTTTTTTTTTTTTTGTCTCAACAATTTTCAATTAGGTATTACGTATTATTTATGTCATGAGTATGAGATCATTATCTGCATTTATTGTTCAAGAGCAGTGGTCTCCTATACTGGACTATGGTCTGAGGTTGAACGATTTGAGTAGAAGACTTGCCGATCAATTTTAGGGCCTCTGGAGATATTAGTAAAAGTCTTATACCAAGGAAGTTCTAGGCCCTCCGGAGATTTGAGACACGGGAAAGAAAATTTTAAATTATACTTACCTTAGAGCATTGTTTTTATTGTTCTACTAGACACTTGGTCTTCTGTTGGAGAAAGCTGTTTGGTTTAATTCCTTACAGCAGCTTGCCGACCATTTTAAATTGAATAAGCAAGATTTATCTGTTTAACAATTCTTTAGATTTGTGATATTCTTACAGATCTAATATATCTTATAATCCTTTCAGAAGCTTACTTTTATTGTTTTAAATTATATCGTTGTATTTCATTATAAGGTGGATTTAATGGTAAGGTATAGACTTAGTAAAAAAGTAAGTTATTAACTTAGTTAAGTTATTAACTTTGTAAAAAAGAACGGATTTTTAATAAACCAATATAAATTGTTAATAAAATTTGAAGAACGAAAAGAATCAGTTTTATAATTTAAATTTTTAGTTAGAACGAAAGTGTGAAATTAATTCTCTAATATGTATCTCAAAGAGTTTAATTATAAAAAGAAGTAAACCAGTTTTGGAGAAAAACGTAAACATTTCTAGCGTAAAACTTAGTTGGTTAGTCAACATATGTAATCCAATAGGATTAACTCTGTCATCCAATAGGATTAACGCAGTAATCCAGTAAGTCCCCTGTAACATTCAGTCAACGTCTGTTACCCTTGATAAGATAAGTTAAGATGAATAGAGTTGTTCCAACTTTCTTTGATCACTGTCGGCACATCTTCTAGAAAATACTCTACTACAAGTGAGTTTACTTAAGACGATTTCTCTACTTCTCCTTGTTTGGTCGGTACCGCGGTAACTAGATCTCCATAAGCACGCTAAGTACCTAGTATTCTCTACAAATGTTCAAGGCACTGTCACTTTCACTTCATTCTACTACGTACTTTAACATAATCCTAATTTGCATTTTTTCTTCTCGGAATTACCCTATAAAAGTGGTTCAACCACTCTAGGTGATATTTAACTACTAGTATACTAAAAGTCTTGTTGAAATTTAAGTGCGTTTAACAAATTCATTTTGTTCATTTCCGCGAAATGTTATTATTTAAAATCACTTTCATTTTCCGTCTGATTTCTAATATTATATACTTATATAAATTATTTTTATTATATATTGCAGGGTTTTTTTTTTGCTGTTTAACCTGTACCTTTCTTAAATTTATAAATCTACAATATACCTATACATGTAGGTATGTATGGTAATGAATGTATAAAATTCTTCTTGTAGATAGGAATTCAAGGTATAGGTAGGTATCCTCCTAGAATAAGAAGTGTATGTTTTAGGTCAATTGAAAATTATTCAAAATGTTTATACACAAATGAAATAACCAATATATGCGCCATTTTTATATTTCTTTTTTTTTATCTGTACAATACGTATATATAATAACTTATTACATTTTAATAAGTAAATTGTGATAATTTCAGATAAAATGTTATTAGAAAGTGATCGTTTATTTAATCTAGAAGTGTCCCGACGGCTACCCTCACCTCAAAATGATTTTTTATTGCCTCAGCCTAGGCCAAGACAACCATATTTATTAAAATGAAAAATATATTATTTTTATTTGTTGGTCTTCAAATAGATAACATAATAATAAGTTATCTAATGTTAATAGATATCTAAATTAATTTACTAAATTTCAATTTTTTCTAATTATTAAATAAATATTAAACTCCCTTACCCCGGGCTTAAGGGCTCGTACATAATAATATGGGAAGAGAAAATTGAAGTAATATTTTATTCAGAATTTTCAGAGATTTCTTTAACTTACTTACTATGGTATTCACCGTATCAAATTTACTCAAAAAAGAAATCTTTTTACAAATTAAAACAAACTTAGTTTAATTCACTAGTTGCTTTAGTGTACTGGGCTGGATTTACCTCTAGGCCTACTAGGCCCTGGCTCAGGGGCGCACAATACTAGGGGGCGCTCGCTATAAAAAAAATTGTTCGAATAAAGAAAATGTTTATAATGAGTTAAGAAATGTCTTAATTTAATTCTCTTTTATACAGTTTATTGGTGTGTAATTATTGTTGATTGATGCAAACACTTCTTAATTTCTTCTGCTTAATGTATGTATGTATGCTTAATGTATGTATGTTCTTAATTTCTGATTATGTTCTTAGTTGATCCTAAAAGATCTGTGTGTTGATCGTAATTTGTGTTATCCTAAAGAAAAAGTGTCCTTTGCAACTACAAAATCTATCCATGAGTAGTAGTCTTTTTCGTCAAGACGCCTGCTGAGTTGAAAATGAAAACAGAGAAGTTTTGAAGTGATAAAACCCTTTAAACAATAATTGAAGCAAATGCTTTAGTTGAGATTCCTTGAATATACATTGATAGCGATTTTACGGGGTACTACTGAAAAGGTTTACTGAGGTGAACACAAAACTGCAGTTTGAAACCAAAGAGCTAGGGAAGATTATTACTTACAATCGGTCTCTTTGTGGTTTTCTTTATGAAACAATTGTGAGAAACAAATTTCTATGGTTTAGAAAGTGCAGCGAGAGGAAAATTTAAGAAGAAGTACTTAGCGGACTCTCGAAAGATATCTACCTACATCCTACATACTTTGATAAATATGGTGGATATAGCAGCGATGTTATATTAACAGGATCTGTGAACTTTTGTGTTTACACTTTGCATTGTTTGCAAATTTATACTAGATACTTTATATTCCAAAGTCAAGAGACGTAAAAATATATATAATCAGCTCCATAACACGTTTGGATTGTTCGAGGTTATCCAAAACCCTTTTTGGAGTAAAATACTGACAAAGAAAAAACATCATGCCTTTGTTAGGCTATTTAATTTATTTAATACACCAAAAATAAAAAAAATATATTCTCAAATTATTTTCATAAGTGGTGTTATTATGGGGAAAAAATAAAAGTGTTATCATGAAGATGTTTTCCTCAAGGAAAATGACCGAATTGACCCCCCCCCCTCCAATAATATGAAGAGGCGGCAAAAGCTCTTGGGCCGAGGAGCGTCCAAACTTTAAATCCGGCCCTGTTTGTGTGGGAGGTCTTAATTTTTTATAAGTCTTAACAGGTAATGTGTTGGGTAATCTTGAAATGTATAATGCATATTCATGAATAAACTATACGATGCACCTATCCATTTATCATCTAGTATAGGATATGAAAATACTAGGGAAAGAGTAGTCGAGATATGAATATTCTAGTACTATGCATACTAATATTCATTATCAGTATGCATTCTCTGTACTGCATACTAAGATATTTCCTTCTGTCGTGATTAATATGCGTTGTTCACTCTATAGTTAATATGCTGCTACATTGTTTAACTCAATGTATTGTCACTGTCTACTGTCACTTTTGTATCACTTTCATTTATGATTATAATACTTATGAAGATAAAGAAAATAAAATTACCTAGAGGTAGTATTCTTTATACATACTTCCTTTAGTAGTATATCGCGTGTTTCTTTCGCGAGATGAGCGAAATGATTAACAATGAATAGATACATAATATGTATCTATTCATTGTTCCTCGGAGGACCAATAAATTGTTAACTAGCGAGCTAAAATCTTTAGAATAATAATTGGATAACTAGAAAATTTTCAGTTTATGTTTAGGGTACGTAATAGCAAATATGTTCGCAGGCAGTTTTAAGTTACTTCGTTTCATGATCAGCAATTTTTTTTGTTTTATTTTTAATTAAATCTTCATATAATTTCAATGATTTTACTTTCTTATAGACTATGCTTTGTGGTGTTAAGTTTATCAAACTGTTCTTGAGATTAAAAAAGAGAATATATGTATTTAAGTCTGTTTGTTCTTTTGAAAAAGGTTTTTTTTCCTTTTGTTATTCCATCTTATTGTTAGAATTACTCGTTAAGATTTTTTTCGAAGGCTTAAGTATTGTTTGGGCTCTTAAGTGGACACAGATATTCTGTAAACTTCTGCGAAATCGAACCCTTAAAGGAATATTTGGGATTGATAAAAAAAATAAACGGCTTATTTTATTGTCCTTGTTTAGTGTAGGATGTCTTAAAAACCATTATCATCGTTGTACCTCATAAATCCGCTCTCACTTATTTTCGACTCACCTCTAAATTTGGCTATAAAAAGTATGAAAAAAGGACCATATCCTTTTGTTTCGAAAAATACATGTCCTGTGTGAGGTGAAAGCCAGGATATAAAAGGAAATGCCAAGTAGGATTGATACTCAGAGTTTGCTCATGTGCGAACGAGAGATAAGGGGTGTTCATTGTACCATCTCACCTGGGTCCACGCCACATGCCCCTTTCCAGACAGGACTCTTAAGAACAACCACAGACTAAGGAATCTTCCTTAACCCATGATTTAAGTATACTCGTACAAACCTGTTTGTGGTATAGGTATTCTTCCTAAGTGTGTTTCCTTTGTATACGTTGACTTAGAGCTTGTACCTTTCGTAAAGTTCGTCTTTAAAACTCCGTTGCTTCTTATACGAAACTATAAATTAATAAGGGTTCTACAGACTAAGAAAAAACTCGACTTTAAAAAACTTAAAATTTCACATTAAGTTAAATCCTCCTCTTTTATGTTTTTTTATTTTGGCAAATTTATTAAAACAATTTCAAAATTTTCTTTGTTTAAATTAAATAATCGTACACATTTACTGGATTTTTGTGCTCTTGCGTCGTGGAACTAGCATAATTACTTATTTTTTCTTTATTTTTAATTATTATTTTATACTAGTGTTCTATTAAATAGACTTAGGTCAAGTATATGGGATTACGCACTTATCAATCTATGCGATTATCTTTATCTTTGTAAAATATTTCTTTATATTTGTAAGAAATCAACCTCAGACAATATGTCAGTTTTAAGACTAACAGGTTTAGTAATTATAAGCTACTAAGCGTATAGAGGGAAATACACGAGCTGTTAAAGTTTGAGGAAGTACAAGATTTAAAGTAGTTTATCTCCGCACTCGATGTTTAGATGTCATATTATTTATATAGTTAAGTTACCGTCTTTAAAAATGAGGTACATGAACTTTCTTTCTTTATTTACGCTCTTTTCGACAGCAGAAGATTACATGAGTAAATTGGTGCGAAATAATATCGGTTCTAAGATTAAACCATGCGCCTTTACACTAATATAATTTGATTTTGGAGTCAGCTTTAGGTTTCTCGTTCTCAGTCAATGGTGAAAAAAGGTAATAAATAGGTGTCACGTACAGACACTAACTTCTTGCCTTATTTTCGGATCATCCACTTTACAGTTATTATCATGGAACATGTCTCTCATTTCTGGATGTCGAACCTAGTTATTTGGGTTTTATGAAATAACACTAGAGTCTATTGTGTATTGTGTAAGAAATTATCTTCCTGATTTTTTTATGCGAACTATAGTTATATTACACTCAATTTATGTCGAGATGTTCCGGGAACATAGTCATGATATTTTTAAGGTAGTCAATAAAATTACACTATCAATAAATCATATCGCATTAGTGAAACCCTCGACTCAAATTTATGTTAATTTTATTTCAACAATTGATTGATTGATAGTCAAAACCACGATAAAAAATTAAGTAATTTTAGATAGAAATAGACTGTCAATTGGTGTGGCACATATTGACCTTCCTCCCATCCTATCACGTGCTTTATTGATTACGTCAAAAAGTACGTACATAATCACTTCTGAAACAGATTTCTGTCTTTGTATTTTTAAAATCGGAGACCTAAAAGTTGTATATTCTTCAGAACGATTAACGATCACATAGCTTTTTTTTTACCAAAATAAAATAAAACATTCTACTGCATTTACCAATGGCTAGTCGAAACCCAAGGCGAATGGGGGAGCAAATATGTAGTGGGTCCACTCTTCCTTCGCCTCGTTGTATGGATTTACGTGTTTTGAGGTCCTCTGAGTCCAAAACAGTGGTTGTTGTCGAAAATGTCTTGGCCTATTTTGATGAAATTTGGCATACATTTTCAGAAAAATCATATCCCGGGGTGAAGTCGAGAAATAAATTTTAACTCCAAATTTGGGGGAGCTGTCCCCAAAAACTTTTTATAAAAAAATTCTAAAATGTAGCCCATTTAAATTCGAATATAATCATATATGCCGTTTTTTCCGTAAAAAAATTTAGTTCCTGATAAAATAGCATTAACCACGGATGGCGAATGGCCGGGTTCGTTTCCCCGCCGAGAAGATGCTATCTTTATGATAAATTTTGATTAAATATCAAATGTTAATTAAATTTATACCTCGGAAAACTCGAATTAATAAATGGAAACCACTGGGCTAAGTAATTATGAACTCGTATGTGAGAAAGTTTGTCTGAGTTGTCTCGAACCAATTTTTTATTTTGTATGGGAAATTACTTTACAATGGTGAACCTGTAATTAGACACCCGAAACATCGACTGCATACAAACAAGAAACAAATGTATTATGTATGGACTTAAATGTAGTTTAGTTTGACTGTATCGCATTTATGAGTTACAAGCAAAGAATTAAATGTATTAATGCCTACATTTCGCAGTCACCTCTGGAGAAAAGAACCCTCTATTTATTTAATTGGGTGCTAAATAGACAAGAAGATACCTACGAACCATTATAATTGCCTGCCGACAAATTGAGTATTAGCGGCGTTGTCTTCGTAATGACATTACATGGTTCACACTATGGTGGATCATCCACCATCATTTTAGACGTTGTCTTTTTTCACTAAAATAATTTTAAGATTGTTGGAATCTAAACAAGTGCTACATAAATTTCTCTAATAGCGACCAAATATAGAAAGATTACAACAAATACAACACGGCTTTTAAATAACTAATAACTACTGCGAAGTCTCTATACGATAAAAAAGTTTTTAGTACGTAACATGTAAGGAATAAAATTGTCTTATTTGTAATTTAATTTTCCAAATTACCTGAATCCTGAATTAACTAATACATATATCTCAAATATCATTATTTAGAAAATAAATCTATTTACTTTAAGAAAGGGCTTTCACTATCTGCGCATTTTTTTTTTACGTTTGATTTATTATTGCATATTTTTTTTACATGCCACTATATTATATTTATCTTATCCATGGTAATTTATTTTTTATCATTTTTTTAAACGTTACCTTGAAAGCAGACTTTTTTCATAAAGCTGTACTCACTGGTTTTTATTTCATATCTTATTGAAAACACGTTGTAACTACTTATCCAATATCAGTATAGCTATTATATTATTATTAATAGGGGAAATAGATAGCGCATACTTCACTTCTGTACTGCGATTCCGGTAGACTTTAATATTATAAATTGTATTGTACGATTGAGTAATAAAGTCTATTATTAGATCCGTGACTAATTTGTACTGCCTTCAGTTCAAATACCTTCAGGTTTGCCAGCTTTCACCTTCTTTATAGGAAATGTGATTTAATATTTTTGTTAATTGAAAATTTAATTTATAATCCTACACTGCTTCTGAGAAAGTGTTTTTTTTTTTTAAGTCGGCTTATTACAAGAAAGTTTTTTATTTATCATCCTTTGTTTCTGCAAAATTATAAAAAAAATATTTTTTAACTTACGGCTTCATGGAATTAGGAATATGCATTGGAAAGAATTAAATGTTAAAATGACATAAACGTACTAGTTCCATAAATATTGTACATTTATTGATTTGAAATAAATAAATATAGTAGTAATATTACTGTGAAAATATACCGTATATTTTACTCTCCCCGATTTTTATTTCCGTTTTAACACAATCTAGCTTTTCCCTCTTACTTCTATATCACATAAAAGTTTTCTACTATTATTTTTCATTTTCGTAACTAAATTATTTATTATATTATAATATAGAACGTGGGAAAAAGCTTATAAATCAGCTTTGGCATTTGTTCTATACTATATCATAACAAGGAACCATACATTTTATTATGCATTATTCTCATGATTTTTTTTTCCTATTCCATTTAAGAATAATATATCTCGTAATTGTATTTCCTATTCTGTTCCATTTCATAATAGTAAAAAAATAAATTACATCACTATTTCACGCATTTCTTGTAGTTCAATTCTAGTGATTTTTTTTTTTCATGATAGTATTATTTTTAGAATTGTACGAGTATTTAGATGTGACATAGTTATAAAATATCTTTATAGTTATGTATATTTTCGTCCTGGTAGTAACACGGAAGAGGATGCCACGGGTTAATTTTGGAAGGTTGTCAGGGAAAAATATTTTCTGTCAGTCTTGAGAAGATTCTGTCTATTTCTTTAGCCGTATTGTCTTCTTTTTTAACATTTCTATGGCATTTTTCCCCCAATTTCTCTTTTTTTGGAAATGTTTTTTTTTTTATGGTCTAAGGTTTTAATCTTAACAGAGCAGCTATTCTCGAATTAGAGTTTCCTTTTTTCATCTTAAATATAGGAATTGAAACGATTGTTTCTTCATAATAATAATGATATAGGAAGTTTTTGGATTCGACTGTGGACAGTAAGCGAACAAAAGTATATTTTATCAATCCCACACACTTTTTTATAATCTAACAGAAATTATTTAATCCTGAGAAATTTAAACGTAACGCATACTTTAATCATATTATTGTAAGGCAATTTGGTATATGTATTCTCTTTGCAGAGAAGATCATGGTTCCAATCAATTTTACTTTCAATATTGATTAGAATGTTAAAGGAACCTATTACTTTAAGAAATCTCCAAATAAAGTTGCTACTTAAATTTTTTTACTTTTCCATGTATACTATATATGTACGTAATATACTATATATAAAGAGAAAGTATTGTGATGGCGCGAAAGTATTTCTCCACCACGGTAAAAGTATTCCATTTAAATAAGTGTATAATGATATAAGACGTTTTCCTGGCGAACATCTAATTTACAATATATTGATGAAATTAGTAGCACATCTTATAAGAAAGTTTGTGTGAGGACCGATTTTTTTTATTTGAATGTCAAAAGACAAATATTTTGCTTAATTTATTTTTTTTTTTTCTTATAAATTAGGGCTCTCAAAGAAACCTATTTTTTATGACAATCTCCAACGACGCTCCTATTTTTAATTCTTTTATGATCCAGGACTATTTTTTAGGCTATAAAACTACTTTTTAATTAGTTGCAAAAAAAGATTATATTATCTAAATTAAAAAAAAGTATTCAAAAGAAGCAGATATATCAAAGCTAGAAGTTCATAATATGAAAGAAGGAAATATATCATAGGTGGAATTAATTTTAAATATACATTATATCTTCAACAGAAGAGAATAATGAATTAGGCAGATAAAATATAATGTTGTTGAACCTCTTATGTACTTTTTATAGCTACAAGAACACTTAGTATCTAATTAAATTTGATTTGAATTTATGGAACCAGTGACAAATTAATAAGGTTGTGAATTATGAATCATATTACAAAATGTATTTCAAGTTACACGACTCAAATCATGGAAATAATTCATCAAAACACGAACAAGAGTCGGGAATGAAATATGTATATTATTAAGTAGGGTAAGAGCCCCTTAGTCATGAAACTTAACACGCAAACTGACTATTTGTAGGTTTCTTAAAGCACGGTCTTAAGTCCTGTCCTAAAATAAGAAATAAGGGTACGTAGCACTCAGTTATTCCATTTATAAATCTGGTCAAATGTACAATGACATCAAAAAATAATTTATTTCCCAAGACGAAGTATTTAATACAAAACAGCCCCAGCGTATGAATAACAAACTACAAAAGTATAATACTAGTATTCTCTTCTACTACTCTATTTATTTTCTTTTCTAGAAGTGAATTACAGGAAGAGAAGAATTAAGAAACTTACATCCATGAGCCATTTCTAGACATTAGGAGCTATGTAATCAAGTTTATAAGATTAGATATTAAATCTTTTCAAACATGCTTAATTCAAAAATGTTCTGATGTCATAATCAATTGGACCAACATCTTTTCGTGATCACTGTTGATCCTTTGAGGTGAGTAGGCGAGTTGTGATTAATAAATCTTAATTTCCTATTCGATCTTGTAACCTCTGAAATATTAGATCAAGCCTACAAAACTACTCTCAACGTAGCCTATCATTTTCAATATTATCTTCAGATCAATGAATTACAATTTAAAAATTAAGTGTTAAATAGTTGTCAGTTGTATAATAGCAAAACAATCAATTACAGTAAGTATTTGATTTCGTTTTTAAAAGCAACTGCTATGATTACTTTTATCTGGGAACTTTTTTGATTGGAATGTTTGATTATTTCTTAAGTGAAAGTTCTTATGTCTTATCTTCACGGGACTTGAGGTTAACGTATTTTTTGGGGTTACTAAGAATCATGGGATTACAGTTATACACCTTTTATTTTCTTTTACTACTTACCTCATTCTTCAAACTTGTCCTCTTCTTTGTGTTTTCTCTTCGTCTAGTATATCTCTTCTTTCTGATTTTATATTTTTTATTTTCGTATAGTTTCTTAATATAATCTATACAGCTACATTTGCTGCAAGAATTTTGAAATTTACATATTTTATTTTTATTTTTTACCAATTACTGTACCATTGCATGGTTTCTAGGCTTGTTTTTTATTCTTTATTACAGTGTCTTTTGAAATATTAATTTATCGACTTATAATTTATCATTGATATAATGAAAAGTAAAGTGTGCGAAAAATCCCACACAAAACACAGTAGATCTATAATTTTAAAATAAGAAACAAAAATCGTACTGAATTGTGTAAGAATATACGTTACTGTCGAAGCAGTTCATTTTAATTGTCTAAACGCATTTCACTTGCATTATACTTATATTTCTTTTCATGTAGTTTTTCAATTTTTTTTTTTTTTTTAATAAATATGAGTCCTATTGTTTTGAAGATGTTAAACTAACTGTACTATTGAGTGAATTTTTTTTTGTGTTTTTTGTTTTGTTTTTAGAATATATCATCTAACTACTTAGCAAACGCCAATACTTAGCATATACTAAACTAAAGTATTGAAGAGCAATCTTCTTTGTAATATTTTCGCAGAATTCTTTTATTATTCAATTATAATATCCTTCAATAGAATATTTTTTTCTATCCTATAGTACTGATTAATATTTAATTTGTTAGGGTTTTTTAAAGTTCCTCGAAATATTGACGGGTTTTCTTTCTGAGAACTGTGACCGAAGGAAAACCCTAAATATTACCTAAGGCTTAAGCACGTGACCTCTGAAATGTTTTTGAAGTATTTTGATCTCTAGAGTGAGTCAGTAGAAGTTACATTATTTATTTCGTTAGTTATGTTGTACAACTTACCACTTAAATCGTTTTATTATCAGAAATAACGAGTCTTTGCCAAAAGTATCTTTATTGTACCAAGTGTATTTAGCAATAATTGAAAGAGGAATTTACTACAGTAAAAGAACATGTAGTACATAAATTCCATTATTCTATAATAAATCATTTTGAATTTTAGCACTCTAAAGGTTATATCTCTCCACTAGAGAACAAGAGTCCTGAGCTGTGGAGAGAGTACGATTAAAAATACAACTAACTAATCAGTTGTTTAGTCTATCTAATGTTATAATACTTTTACTAAAATTGAAATAGCTTGATTAAACAACTGAATTATCTTTGTTGTATATAAAATAAAATTGTAGACTTTCAAATGATTTTTTCTTAATGAGGTTTATTTATTACTTCCGAGCTTACCGAAGGTAACGGAAGCATTGTGTTCACTTTTGAGAACAAAAAAGTTTTATGTCTCCGATTTGAAAAATTCCAAGACAGAAATCCGTTTCAGACATCAGGGAACATTTTCGGTTCCGTGTCTGTCTGTCGGTGTGAGTGTCCGCGAATCATGAAACGTGCGACGATAACTTGAGTTAAATTTTGCCCGATTTTGATACAATTTGGTAGACATATGTTCATTTTATCGATGCCCAGGACGAGTGCGTTGAACAACGTTATCCGTTCAATCGTTCACGCGCAACGCTCGCTTAAACGTGAACATTAAATTTTAAATTAGAATTTTAGATCGGGAAAAAATTAAACTTCATCTATTCAATGAGACAAACATTTTTTTCAAACAAAATTTTTTAGTAAACCAACACACCCCTATGTAGTGTTAAAAATCGCTAAAAACTGTTAATAGTTTTTAACATAATAAGCAATATAACAATAATGTAATATAACGTTAATGTTAAAATAACAATAAAGTACATGATAGGATGCGAGGAAGCTATGTGCCACACTAATTGGCAGTGTATTTTTTTTAAAGTAAAACTTCTTTAGTAGAGTAAATAGGTAGAGTAAATTGGCTTGGATCGAAATCGTAAAACGAAGTTTGTGATTCGAGACTCGTCCAAGTGAGAAATGTTTTATAGGTAAATCAACTGCCAGTTAAGTTTCACTTCTAATGCTTGAGTCTAACACATTTTTTTTTTAATTTCAACTAAATTAGACAAAATATTAATGGGCTAAAAGGATAGAGATTAGAAATGGTTTAGCGTGTCTGTGCTTTAAAAAATTAAACTCGGGACAAAAGTACTTTCTGTAATAATTAAAAAAAAAACGATCTCGTCTATCTGGTATCTGGTAAACTGGAAATTGCATTCCAATTATAAAAAGCTTGTTCCAATTCTGACCGTATGCATTGCACACTCCTCACAACACTTCCTGATCCTTGCAACAGGGTATGATTGACATTTCTAATAGAATAGGAAAATTGGAAAGGTTCATCAAGTTACCACAACACAATGGCGCCACTTGTCAACTTTACAATCAACGCTTTTTATCGAAGTCTAGTTTCTGTACGTACAAGCTAATAAAGTCGGTATTTACGTCATAAAGACGCCGTGACACGCAACGTGTTTTTTTTATTGCGTTAACGTTAGTAATAATACCAGCCCATAAAAACCAAGTTTTTATTATAAATCCTTTATATTTTTTCATTTTAGTTCTAAAGGGAAATATTGGTATTCATTCATTTCAATTTTAAATAAATAATTTAAAATTAATTAATTAGTAACATTTAATTAATTATTATATTTGTTACAATGATTTTGTATCGGTAGAGAGTCGAAATGCCAAGATTCAGCAAGATTGGATAATTAATTGAATTTTTATTTATTGTATTACTTTATTAAATTTAATTATCCCATTCATTTTGAAAATGATAATTTTTTTAAATTTAATTAATTAATGAAATTAATTAATTAATTAATTTGTTAAAATGTTTTTATATTGGTAGAGTCTATGTGCAAAGTTTGAGCTCGATTGGATGACTGGAAGTGGGTTAACTAGCCCTCCAAAGATTTTATATACCAACCAATTAATTAATTAATTAATTATTTTTTTATTTTATTTTTTAAAATTTATTTAATCCATTCATTTTTTACAATAAGAATTAATTAAATTAAAAAATTAATTAATAAATTAATTAATTAGTATGTTAAAATGTTTTTGTATTGGTAGAGAGTCTATGTGCCAAGTTTCAGCTCGATCGGATAAGTAGAAGAGGGTTAACTAGCCTTCCAAAGATTTTATATACCAACCAATTAATTAATTAATTAATTAATATTTTATTTTATTTTTAATACTTAATTTTTTAAAATTTATTTAATCCATTCATTTTTTACAATAAGAATTAATTAAATTTAAAAATTAATTTATTCATTAATTATATTTAATTAATATGTTCAAATGTTTTTGTATTGGTAGAGAGTCTATGTACCAAATTTCAGCTCGATTGGATAAGTAGAAGAGGGTTAACTAGCCTTCCAAAGATATTGACGCCAGGCACCCAGGCACCCAAGTGAAGTTAATATAAAGGATTTAAAAAGATACAGAATAAAATTCATTATAACCAAGTTTTGCTCTACTAATCAAATTACGAATTAAATTAATAAACTTAAATTCATTAGTGCTAACTTTTGTTTTGCCCTTTCTTACGTCTCTCGTCTGTAGTCTCCATGAAACTATCATTATAGGTTATATTAATTTACACAACTGTACGATGTGATCTTTAGTGAAAAAACAATCAAGAAAGCCCCACATCTCTGGGGTTAAAATTATCTCCCATGTTGGTGTTTGGACTTAATTTTCCCAAAGTTTTGCAAATAGGGCTTTGCCGATCCCATATTGCAGTATTTTTCTTTATTGTAATTTCATTTATTTATACTTCCTAATCCTGATCCTACTTTTAATTTATGTTAGCATTGTTAATAAAATAAAAATCTAATGTATTATTTTTCTTTTTTCCAGGTATGGCTAACATATCAATTCTGTTTAAATCTACATCTATGGTTGATTAAGGTATAACTATAAGCTCTATTTTATATTGTTTATTTCACTGTAATTATAATATCTATAAATTCGTGCAATCAATAAATTTAAATATGTAAAATTCACAGCTATTGCAATATGGTAGACTTTCAGTACAAAATCCATGATGCATGAAACATTATTAGTATCATGTGTATTCCTATATGAGTTACGTGGGTAATGAGAGAACCCAGGAGAAAAAAAGTACTAAAAGCGTCCAAGTACTTTTTAGGGTTTTGCTGATGAGAAAGTATACCCGTTATGTAATTATGATTTTTATGTCTTTGATCTCAAGGGTCCCGGGCTCGATCCCCCGGGGTGTCACAATGTTTTTTATCATTAATAAAGACAAGATAAATTACATTTTTCAGGAAATTTTCATTGCCCCACAATAAGGTATTAGTATGAATTATTTCGAAATGTTAGCACCAGCCGATCTATTGTGGTTGGGGGGAGGGGATTTTTGTTGGGTATATTTTAATTTTTTAACCAATAAGGAATGGAAAATTTAAAAAGCATATGTATATTTGTGCCTCCTCTTCAGCAGCTTTCATTGATAATCCACTCAAAAATTTAAAAAAATATAAATTTTTGAGTTCACCACATTTTTTCGAATTGCACATGCGCAGATCTAATTTTGAACTTCTGTTTATTTTTCCTGTGGTTGGGTCAAAAGGTTGCACCAGTTTTCCAAATTTCAGCACTTTCGCTTTAACGGTTCGGGCCCTATGAACCAAAGAGCGACGGACAGATGGACACATCACCCTCGGCATAAGGGGTTTGAGAAGTATCTCTACGAAACCCTAAAAAGCTGACGACAAGGGGTAAATATTTCGTATCCGACCCACTAAATGTTTATTCCTCGATATTGATTTTTTTTTTTTTGGGGGGGGGGGGGACTT
>KZ651750.1:257521-273067 GCA_001010745.2 Gerris buenoi
GGGGGGGGCGCCATCCCCCCAAATTTGAAGCTAAAATTCATTTCTCGATTCCGCCTCGGGGTATGATTTTTCTGAACATGTATGCCAAATTTTGTCAAAATCTGCCCTGTAGTTGGTTCCAGGGTTCTGCACAGACGACAGACAGAGATTTTTTTTTACTCAGGGGACCTCAAAACGTGTAAATCCATCAAAATCTCAAAATCGAATTTTCGCGTCATCACAATACTTTCTCTTTATATGAGAAAGTAAAAAGCGATAACATTTGTGGTTAAAAGTTTGAAAGTAGATTTTTCGCTGTCCAGGTTCTCTAACGATGTTTAATATTGTATATACTTTGTAAGAAAAGGTTTGCAAAACTGTTAACGAAGCTAATGCCAAAAAGACAACCTTATAGGTCAGGCGATAAATATTTCGTGAATCTTTTATATTTTTTAGTATAGTCTAGCTTCTTTACTGTTCGTTATTACAGTTGCTCACTTATGGACACTTCGGTATTAACCCCTCTTTGTGTTGAAACTATAATTCAAAAGTGGAGTTAAAGTTTTATTAAGAAGATTAAAACAGATAATAACTTGTAGGGGATCTTTTATATAACTTATTCGGTTCTTTAAGAATTCTTCTTAATATTATGTATTCAATAATATTATTTAACAATTTTTCAGAAATGTATTGAAAATTACTTATGATGTGAAACTCTTTTCGAAGAAATGTTTATTTTGAAACTGCTCTCTGATCTCTGAGCGTTTTTATTGAACTTCATGTATGCGTCGTACTGTAGAGATTGGGTTATAAGGAAATCTAACTTGGATAATGTGTACTCTATGGTTTTCTTCGGAACCTGTAGTACTTTAGTTCGGGGATGGGATAACACTTATCGGCGATTTTATGGTTGAAACGTGATGCTGGTGTGCCGAAATCCCACGAATCTTGGTTAGGACGTTACTAGAAATATGTCAGCCGCGATCTCTCACAGACATCAGACTGGGAGACTTAGACGGCGTCTGTTCACGATACAACGTGGCCGGAGCTTTAGTTACGGCTTCGGACAATAGCGTCGCCGTGCGTCCGACCTGGATAAACTGGACACGCTCAACATTCAACCTGATCAGCACCAGATTATCACATAATTTCCCTTCAAACTGCGGAAAGAGTTGAATTAAGGTCGACGCAAGTTTTTTCTCTCAAGCCCTCGTTTTATCACCGCTGCGTTTACAGATATCTAAAGAAGATTACGTAAACGAAGGCCATATATCTCTGTGACATTCTCGAAGGTTAGGGTTTACTTTGTATTTTGTTTAAGTCAATTTTTACGGTATCCTTTCACCCTACTTGATTTAGACCCATTGCCCTATTGAAAGTAACCGCTATTTCCTCGTTACCTCTGTAAATTACTTCGTCCGTTCTGCAGCGTCATGAAGCCATTGATTCTCTTTAATATACTCGTAATATTCCTTCTCAAAATGCTTCATGTTTGTCACTCATGTAACTATGTTGTCCTCCTCAAGCAAAACTTAATGGCTTCTGATAAATCTTTGATAAGATGGTGTAGAGAAGTAAAAAAATATGTTTGTTCTTTTACTAGACTTTTTTTTATCTCTTTTGATATTATTATTTATGCCATTAGAAGCCACTATCTATAACTCCGAGGTGTATCATCACTCTTGCATTGAGTCATACTTTGAAAGTATTAGGTTACATTACAATAAATGTGGTTGTAGCAATACAGATATCTAAAGATTACATATTACTGAATAAAACATTAATGTATTAAACAAAATTATTTATTCCTACAATCCTACCGATTTTTTGTGGAAAAAGTTGATAAGACGGTAATTTTTGTTATATTTTTATCTATTTTTTATTTTTTTATTTTTTTATTTTATTTTTTGTCAGTGTTACCTGTGATCAAAATAATAATAATATCAGTGTTGTCCTTTGTCCTTGATTAACAAAAAAACCTAAACAATGTATGAATAATTATAGCGTATAAGATAAGAATTTTTTTTTTTTATGTAAGTGAGGAATAGAATAGATTAAACATCGCTAGCTCACGATTTAATGGTTAATTTACAATGTTTAATAAAACTACAATGCAATATTGTTTTTTTTAGAATTGGCTAATATATTGTTTGGTGTTTTTATTTTTTATTTATAACTTGGCCTTGACTTTGAACTTGAAGATAATATTGTTCCTTTAGATTGAATAGAAAATGGAAGAAAAAAAGAAAAGTTTGTTGTTTTCCTTGTCTCGCCTTGTATCAAGGACAAGTACTTTTAGATTTAATATAATACACAANATAATTTTTAAATAAATAAAATTATAATTATTATTAACTCTGTGAGACAGACAGAGAAAAATAGAGTCCAGCGCAGGGACTTGAACCACGTAGGAGGCCCGTGGTTTAAGTCTAAGTCCCAGCGTTGGAGTCTATTTTTCTCTAACTGTCCCCAGTGTTAATAATAATTATAATTAGATTTTAATTTAAAATCTTTTTGAATATGTAGTGTTGGTTCTTATAGTTCTCCTGTACTTTTGATTAACCTAATACTTATCTCAAGTTATTCATTAAAATGCCTGTCGAACCATGCTACAGCATATTGATAATATACGTATATGATTGATAGTAAAGCGTACAATTTTGTTTTGGAATTTCAACTGTATCTAATGATCATGAAGTGAACTTGTAAGTACTTAATAATTGGCTTGTGCACCATTAAGTGTATTGTGATGCATAAATAATTTAATTATATCTTGCCTTTATTTTATCGACTAACAAATTAGCGCAAATTCTCTTTGTTATTTTGAGTAAAAGATTAACTTCCGTTAGTTATACTTGAGGTGTAAAACACGATACCTGTGCTTAAGGTGAATCTGTCTAATGATGTGCGTTTCAGGAGGTATTAATTAATAGGCGCGTATTCTATATGGTTTTTGGGATCCGAAGTAGCTTTCTCTTATGTGGCATGTGGCAGTAAGTAATTGCATACATATAACGTTGTGTAAATGGTTTAATTACCTTTGAACCCGACTTTTTTTTGTAAGCCGTTAATATAGGAAATATAATCTCGCACTCGTGATATAGCATTATTTTTTGGGCATTATGATGTGCTTTTTAAAACCGACTTCATTACAATACTATTATAATTATAATAATATACATTTAATGCGGGTTCATTGCCTTTCTTCTATAACTACAGTTAGTCTTCCAACTAAGCGTACTTTAAATATTGGGTATTCTTCCTGTTCTTATATTACTCAATTAACTTAATTTCTACAAATAGTTTCTGGGACATTTGTATAATAAAAATCCAAGAGCAAAATTGAGCATTTCATTGTAAAACCTTTTTATTTTTTTTTAATTTAATGACATTTTTTGTAATGGTATAATAAAAAAATAAAACCGGCTAATTACTCGAGTATTATGAAGAAGCGCATTCGCCTCAAACGATCCCTATAATTTAAACATTTCATGGTCTCAGTGGCGTAACTATGGGCCCGCACGGGCCTGCATTGCGGGTGGGTTCCCGGTGCTAGGGGAGCCCCAAATTTAATGTACCAATGTTGATGGGGGCTCTCTCTAGAGGACAAAAAAATCTAACTACCTTGGAATCATACTTCTATACCTTTGGCACATTTCAGATCACAAATCCTTTTTTTCTTTACTCATCAATTTTCTTTAGTGGGGGGCCCCAATGCCCTAGCTACGCCACTGCATGGTCTCCATAAAATTAAAGCCATTACAATAACTTAATTTTCTTCGAAAATTCGCTAAAAGAGTTGTTTATAGTTCTAAATAACTCAGTCAGATGTCAGATCATTCTTTTCTGTTCAATATTTCTGAATCTGGTCTGCATTAAATAAACTCCCCGTCAAAATTAACGCACCACTTTTATATTTTTATGCTTACACAAAAGCCGTTGAATTAGGATCTTTTTTTTATAGTTTTCATCTCGGGTGGACCTATTTCGCCTCTGTCGATCATATCTACACTCCTGGAACCGCCGAAGAGCTCGGCTGATTGTATAGTGAGATGCACTCCTAGTCGACTACCAACCTTTTGAGATAAGGCTTTCTTAACCCATCACTACGGGTTTAGTCGCTTCCTCCATAGTTAAATTTGGAGGTGTATTCATGTTGACACACACAAACAACTGTATTAATGTAATAAATACGTGAGAGCTCTCAATTAATAAATGGAAAATAACATCGAATCATTAATGATGATGATAAAATATAATTAATGACGATGATTAAATAAGATTAACGATTATGATTAAATATGAGATGATGAATGATGATGATGATTAATGACTTATTAATCATCAGTATAAATTAGAGGTAGTCAAAACAGAGAAACATAAAGGTGGTGCGTTAATTTTGACGGGGAGTGTATTTGTGTTTCAGCTCGTTGCGGAAATACTTAATTTAATTCTTATTTTGCAGCTCTAAAGATATCGTGGTAAAAAGAGGTTTGTCAAGTGATGATGGGCATTCATAGACAGGCTTGAAAAAGTTATATCTTTTTGGAGATTGCCCTTAAGCGATTCTTTTTATAAAATTCTCATGTTTTTTCCATACTCTCTTTCTGTGAGAAAACAAAAGGAATCATTATATTGTGTTATTTAATCGTATAATAGTGAAGTATTGTATATTGTTGGATGATGTTGGGTGGAGTGAGGTAGCGCGGCTGTTTGATAGTTTGGCTCTACCTGTAGGTTTTCCTCAAGGTGGATACGGCTGTGGGCTATGAAAAGGAATTATTTCCTGCGTGGAAGCGGTAATGACCGGCGTAACGGTTTCCATAGACCGGGGAGGTACCGCCTCGACTCGTAGAGATGGACATCCTAAGGTCTCGCAACTCAGTAAAACACCTTAACTCTCCTTCTAACAAGAATACACGGCTTTCAAACCAGCTTCTCTTATAAAACACATAACAAAGAGCATCATAATCTTTTACTGTCATCTCTTTAACAAAAGGAATATATTTAAAGATCATCCTTCTTTCTTACAGTTTTATATTACTTGTTTCCTTGTGCAACCTTTATATAAGCGAGGTTTAGGAAACGAATAGTTTTTTTATGTTTTATTTGCAAGAAAATGAATTTATTTTTTTCCCAGTAAATAATAAAATTAGTACTATTTAATTTTACTTTAAACATATCGATAGTTGATACTCATTGATAAATTCCTCTAGATTTATTTTCTTTGGAATATCATAAGCACTTTGCTGATTGACTCTTCTAATATTAGCCTTATTACAATAATAATATAAAAGAAATCATTTCTATTGGTCAGTTTAAACCCGATCTATATACGTGGAAAATAGATAAACATAATAAATAAAACTTTTTTATTTCATCGTATTTTATATATATGTAAATCCAAATAACATTATTCTGCTTCTGCTAGACCCAATTATATAATGAATATGTTTTTGAAATGGCAAAACATGTAGTTAATAAATTGTTACATAAAGCTTAACAAATTTAAATAATTCCTAGCACTGTTATTTTTTAAACTCAATTTCTTTTAGTCCAGGAGATAGCGTGCAAAAAAGTGTGTGACTAACATCAAGCTAGAATTTTGTATACAAGTCTATTTTTTAGCGTCTTTTAAGAATATGTGGTCGGCTAAGTTCATCGGCGTTTGAAAAAATCAAACCGGTGGAGAGCGGCCATGTCTCACCAATTATGGTGGACAGTATGATTTTCATGATCCTGAGTACAAAATTAGTTAGTAGACCAAAAATCAAGTTGATGATAGTTTGTCCCTTGACAGGTGACTACGTTGATTTTTAGTAATATTTGAATAACTAACCTATCAAGTGTGAAAATAACATCGACTTGATTTTTGGTCTACTAACTAATTTTGTACTCAGGATCATGAAAATCATACTGTCCACCATAATTGGTGAGACATGGCCNCAAATACTGGAAGAAATTGAAGAGGTTTAAATTTTGCTTATTTACTTAAGGAGTTTAGTTTTTAGGGTCCGTAGGCAAAACCAAAGACCCTTATATTTTTCCTGCGTGTGTCTGTCTGTCCGTCCTTCTGTAGCCTGCTCATACGGCTACACCTTCCGTCCGATCACTTTAAAATTTGGTACATATGTGTCTTGTATCTACCCACACATTTTAAAAATATAATAGTGACAAACAAATATTTCTCAAAAAAAATTAGGGTAAAAAAAGTCCAGTAGGGAGGAAAAGTTATGATTTTGGATTAGTTTAGAGGGATTAAAGCAGGTCTTTTCTTCCCTGAACTCAAAAAGTAGGGAGAAAAAGTAAACTAAGGTGAAAAAGTAAGGATTGCAACTTAATTATTTTATAAAAATAATAGAAAATAGTAGAAAATGAATGGCTAATGTAATGAAGTTGTTTAAATCAGGTTGGCGACACTTCTTTTTCGATCTTGTTTATATTTGTTTATAACCTGCATCTAAATAACCTTCTACTTGAATTTAATTCCAATTCATATTTGTTTTTAATATTGAATCACTTATATCTGCTATTAAAAGTGCTAATACGTTTTGTTATTTATCAAAATAATAAATAAAAACTGTGCAATGGACGAAAATGTGTATTTTTCCCTGTACTGGAGATAAAACATTGTATGTACCTCGTGAGTAAAGTGTCATTATTCCCCTCGCGATAATTTATCTCCCTCGGCTTCGCCTCGGGAGCTAATAGGTGTTATTCCCTCAGCTGCGCCTCGCAACTCTAATTCCCTTGGCTTCGCCTCGGGATTTAGGGGCCATGGTTCGTTCGGCTTCACCTCAAAAACCAACTTCTTCGCTCAGGGAATAATGGCCTACTTTACTCCCTAGGCGCATAAATAACTATTTTTATAACTATGCTCTTTTCGATGTATTTATATGTTTACAGTCCGGTTCAGTGGCAAAAACTACTTGATCAGAAGTTTGTTTATCTCCAGTATAAGAAAAAGTTAAGATTTTGGATTAGACTAGGGGGACTGAAGTATGTCTTTTTTTCCCTGAACTCAAAAGTAGGGAGAAAAAAAAGTAAAAGTACAGGGAGAAGGAGAAAAAGTAAAATCAGGGAGAAAAATAAGGTTTCCAACTTAATTATTTTTTAAAAAGTAGAGAATGAATAGCTAATGTAATAAAGTTGTTGAAACCAGGTTGGCGACACTACTTTTTCGACCTTGATATCATTGTTTATAAACTGCATCTAAATTACCTTCCATTTGAGTATAATTCAATTCTTATTTGTTTTTAATATTAAATCTCTTTAACATCTGCTATTTAAAGTGCTAGCAATTATAGTTATTTATCTAAATAATAAATAAACACTGTGCAATGGATGAAAATGTTTATTTTCTTTCTACTGGAGATAAAATATTGTTTGAATCTCGGGTGTTAAAGTGCCATGATCATTATTTCCCTCGCGATAATTAACTCCCTCGTCTGAGCTTCGGGAGCTAATTAGTGTTATTCCCTCGGCTGCGCCTCCGGAATTGAAAAGTAGGCTTCACCTCAAGAACCAACTTTTTCGCTCAGGGAATAATAGCTTACTTTACTCCTTAGGTGCATAATAACTATTATGTATTTTGAGAATATCAGACCCATATACTAGTTAAAAGTAGGTTTTTTAGCATTTTAAAATACATATAATCAATAGGGTACTACTTAAATTAAACAATACAGTGTTGCCTACGGACCCTCGCTATGTGCTGACCTAGTACTCACTTCATCTGTTTATTTAGTTTTTTATATTTTATATTAATTAAATTAATTTGCTTATTTATTCATTAATTTTAATGAATTAATTATATTTTATAAAATGTTTTTTGAACTGGTACATAGTCTATGTGCCAAGTTTCAAGTCGATTGGATGACTGGAAGAGAGTCGATACCTTAAAAAGATTTTGTGGACAGACGACAGGCACTGACTAACTAGTTACAAGTTTATAAAGGACTTAAAAAGAGAAAAAATTAAGCTTTTTTCCGGTTGGACAGTATGAGTTAGTAAAACGTGCATTAAAAAATAAAAAGCGGATAAATAGTTGTACATTTCGAGCTTGTCTTGAAGCAAACGTCAAAATGTCGTAAAACTTTGTTATTTATACTTCAAAGACGTCTATCATGTTGTCCTTAGAGGAAATTCTACTTTCAGTATCTTGTCTCAGATCTTGTCCTCTAATTTTAACATACAACGGTACACTCTAAGCTTTCTTTGCATACAAAATACATTAAACTATGTAAAGAACAATGCTTTGAAGGTAATCTCAGTTAACAAGCAGGTCTCGGAAGTTAGAAGGTAGATTTTAAGCGTGGTCGCTAAGTGGTTTAAACTTTTAAATTGTTATAGTTCATGTTTTCGTTTAGTACGCGTCACGGGGTGCCAGAGTTCTGTTTTTATATCTACATGTCTACATCCTAATGAGCACTTAACACTATGGTAATCTACTATAACTTTCTACCTGTCTCTACAACTCAATAACTCTATAGTGATCAAAGCATGAATCAAACTCAGTCAGTATTGATTCTTCTGCCATTCTAATAGTTATTATTATTCTCAGTCGGGTGGGCTAATAGGTTAGTGGGTATTTGCAGGAGGATATTTTAATTATAAAATTAATTGAACCATTGACTGACTCATTCATTCTCTGACTGACATAAATAATTAAGATATTTCCATAATACCTAAATAACATTGTGATTTTGTTTTAATTAAAATTATTAGAATTATAGGTTCGAAGCATTAGTTAAATTTAAGAAAAATATCATAATAGTTAAAGGCATTTTATTAGGACGCGGTATTTGGACACTGGTCCTCCTATGATTTTCTTGTTTTGAATTTTAAGATGGCCAATAATGAATAAATACTGTTAAGTCATCATGGGATTATAATTTATAGACTTTACTTTGATAATTTAACCTTTTAAGTATTGACTATGAGGACTAGGGATGCGATAGGTACAAGAAACTGAACTGACACCACAAAAAAATAACTTTGATAAATGTAATTTTCGCAGAGACCGTCATAAAGTGACATGATTATTTTCATCTTAAACTTGTCAGTTAACTATGCAAAGGGTTTCTCTGTTATTAAAAATAAATATTTCCTTCTTACAGCAGCCATTAATCTTAAACCATTCAGCTCTGCATGCTAATTAATGCAAAGTAGTTAAATTACAAGTAATTATTGTCGCTGTAAATTTTAAGTAGTATTTAATAGAGATTAGTTATTCATTTTGTCTCTTGACTAACAAGTAATTTAGAGGTCAGGGTTCTGGACTACTGTATACTGTTCTAGCACTATAACTATTGTATAATAACGTCCCACCTCGTCCATTGTTCTTCTTAAGTATTCTCACCTGATTTACTTTAACCTTTCGATAATAATCTAAAACAAAACTTTTTCATCTTGACTTGTTTTATTTTATCTACTGTCTTTCTTCAAACAATGTTTTGTTAACACAATATCTATATCATATTCTTCTGCTGTTTTCTTTTATACTTACATCTGTCGTAATTATTATGCTAAATTATTATAGCAATNGGGGGGGAGGGATGTGATAACAGCTATTTTTGTTAGTTATCTAAATTTTTTAAAAGGTTTTTAATGAAACTCACCAGCTACAAAACAACTCCATTATTATTATTTTTTATTTATTTATTATTTTTTTAAGCCCACATCTTAGGTAAACTTCAAAATTCGTCCCCACCAAACATCTTTTCTTATAAAGAAAAGTTAAATTTAAAGGGGTTGTCATTTTTTAACGGAAATGCTTCATGAGGGGTATTAAATAAATAAATGGGAAGACGTCCTGAGTAAAAATACATATTTGGTTTCATTTTTGAATCATATGTCCTTGAGAAAAAACTTAATCTTAAAAAAATATATTGGGCCAGCCTCTTTGGAGTAGTTTAATTTTGTTTTCCTTTAAGACACTAAAAATGAATATATTGTTATTATAATAGGCGGTTTAAAAGTTAGAGTTAAAACAAATTTTTTAAATGACTGCTATTTATAAACTTACAGTATAAGATCGTTTGTTTTACGTCATTATATTATAATAAATGGTTCAGAAATAGGGTTCTGGACTACTGTATACTGTTCTAGCACTATAACTATTGTATAGTAACGTCCCACCTCGTCCATTGTTCTTCTTAAGTATTCTCACCTGATTTACTTTAACCTTTCGATAATAATCTAAAACAAAACTTTTTCATCTTGACTTGTTTTATTTTATCTACTGTCTTTCTTCAAACAATGTTTTGTTAACACAATATCTATATCATATTCTTCTGCTGTTTTCTTTTATACTTACATCTGTCGTAATTATTATGCTAAATTATTATAGCAATTGTAATGATACTTTCTTAGAATTATGTTGTTTCAGTTAGGAAAAAGTTTTTTTTTTTTTTTTTTTTTTTTNTTGTTTTTTTCGGGTTTTCTTTTGTTGTTTTTTTTTTTACATCGGGAATATTTAGAGTGCTCATTAAAATGCACTTAAGATACATGCTTGTTAAGAATTCTGAATGAAATAATCACGTATGACGTGGATATTCGAGTAAATTGAAGATACGGTCTTAGCAGCCTTGATTAGAAATACTTGTCAGTGATTATATAAACGGTCAATATGCGCCTTTGTACAGATCAATTTTATCGATGTTTCATCATATGTCAATGTACTGTAGTACTGTCTAAGACATAATTTGTTCGAATCCATCCCAAAAAAATGGACATGGTTCACTCGTTCGCATATTATTGATCACATCGAAAGTATGTGTAAATTATTCAATCAATCCTTCTTGTAATGAGCTATCAGCTTATGCTATGTTGGCTAGAATGTTACAATTAGATGGAACATTTAACATACAAAAATAACGCCGTCGCCGTTATATGCATTTTTATTGTCCAAACTCAATGAAGCTCTCCTTTGTTGCACATATTCTTTTTTATTATTTTTTTTTGGGGGGGGGGAGGGGAATTGTTTAATGAAAGAGACAGAAAGGCAACCACATAGGAATTCTAATCCACGGGACCCCCAATAACAATTAAACAAGTTGATTAAAAGTGTATTTTTTTGTATTTGGTTTTATATCTTAGTCTTCTTATCTAAACTAGTTTTTACTTTTTTTTTACGTTAATCCACTTAAAAGGCCGGAAACAGGAAAATATAAATAGCTGAGGCCTCAAACATATAATTTTTCTTAATCCTTTTTTTATTTTCTTGGTTATTGAACGACTCTTTAATTTCCAATGACGTTTTAATTATCGCTTTTCCACTTTTGTTTTAACATTTGGCGTGAATACATTTGAATATACTAAATTTGAACTGACGCATTAGTTAATATTTAAATATCTTATTTCCTTGAGTTTCGTCTTACAAAGAAAGTATTTCTCCTCTTTTTTTACACTTTCATAAATTGTCAGAACTATTTATAATACCAAACACTTATATCACTAACTAAAATTATTTAAGTTACTTCGCTTGGTTAACATTTAATTGTCTGTATATATTAGACATTATTTACAACTATATTATTAGGAATTCAATTTTTAAATTTTTGGTAGTTTTATTACTACAGAAAGATTAAATTTTATATTATTAGGTATTATTTAGAAAGTTTTAAACTCATGCTATGTCGACCTCTACCTCTACAACAATTGAGGGGGTGTTCGAAAGAAGGGATTATGTGTCGCTTTTTATACGAGTGTTGTCTTACAAGTGTATGTGTTGTGTGTTTTATGTAAGTGTTGTCAAGGGAAACATCATGTCTACTAATCCCTAGAACGCCCTAGTAGCTAACTCTTGAACTAGTCGATAGACGTATGGACTATGTATTTGGTAAGAAGAAAATATCGTAGCAGAACTTAGCTAAGATCTCAAAATCACATACGAAATAACCGATTTTTGTCCTTTCTTTTGTCTCTTCAAATGTTAAATTGTCATTACCATTAAACACAAATCTTCCCTGAAAGCGGACCTAATTTTTATTTTTTTATTATAAACAAAATAATTCATGACTAATATATTCTTAACAAACATGTAATTTTTCAAGAGTAATCAAAAAGTCACTTAATTTAGTTGCTATAGGTCACTAGAAATTTAGAATTCAGTGTTTTTAAATTGCTTACTTTTAACTAGATGGGTGTAAAGTGCATGGTAATTCCTTAAGAGATATTGAAACTACATAATAACCAGGAAACAAATCAGTTCATTCTGTTTTTCAGTAGTTAACTAATAGTTCCGACATATAATTCCATCAACTATGGTGTTATGCTTTTAGCCTGACAATTTTAGAAATTCTTATAAAAATCCTGGTGCTGAGCACAGTTTTTTGTTGACTTATTCAGGTGTGAAAATATATCGTTTCTTTGTTTTTATGTTGTCCTATAAATGTTGTTTTCAAAATAATTTTTGAAGGGTAAGTACGTAATTAGGTATGTCTTAAGACTTCCTGTAGTCGTTTGCTTACTTGAGAGCTCTTTTATACCACACTTATGAAAGTCAACGTTTTTATGATAATTATTTTTATCTTACATGGAAGACCAAACAGAAAACATGCTTTCTAAATGTTTTCTTTTCTGAGTAAGCCCAAAGAACGCGGTCTGTTGAACTCACAATATGGAGTGGTAGAATTAGGCAATAGTTTTAGTGGAATGGTCGTGTGGACAGAGTTAGCCTGCGTGGTTCCGGGAGTTCCACCCAGCCCGCAGTCAGAACACCTGTACTGTACTTCTCTTAGGTACAATAACCCTGCACCGCCTTTGTCTTCCCAGCAACAGCTCAATACTTGGAAATTGACCGATGTACTAACTGTAACCTTAATATACCCAATTCTATTCTTTATGAAGCCAAACAATTCATCTTCTTTTGTTTGTGAAAACCAACACGAATTGAGCTGCGGTACTCATTGTGTCCCAGAACAATACTTGTTTTATCTATACTGTGTTACTATTTTTTACTTGCGCACAATTGCTTAGTTACTACCTGTCTACCTGAATATCGCTTTGTGGGTGGAATTAAGCTTTATTCGTATATCTTTTCTTTCGTTTTTATGTTATTAGTAAATATAGGGTGAATTGCCAATTTCTGCACCAAGCACTTATACTCGCAACACCTTAACCGATAAATGTATATAGTGTAAGTTCAAACATTTGTAAATCATAAAGAACCTTGAATAGTATGAAGAATAAGGAAATCTTTTTTCATTCCTTTTTTTAATTTTACCGCTACAGTCTGAATTTTACATTTCTATAATATATGTAATCTTATATAGAAAGGAGTTGTTCGATGATTATAAGGTGGTATTGATTTTCTAAAATTAACCTACGGCCTATCTAGAAAGATTTTAATAACCACTATTATCAATGAATGTTTAATTAATTATTAACAAAATGAACTTTCATTCGACTTTATATTTTATTTCCCGCTGTGAGAATCAGGTGAATAATTCCCAGGCTTATAGTTATTAAATACCTGGTTCTTTTTAATAATAATAATATATAAAATATGATACATGCTTTCGTCAAAATTGACAGTAGACTTTAATAATGGATTCCTTAGTTTTTTGTATTGTTAAGTAAGAATTCGGACATATTATAATTTTCCTGCTATTGAATAGACCGAGAAAAAAATTGTGTATTATGCATTTTTTTGCCCATTATACCTTAATCGTGATAACATAGAATTAAAATACGCTCGTCCGAATAAGTTCGCGTAAAATTAATCAAATTGATATACTCTCTATTTATCGAGGCTGCCAATAGGTGTGGCACACAGCTTCCTCGCATCCTATCCACGTACTATATTCATGTTATGCTTTTACAACCCAATAATATCTAATTTATTTAACTGTTTCCATGACTGTTTCCACCGTTTTTTAAATCTGTCAATTTTGTTTTGATTTTTTACACGAATTAAAGTATCAATTTAGCAAACGTTATAATGTATAATACATATGGCGCTATCCGAAAATCATCTAAATTTCATAAAAATCATAGATACTTTTGAATGTATGTGTGTTTGTTTGTGTGGATGTTAAAGAGGTAAAAATTGGAGCATATGGTTGAAATTAAATAAACACTTAAAAAAAAAAAAATTGTATGGGACTTAACAATGATCTAATTTTTACCTACAATCGGACAATTAGTTTTTATGATATGTTGGTGTGTAAAAATTGAGCGACAGACTGACTAGGAACAAAAAATGTTCCCTGATGTCTGGAACGGATTTCTGTACATGGAATTTACATGGCTTACCTTCGGTCAGCTGGGAAGCAAAATTAGTGTAGAAATAAATATATCGTCGATATAGTTAAAAAAATCCTTCAGTGACCCATTTTTAGCTGAACCTATTTCAAATTAAATGAATTTTTGTGTCAAATGTTCCTTTGACAAAACATTTTCCTTAACAAGGTCTATTGATTTATTATACAGGGTNTGTGATAGTTCTGAAGAATTTTCTTTAAAAAATGCCTAGACAAATATCCTTTTCAGACATCAGGGAACATTTTTGGTATCTGTTTCTGTCTATTGTTCAATATTTTTGTGAGCCACCACGGCTTAAAATCTACACATCCGATTTCGATAATATTTTAGTAGTACATTGTATTTATTATAGAGCACGAACTTTTTTTTTTTTAATACCTACATCTTTAAAAAATATTTCCGCATTTTGAAGAAATTTGGATGGTTCGTTGAAAGTCCATAGATATTAATAGTTCCGTATTAATGTTAACCGTCTGCGAAAATTTGAAATTTTAAAATAGACGCGAGGAAGTCACTCAAATTAGCAAGCTATTAACTGTTTCTCTAAATAACAATTATATTTACTGATTGGATTAAACATTAGCATAAACCAACGGACTCTTCCTTTTCCCTTGATGTAGAGTCGTAGTCATAAAATAGTCTGAAATACTCTGATTTTTTTGCCTCATGTAAAAAAGTATTGTGTAATTATTTATTAATAATAATGATTTTATATTATGGTTATTTATCAATTATTTCTATTTATAATTATTATCAGAGAATAAAATTTATAAATAAATTAAAATTTATGTGATATGTTTTATGTTTCAGGGATATGATTTCTAACCTGCGGTGTTATTTCGAGATATGGTTATCGTCACGCGGGTAAGTTTAATTTATTTTTATTAATTTTAATTGCTTATATTTAAGAAAAAACATGCTGTACCAAAATAGGCGTAATAGGTATAGAAGTCTAGTAATTACCAGTATAATATTAAAATCAAGTGCTCACGTAACCCTCTGAGAGTTATAACCGGAGTGTTATATGTATTGTTTTTTAATATATAGATTAATAACACTGAAAAATAAGAAAAATAATTGCAAATACAGTAGAATCCCGGTATTTCATATCCCGTTATATCATATATCCCGATAAATCGTATATTATTGCCAGTCCCTTGAAAAAATCCCGATAATTGGTATAAAACCAATGTATTTCGGTCCCCTCAGTATAACGTATTTTTTCCCCTTTCGAGGTGAACATAAACGTCTTATAACTCGTATAATTCGGAGAATAATCCCGATAAAACGTATGAATGG
>KZ651750.1:274013-291324 GCA_001010745.2 Gerris buenoi
TTTGGACTAAAGGATTAGGATGATGGGATACAGAATCGTGAAAGGATTGATACCTGGAGGTGGCTAGGTCAGAAACAAAGGGTACTTTTAGGTCTTTATGAAGGATGAGGTTGGAAACGAAAAAGGAAGCATTAGTTATTTTCCTTAGGACTTTAGACTGAAGGGATTGGAATAAACACGAATATGTATTTTACTAGATAAACTAATGTGTATGTATTTTAAAATAAAACATGAATCCATATTCTTGGAAAGGTCAAGAGGGTTTGGCATTTAAACACTTGACCACAAATGACATTCAAACACTTATTACAAGCATGAAATACTCGAGTAATCATTAAGAACTGAGATCTTTGAACCTGTCTTTGAGATATTAACATTGATATATATTTATTTTTTGGACTTCTCTGGAAGATCTCGGAATAAGATTATTAATAAGAAGTACATACTTAAATAAAAATGGTCTTTAGAATTTGTAAAAAATGTTTTCTTGTAAATTATGTTTCATATTTATAATTTTATAATTAAATTTTATGTTTAACATATTATTATGTAAATTATTTAATTATATTTAGATATTTTTAAGGTCTATCCAAACCTAATAGCTTGTTAAGATCTGATGTAAAAGAATAGCATGCTGAAATTTAAATGATGAACCAGTGGTGAATCAGGGGGATAAAGTGTAAAAGATTAGATAGACTCTAGAAATTTTCTTCTACATTAGATTTTTGAAATTCTTATTTCGTAAATCAAGGTTTATTATAGACAAATATACTAGTCCTAGGATCCTAATCGTTAATATTCCTACTTCAGTGACTGACTAATTTATCATTATCACTGTTCTTTGGAATAATTAATCCCATGACAGTGGAATCTTGTAGCTGTACCTACTAGATGTTCGCTAAGAAATTTTTACGATCACTAATTACTAACGATTAATTTAATATTAATAGTTTATAAAACTATCAAATTAAAAAATTAAAAAATAATCATGCCGTGACGAAGCTTAGGAATCCAGCTAGTTGTTATATGAATTTATTACTATTAAGTTACGTTCGCTATCTCGTTTATCGTTATTAAATTAGTACAATAACATATGGCTCCAAAAATGTTATAACCCCTCCAAAATATTTTAGACATACATCGTCGATGTGTTATATAATTATACTACTCCTGATTTATCGTATTTAATAATAAAAAAAAAAATCAATTATCCTTGTTACTGATTTCTACTCTTATCCATCTAACTAATCCCAAAGCATCCGTTTTATCACAACATTTTTTATCACTACATCCTTATCATTTTTGTTTATTTTTTACCTTTGATTTCTTTAGATTCTCATTTGCTGTTATCAACTCAAAAAATTAAAAGATTTAATAAAACGGAAATCAGTCTGACGACAATCAGCCACTAAAAATTCAATCGCTTATTTGAATCATTATGTACAATTACGTCATTTAGCATTTAGTTATTATATTCTCGTCTTAGTATTGTTTTAATTTAACCTTTGAAATTATCCAATCTTTAAGAGATGCCAATAGACAATTACTACTGTTAATTCTCGTCGTACAAGTAATCATTAAGTGTTTTTTACGTTGATTTTAAATGACTGATTACAGAAGGTAGTTTCCCTCCCCAAACGACTCATAATTGTGACGTAGGTTTTTTAAATTGTGTAATTTTTTTTTCATTCTGTATTTTTTTCTGAACGATAAGAGACGTCCCTGAAGCGGCTTTTTCGCTTCTCACCTGTCTGTATTGGGTTTCAGTTATCTTTAAGTTATCAAACACGATACATGCTGTCATGTTTACTCGGGGTTTTTTTAATATACACGAAATAATTTTTCACGGAGTTCGTTCTAAATAAAGCTTATGTTATAAAGTACATGTTAATTCTAATTTTATTTCATTAACTAATAATTCACATTTCGCACAATGAACAAATAATTTTATCGCGTTTTCGTGATAACATTTTTGTTATAACTTTATTTTTACGTGATATTATTTAATGGGCCTATTTTGTAATAACTTTTTATTTCCAATTTATATTTATAAATTATGAATCATTCCTAGTAAAGATTTAGAATTAGGTTCTAATTTAGTAGCATATTTAGTCGTGTAAACAGTGAAAGAATTATTGTTCTGAAATAGTTTTAAATCTAATTTTTGAACCATTTTCTTAACTAATTAAAAATGTAATTAATTATTGACAAGTGAATTCATACGGATACTTTAGTTATAATGATCTCCAATTTGAAAAAGAGGGAGAAGAAACTTATAGTTTTGGTATGTTGTGCTCTTTTATAGTTTGTTTTAGAATAATTTTAGTTTTAAATTATTATGATTATTATAGTTTTGGTATGTTGTGCTCTTTTATAGTTTGTTTTAGAATAATTTTAGTTTTAAATTATTATGATTATTATATTAAGTATTTTATAATAATAAAGAGTTGGTGGTGTATAAAATCTAGTTTGCCTAGGAGAAATAGTTCGGTTTGCTTTAAGTATAGTTTTATAGTTCATGAGGCGCCTCCCCAATGTGTATCCTGAATTTCATCGGAATCGGTTCTACAGTGTAGACTCCAAACTATTATCCGTAAACCTTAATTCATACTTTACGATTTTTATGTTTGTCTATTTTTCAGTTTAATCCCTTTAGTTTTATATATGATTTATTTTAGAGACGATAAAAAACATTTAGTTTGATTTTTTTCTGTATTTTTTACTTCCCAGCTTACTAAAGATAACGGAAGTTATGTGATCGTTCTGAAGAACAAAGATATTTTATGTCTCCGATTTAAAAAATTCCAGTATGTTTCCGATTTAAAAAATTCCAAGATAGAAATCCGTTTGAGACATCAGGGAACAGGGAACATGTTTTTTGGTTTCATGTCTGATGTCTGTCGGTCTGTCGCTCAATTTTTTCGAACCACCATATCTTAAAAACAATCGTCCAATTTTACTTAAATTTGAATGGCAGGTCATATTTAGTTCATTGTTGGTCCAAGTTTCTACCATCAGCGCCCATTTGTTTCTCTTCAACATGCGCATAAACATACATTTATTTGCACCCATATTATAAAGTAGACCGCAGATGGCCCCAGATTAATTTCAACAGTCTGCGCTCTTTAACTTTTGCTAAATTGATACTTAACCTAATGTAAAAAATCAAATAAATTTTGACGTACCTAATAAAAAACGGGGGAAACAATTAATTTTTTTTTAAATATTGGCTTGTAAAAACATTAAGTACGTAATAGGATGCTATAATTGGCAGTCTATTTTTATATTTTTAAATATTAATTCATGTATTAGGTGCATTTCGCCCATACCTGAGCATGAGCATCCACGGACTGTTATCAGAATTATAGGTTGTAATGCAGAAGCAGAAAGCATTTTCTTATGTACTTAGTATTTAGCATTTATGTTATAAGGAGTAACAATCAAATACTCGTACACATATGTTATTTACAAATTCTTCGGGGGTTGAGAAGTAATTAAAACAATAAATGTCCTTATATAATAGAATCTGTCCTTATCTTAAGAATCTATCAAGCTTACTTGATTTGCTGTGACCTTTTTTATTAAATAATTATCTCTCATTGGGCAAACTGGATTGGTTTTATCAAGTATAAAATATTCTTGTTTGGACCAATTCGTTTAAGAATATTTCCCATCTTGAATCTAAACGTTTAATACTCGTAATATATATTTGAGTATATTTTTTTTATCTCAAACCTTCCCAAAACAATTATGTCGAGGTTACATATTATATAAAAAATTTTAAAACATAATTTTCCACTTAACTTCAAAAAATTAACAATTAAACAATATCTACTGTAAATTTACTTTAAAAATAGATTATAAGTAAATAAATAGCAAATTTATTGTTAGTTATCAGAGTGTAAACAAGTCGACTTCTCAGAGACAATGAATATAAATTACATAATACTTTTAAACAGTCTTATCTTTAATGATTTTTTTTTTTTTTTAAATTGATACCATTAACATATTTTTAAAAACTGATATGTTTAAATTAATTTTCTACACTGATATAAAAGTTTCTATTGTCTTAAAATGAATGTATGGTTAAAATTAAAGTAAACATACTATATTATATATTGATATATATATATATATAGATATACATATTACTGTGTTATGATTTTTCGTTGATATATTGTTAAAAAAATGGAACAATAAAATCACAATACTGTGCTTGCAATATGGTTAATATTATTATTATATATTTATATATTAATGTCGTACAAGTAATCATTAAGTGTTTTTTACGTTGATTTTAAATGACTGATTACAGAAGGTAGTTTCCCTCCCCAAACGACTCATAATTGTGACGTAGGTTTTTTAAATTGTGTAATTTTTTTTTCATTCTGTATTTTTTTCTGAACGATAAGAGACGTCCCTGAAGCGGCTTTTTCGCTTCTCACCTGTCTGTATTGGGTTTCAGTTATCTTTAAGTTATCAAACACGATACATGCTGTCATGTTTACTCGGGGTTTTTTTAATATACACGAAATAATTTTTCACGGAGTTCGTTCTAAATAAAGCTTATGTTATAAAGTACATGTTAATTCTAATTTTATTTCATTAACTAATAATNTTTTTTTTTTTTTTTTTTTTTTTTTTTTTTTTTTTTTTTTTTTTTTTTTTTTTTTTTTTAATGATTTTTCAATAATCATTTTTGTTGATATGTTGAAAAAAATTTGAACGGATGAATCAAACAAAACTTTCTCATTTAGTTATTGGAACTTTATTTAAATCACAAAACAACTCATATAATTGGTCGTTCTGCAGCACGAATTTTTGTTAGGTCTCATATATCAAACATTCCATGACAGAAATCCAGATCAGACGTCAGGAAACATTTTTGGTCCAGTGTCTGTCTGTGGGTCAGTCGGCCTGTTTCCATCCATTTCCTTCCAAGCTTACCGAACCATTGTGATCGTTCTGAAATTTTGTTAAAAAAATCTAGACATAGATCCGTTTTTGGCATATTTGTTCTCTTGTCTTTCTGTCGGTCAGTCGGTCTGTCGTTCCATATGTTTGCGAACCACTATATCTTAAAAACTCTGATGTAAGGTTTACTAACTTAGATGGTAAGTCACTATTAGTCCTGTGCTATTTTGGTCCCACATAAGTTTTCACCTTTATTAGTTCATCTTCCATATGTGCAAACCTTTTTTGTATTAATGCCTTTAACATTAATGTACTCATCTATTTTATTTTATTATTATTATTTTTATTTTAATGGTTGATTTGGTGGTTGATTGTCCAAAGATGCTCTCATATTAATTTCATACGTCTCCACTTATTAAATTTTGTTAAATTGATAATTTCATTCTTAAAAAAAAATCAAAACCAATCTTGATGATTTAAAATAATACATGGAGGGAAGCAAATAAATTAAATAATAGTAGGTATACTGTATACTAGCAAAACAGTATACCTAAGTATAGTAAGCTATAGGATACGAAGAAGCTTATGTGCGCACAAAATGGCAGACTATTTTTAAGTCCGTTTTTTAATTTATCGAATTTTCAGACATTGCAATATAAGTGGCTTCAATGTATTTCTTTCTATGTCTGTTATGTAATGAATTATTTTGTTGCTATATGAATGGCGAGGACAGTTTTTCCATAATAAAATATAATATTAAACCTTTATTTAAACTTAAAAAGTAACGTTGTGATTTACAGACATGTTTTATACCTTAAAGAAGGATGTACATTTTTAAGAGAGTCAATAAATCCAACTTTATGTTGACTAATCCTAAATATCCTTAATTTGTATTAAATTTACTGTTAAAATCTACGTTGTTTTTATGAAACCAGGATTTTTAGCAAAATTTAAAACAAAATGTCTAATAAAATGTATAACAAAATATTCACTATAGCTACATTAATTTGTCTATGGAGGTCATCTTAGAGGAATAACACAAATTGTAAACTGTCTCTCCACATAAAACTTTTACGTGATGATACAGTTTGCGTTATTCCTTTTACACGTATTGTAAATAAAATTAAAATATATTAATACAAATTAAATAAAACGTTGCTGGATATCTTCGAAAAACGTTGAACACTACCAAATAAATAAAGATCCATTTAATAATTTAAAATTAATCTTTAAGTTATTACCTCTAAGTTAGGTCAAGATCATGTGAAATTGTTTATTGTTTAGATTTGCTAATGTGCGGTTTTATAATTAGTGGTTCCAAATCCCTTTTACCCTATAAAGTAAATTAAGAAAATAAACATAACAGTTCTCACAAATACAAGTTTCTTAAGGTCGAAAAATTTTGAGAAAAGCGAAAGTAAAAGATTTGAAGGAAGAGGACGATGTTCGATGTGGACTAGTTCCCAGGTAACAATGAACACATTAATAGAGACGCACAGCTTTTATTATTCTTGAAACTACATCGTACAAAGTGTTACTCTAAACCTAAAATATCTACGTGAAATATTTTGAAATAATGTACGTTTAGTATAGAATACAATGGAACTTTTTTTCTCTCGTTGTATTTCTATCTTTAATGTTATTGCAATCTATTTTTATCGGTGTTCCTTTACTTGAAGATTTTCAAAAGATTGTGCAAAAAAAAAAAAAAAAAAAAAAATTGTATACTATAGCCGTTTTATTACTTACATTATAGTGTTCTTTCATTTTTTAAATTCTCGTTTTGTTTTAATAACTATTATTATTATTTCCGGTGAAATCGACATTGCTTTAGATATTATGCTTCCTTAAGTTTTTGAGAAATGATCTTAGATTATTTTTGTCTCCCTTTGAGGAATATTATTGTGGCACTTTTTAGTAGGGTTGGGACACTGGTCCCACCACTGGCAAAAGTCAATATGGCACTTCTTATTAGGGTTGGGACACTGGTACCACTACTGGCAAAAGTCAATATGGCACTCTTCATGGGATCAGTAATCTTCTGTTGAGTTTCAAGGAGACACTTCTGATAGAAACTTAGTCAAACTGCCATTTCTTATTGGAGTCCAGTGGTGACTGTCAAATCCATACTTCTTACAGACAATTAGTGATATATCTGACGAATTTTAAATAGCACTTATAATTGGGGATCAGTGATCGACTAGTGACTGTCAAATTTAAAATTTTTATAGAGATCAGTGATTTTTCTGTTCTGGCTATTGTCCAATTGACACTTTTTTTCTCTGCATTTTTTATTTTTGATATTTTTTTAATTTTTTAATCTATTAATTTAGTAAATGCAATAAATTCAAGAAAATCAAATCTTTATAGTGATAGTAAAATTTAATTGTACTTCAATAATTACTGATTATACTTTGGTTCCCAGAACAAAAATTCGACTATTTTATCCCTCAACCTGTCATTTAAAATTTTCATAATTTACTAGACCCACATAATTTTTTAACAATTATTCAAACATATTTTATAAAGCAGAATACTTGCTAGTATTTCATTTTAAAGCAGTAGTATTTCTTGGATAAATTATTATGTATTAGAATGTCAAACAGACCAAATAACATGGTTTCTCAAGGATTGAGTTACGTACTCAATAAGTTAAGTTTGTCCAGAGAAGTATGTTTTAAATTAATTAAAGTAAGTTGTTTTATTTGTGTTAAAAGATAAAACGTAATAGAAATAAGGAATCTATGATTCATACTACGCGAGTAGTGATAAAACATTCAATGAATCGTTCTCGTATCCAGAAAAGTTATTCTATTGATTATTTCCTTTTAATGTACGAGATAAACTACATTCTTTTCTGTTTAAATTATTTTAAGGTGCTTTAAAAATTGATAATTGTATATTATAATTATATGGGTATCAAACAATGTTATGCAGAGTTGGTTGGATTTATTTCGCTTCCTCTCTATTTTTAGGGTTTTGTAGATACTTCTCAAAACCCTTATGGGGGTGATGTGTCCGTCTGTCCGTCACTCTTCGTCTTTGGTTCATAGTCTTTGTTCAAATTTTGAATTGTGTATCAAATTAAAGCTATATATGCTTTTTTAAATGTTGCATTCCTTATTGGATAAATAAATCAAAATATACCCAAAAAAACATTCCCCCCCCCCGAAAAATTTCGAAATAATTCATGGTTATACCTTATGGTGAGGTGATGCAAATTTCCTAAAAAATGTAATTTACCTTGTCACCCATTGTGTACATTGTCACCCCCCGGGGGATGAACTATGACAACTAGCTATTCACTATTTTCTAAGAGCTATTTGTGCAACTAGTGCGGAAAGTGGCACTTTGCTGCAGTCGAGAGAAATATTTACGCACGAGCCGAAGGCGAGGGCGGAAAGGTTTCTCGAGTGCAGCAAAGACACTTTAAGCTCGAGTTGCATATTAAATTTTTCCTACAGTTAGTTTTAATCTGTAAATAAAATATAAAAAACAAGAGAGTTCATCAGCATGTAAAAAGGTTTTACAATATCAACTAAAACAGCTGTTCTATTTGTAGATAGTGTTGCCTTTTTTGCCTGATTCAGCAAACCTGACCTAGCACTGTTATTATTTTTCATCTTTAACACTTGCTCATCACATTTGATTCTTTTTTTACATCTTTACTTTTTTATATTTTAATATTAATATACTTGATATATAGTGTTTATCTCATGTAGTTAGTTAAAAAATAATCATTAGTTGTCATTGTTATTACTATTATAATTTGGATTTTTTAATCTTTGTTTAGATTTAAGTTCTTTATGTTTGTAAGTTGGAACACTGGAGTGCGGTAAAGTAAAATGAGTGCGGTCAATTAAAACGAGTGCGGTAAAGTAGTAAGTGCATGAATCTGCTGTTTTGCGTACTATTTTGAGTGCAATAACATCAACTTTATCGGTCAACTGTAGATAATAGCTATTTATGACTAGAAATGCAAGTACCTAATTAATTTTATAATTAAAGAAGGAGAAGAACGAAATAATTTTTACTTTCTCATATATTTAGTGTATATATGAAGAAAGTACCTATTGTGATGGCGCAAAAATTTGAATTTGAGATGTTTGTGGTATATTTTGGTAGATGTTAGTATTTACATGTTTTACGTTTACGATTCCCCGAGTCCAAAAAAGTATTTTTAACTGTTCGTCGACTGCATTCTATAGTCCATAGACTGTGCAGATGGTTCCAAAACTACATAGCCGATTTAAATCGAAATTATTGATTTATATTATTTTGCGCGTAATTATAATAAGAATTATAAGATAATTAGTTTATGATCCAAATTAATTCCTAAGATACTTATGATTTTTCAAAAAGCCGAAAATTTGAAACAAAAAGTAAATAACCACCTGTTGAACACTTTTGATTATATGGGATATAAATACAGAATCCCTATGTAATATGAGTAAGTTTTGTTCAAGTGTATTTGATAGACATGTTTTAGCGAATTTTCGAAGAAAATTAAGCTATTGCAATGGCTTCAAAAGTTTTTTAATGCGAATTTTTGAAAATTTTTTTCATGGAAATCCGTTTTAGACCATTCTAAATCAATTCCTAAAATTTAACACTTTTTTTTATGTATGTATGTATGTATATTATGTATATATGTATATATGTGTCACTCCAGACGATATCTCCCCTTAGGATGCACTTAAAAATTTCAAACAAATTTTAAAATATATATCAAAAGAAAGGATGAGTTCGTTGGCCAGAATTTTTGGAGTCCATTAAGGGGTCAAATTTTGACTATTTAGGGTCAAAAAACATGTTTTTTTCAATTTTACCCCCCTTTCATATGAAAATATGATAAAAGTGTACATAACAACAATTACTGTACTCTCAAAGAGCTTTCCAACGATGTGCATCTTGAAAGGTAAATACTATTTTGGCTTTTGTACCCCGTACACGTGTGTAACAAATTTTTTTTTTTACCCATCTAAATTCTAAACCAAAATTTTCCAATATTATCATAAGCCAATAATACGCCGATTTCTTTGAAAATTCGCTCATTAAGTCATGGTGCATGACTGGACTTTTTTTCCTTTTTAAAGCTTTTTGAAAACAAAGAAGACAAATCAAAAATCGGTCAGATGCACACTGAGATACGCTTTAGTATATACATTTTTTTTTTTATTGAGGATTTCATTCAATATTGTCCTTTTCAATAGACTTATTTTTATTGTGGCTGCCGCCATTTAGCAGTACCCTTTCCCATTAACATGTATTTATTGTGGTAATTATAATTCTCTACCTTTGTGCGACATTTCGTGAAAACTAGATTTTTTTTTTCCCCCCGGGAAAACGATTTGTATGGTTTCAAAATCGTACAAATTATACTTAAAGTTTAGTGCTAAGCTACGTAATTAACATTGTGGAAGTGAGCTTCACACGCTTTAAAAGAATTTTCTTTTGCGTGTTTTATTTTTTAAAGGAATTTTTTTATTGAATAGTATTTTTCGCATAAGATCAAAAAGAATTTTATCTGACTGTCGTATAAGTGAATCACTATTTATTTATACTTTTTTGTTGTATCTCATCACTTATTTTTTTGATGTTTGTCTAGTAGTTATTTTCATGACTAAATTTTACATTATTCAATGTATGAAAGGCAATTGATAGGTTTTAATTTAAATCTAAATCTAGTCAGAGGACGACTATCATAAAATACTTGATGTGCTGCACCCAACAAAAGGATTATGTATAAAATTAATTCCTTTTTCTTCTAGCATTGATGTAGTTAGGGTATTAATTAGACAATCAACACGATTAGGCACCCCTTCTCATTTACAATTTTTTCGTGTTGGTTGTTGGTTGTTCCCATTCAACATTATCTTTTCCCACAGACGTGTTTATATTTTATTCCCCATGCAGCAGTTTATGCGAACGAGATCAGCCTTATAGCACGAGCACATAAGGAACTTAAGTGAGTGTATGAGAAAATGAAGGCAGAAACTGCCGAAATGTGACTGTAATTAACATGGAGATAATTAAGTATATTATATATTGATTGGCTACAAAGAGAGAATTAGATATTTCACTATAATATAAGACGACTGGATGTGGATTAATTTGGGTGGTGTATAGATGTTACTTATCTAGACACCTGGGTCCTGGGTATCAAAGAAGACCTGCATATTGTAAGATTAAAAGCTCACTTTGCTGTAATTAAGCGCTTCTCCCTGCTAACGTATTAGTAGAAGGACAACGTTTACAGATTACAGGACTGTGATTAAACCGGCTGTACCCTATGGGTCCGAGATTTGGACACTGCTGTTCCGAAACTTAGAAAAACTAAAGATATGAAAAAGAAAGGCCCTGTGGAAAAATTTGTCGTGGAAATACTTTCTCTCTTTAACACAATAATGATAACACATTTAAAAAATTCATACTTATGTCAAAAATCTGTTATTTATCCGTCTCTATTTCTGGGTAATACTATATTATACAGGCTTTGGCAGATTCTAATATTAGTTGTCTCAATTCACAGTTATTAGAAAACTTTAATGATTTCTCGCAAGGCTTTGTGAAAGTTTCGGCAACGAGCCAAATTCTGTAAACAGACATTGTGGCGCCGAGACTTTACCTTTAAGTCTGGATCTCTTTTATAATTCGCCGAAAAGAATATTAATTTATAGTTAGAATAATCATAAAGACGGAGGCACACATGCGCCTGTAGCTTGAACAAAAACATGCCAGCTACTTGCACGTTTGCTAGTTACTGGCAAATACCCTCTTTTGGCATGCAAGCTACTTCCCCAATTTTACATGAATCATTACTCTAGTAGTCTACTTAATGTACTACTACTATTTTTAGATATAGATATATTTTTTAGATAACAAGTTCGGTGGGCATACTCGCTTGATAGTATATAGGTAGGTATTTTTTGTTTTTTTGTTGTTTAATCAATAAATAGGCTGATTCACTTGTGTAATCATTATTTATGAATTATCAAAATCCAGTAATCCGACAATTCTCTGTAATCCTATGGCATGGTCCCATAATATGTCGGATTAGAGAGAATCAAATGTACCATAATGCTGCACTGATCATGCTTAGGCTTATAAATGTCTTTCATGATCGTGAAAACATTCAATCATCACATAAATGCTAAATTCATGAAAAGTTTTAAAAAGCGCAATTTGACATACTTTATTGACATTAATGATTCTCCCAAAAAAAGTTAGAAGTAAAATAGTTTTCTCTAAAACTCAGATTCATTTTCAACTAAATTTCTAGATCAGCAATTTCCAACCTTTTATATTTATGGATCGGAAAAATAACATAAATTGTCCTCAAAGACCGGGACCGGGAGGATAAAAAGAAGGACAAAATAATCATCCACTTGATACTTTAAAACTACGTAATTAACAAAAATATCATTTACGACGTACTCAAACAAACTCTCATATACTCGCCTGAATTCAAATTCGGTAATATCGTATTTAATTAATTCATTATTAAAATAAATTTAATAAGTGTGCAACAGATGATTGTATTTAGATTTTCAGCGAAATCAGGTTTTTTATCAATATCCTGGAAGCTAGATTTTTATCGGGGAAACGACTTATGAGGTCAAAATCCCATTTAAATGGACTAACTGTTATCGTCATAAATCTTCGAAACCGTTTTCGAGAAATGAACTCGACTTCATTTTATTTCACTGTGGTTAAAAGCACTTCTTTATAAGAATAGAAATTGTATTAATGTATTTTCGTTAATTCAATTTTTTCCAAGAAAAACATTGGAAATGAGTGAAAAACGATCGAAGTATTTCTAAGTTTTATTAATAAATTATTCTGTAATTTCATGTACTGAGTTCATATTTACTCTTTACTCTAAATATTCTAGTACATATCACATACAGCTCTGCGTTTTGAGTTATAGTTAGTGTTTTAATTTAGAGTTAAAAACTAACGGATCTTCTTGTGGAGTTTTTTTGGGCTATTTTTATGTTGTTGTATGGTTGGAATAGTTTTTTTATTTGTTCGGTAGTATGTTTGATATAAGGTAGGGTATAAAATTTTGATTGGATCAAAGGAGGTGGATTGTTAGAATTGATATGATTTTGAATAGAATTGTTTTGGGTGGTATTGTTAATAATGTTAAAGCTACTATTGTTAGTGTGTTTTTGGAGTAGGTTTTCAATTATCCTTTTAGGGTAACAATTTTTGTTTAGTGTATCATGAATAAATTTAAGTTTTTCATTGTGGAATTTTTTGTCAGAAAGGGTGAGGGTTTGGTATATAAAATTATTGGCACAGTTTATTTTGTATGAGTAAGGTTGGTGAGAATGAAAATGAAGAAGTCTACCTGAATACGTGGGTTTGGTGTAATGTTTGTACGTGAGTTTGTTGTCAATAGTTTTTATTATTTTGATGTTAAGGAAAGGAAGGGCATTATTTTCTTCAAATTCGATGGTGAACTTAAGGTTGGGATGGTAATTATTGAATGTTTTAAGGAGTGAGGGGATATAATCATTGTTAATAATGAAAAAACTATCATCTACGTATTTTTTAACAAATTTGATTTGTGAAGAGTATTGGGGTATAATGTCGTGAAAAACTTTATCAAGAACAATATCGGCAATAATGGGAGAAAGAGGATCCCCCATAGGAAGACCTTCTTTTTGTAGATAAAGGACGTTGTTGTGGATAAAGTAGGTATTCTCAAGACAAAAATCGACTATTTCATAGAAGAGGGGTTTTGAAATTTGGGTTTGGGAGTAAATTTTAGGCCAAAGGGATTTAGTAAGGTCTTTAGCTAGGTCAAGGGGAATAGAAGNTTCTTCTCTCACTTTGTCACTAGACACTGAAAATACAATACGGTCTCTTATCATTTCGTCTGTCATAGACCCATATTGACAAGATTTACTTCTAGTTAATAACTCACTAAGGAAATCGTCAAATAATTGCTCCTCCTTCTGACTAATCTTGTTAAAGAGATAGCGTTCATAGATAATGTTAACTTGAGGCACAAAATACGCATCAAACTTTTCCTGTATTAATTTAAGGCTTTGAGCCTCGGAATCTGTTAGTTTGAAATTATCAAAAATCGGAATTGCATCAGGCCCTATGGCCGACATAAACGTAGCAACTTGAATCTCTTCTGGCTGTGAATTTAGCTGTGATGCAACCGCAAACCATTTAAACTGTTGAAGCCATTGCTTCCACTTAAGACCCATGTCTTCATTTCGATTAATAACTAAATAAGCAGGTTGTTTCAGGCTTACCATAATGCTGTTGTTTGAATCCTTATTATCAAAACAAACAAACGATCCAAAGTCCGTCACCGTCATATCTTTTCACTCCCGGGTTTCGGCACCATGTCAGGTACAATTAAGATAACACGATTATAGTTTAAATAACTTGTATAATTGCAAAACATGTATATAACACAACGTGGTACACAATACGCAACATGAGATTGTGATATGTCCTATGAATGTGTGACGTTACCCTAAAACCGGGTTCATAGAGAAAAAGGATGTACTGCGGGATAGTCTACACCATGACATCTCCCCTTCTTTTTTTTCTTTTTTTTTAATTAGGTAAAGAACAATTACAAGAAATGAAAAAGAAAAAAAAAATAACTAAATAAAACAATAACGAATAATACAATTATTTACAAATTTAATCTTTGCGGAGTTATAACTTGGCGACCACTCCTTGTAGTCTTTTTTGGAGTGTCAACTTGAGGCTGGTTATCTTCATTGTCCAATTTTGGATTCTCTGGATTAATGACATCTGAGGTATTGCCAAGCTCACTGGCCTCACGGGTACTGATGGGTGGTTTAGACTGATCTTGAGGTTTGATAAACCATGAATTTCTATGTAATCTGGCCCCCTCAGGTGTCTCTAACCAATATGAACGAGGAGAATCAGCAGTGGAAATAACTTTGGCAGGACACCAATGTCTGTGTGCAACTCGATATAAAACTGGACTGCCATTTTGTAATTGAGACAGTTCACGTGTACCTTTATCAGCATATTGTTTGTCTTGTGCTCGAGCCTTTGCTAGATTCGCAGGAACATTAGGAACAACTTGTGGCTGAAGACTATCTGATGTTGTAGGCAGTAGAGTCTTTGTGCGACGGCCAAATAAACGCTGTGCAGGAGAGCCAAGATTTTCTCTAGGAATATTCCGTGTTGTAAGTAATGCTAAAAAAACATCCGACTTATCTTGAGCTGTACGTGAAAGAAGTGACTTTGCTTCCTGAACATATCGTTCCACAAGTCCATTGGACCGTGGGAAGTGCGGACTTGATGTCCTGTGATCAAACGACCAATCATGAGAGAACTGCTGGAATTCTGCTGCAGAAAATTGTGGTCCATTGTCCGAAAACAACACATCTGGAATCCCATGAAGGGCAAACCATCTTTTCAGAACACTTATGACTGCACTACAAGTCGTTACTTTCAAGGGCTGGAAATCATAAAATCCTGAGTAGCTATCTGCAACGATAAGAAACTGTTGACCACTATACTCAAATAGGTCTGCGCCCACAATGGACCAAGGTCGCTGAGGAATGTCATGAAGAATGAGAGGTTCCTGTGATCGGTCCTTACCATTTGCCTGACAAATATTACATGAAGATACAAAATACTCAATATCTGTATGCATCCCTGGCCAGAAAACATGGTCTCGAGCTAGTCGTAAAGTGGAATTAAGACTCTTATGTCCTGTATGGAGATGTGATAATGTTATTTTACGCAAACCAGGTGGAACTAAAATTCTACTACCTTTTAAAATCATACCATCATAAACAGCTAACTGGTCTCGATAGGACCAATATTTCTTCAAATCTTGATGCAAATCTAATTGATGACGAGGCCATCCAGACTTAATTATTGACATCAACTGAGACATTTCTGGGTCTGACTCGGTGTCAGAGACTAGTTCCGTCCTGCGTGACTTAGAGAACGGAACAACTACATGGATCTCAATAGAATTAGGCTCATCTTCAGTGGAATCTAGGTGACAATCTCTGCTTAATGTGTCGGCAACAAATAACTCTTTACCACTGACATACTGAATTTTTGGATGGTATGGCATAACTTCATACAGGATTCTTTGTAAGCGAGCTGGTGCCTCATTCAGTGTTTTTTTAATGATCGATTCCAGAGGTTTGTGATCAGTCTCAATAGTTAGATCTGGATTACCCCATACATATTGATGAAATTTTTTGCAAGCAAAGAGCATGGCATATGCCTCTTTCTCAATTTGACTGTAATTAATCTGACATTTAGAGAGGGCTTTTGCAGCGTAGGCAATTGGCTGATTTTCCTGCAACAACACCGCACCTACAGCAAGACTACTAGCGTCCACAGATAATGTAATTGGTAAAGTATGATCATAAAACCTCAAAACTGGAGGTGACCCCAATACTTCTTTTATTTTGCGGAAAGCTGCCGCCTGGTGTACATCCCATAACCACACTGACTTCTTTTCAAGTAATGACCGTAATGGTGAAGTTAGNAAGAATTCTTCTTCTTTACGGCGCTAGAGGCGTAAAGAAGAGGAATTCTTCAAAACTATGAGACACGCATGCGCAATTAATACAGGTGCGTAAAGAATCACATTCTACGAATCTAAACAGAGATACAATGTTTATATTACGTATCAATCGTAGATAAAAATATTTATTATGTATAGTATCATTATTAGAGCTTTAAGTACTCTAAAATAATATATGTATTACAGGGGAAAAAGACACTTAAACCTTAAGAAAGATTTTAATATAAAAGACTCTTGAAACCATAGTCCACCAGTTTATCTGAATCGATGACCACAATGGTGACACATCGTTGCACCATGACCTCATCTATAGATACTACATACTATATAGTACTGAGTTCATATTTACTCTTTACTCTAAATATTCTAGTACATATCACATACAGCTCTGCGTTTTGAGTTATAGTTACTGTTTTAATTTAGAGTTAAAAACTAACGGATCTTCTTTGCAGTACTCCCTCTTCTAAACTGATATTTAGGCTTTATTTACCTTTCTTAACACTCAAGTAAACTTAAGTGTTAAGTAAACATTGACATAAGAAGTAGCTTGAATAAATTTTGTAACCTAATATGTGAATTCTTTTCCAAGTTCTTATTCTCTTTTTCTTTACCAAACATTAAGAGTTATGCATTTAACATGTATAAGAATGAAAATATTTATTATGTATAATAGTACATTACGCGTCGAGTGTGAAAAGTAACATTTTGCATGCGAGTGTGGAGTTTGCACCCGAGTGACAGCGAGGGAAGTAAAACCACACGAGCAATGCAAAATGCCGTTTTCGCACGAGTTGCGTACCGTACTTTATCTACGATTGTTAGATTTTAATAATAAAT
>KZ651750.1:291799-310831 GCA_001010745.2 Gerris buenoi
CTGTGTCTAATGTGTGTTTTGTGTTATGGGCGTGTTCTGATATCGCAGTGTTAGTGTTGTTGTTAGTGATGTCTTTTAAATGTTGTTGAAATCTGTTCTTGAACAGTTGTGACGTTTCTCCAATGTACGTAGCAGGGCATTGTTTGCAATGAAGTTGGTATGTGACATTGCTTTGTTGTTTTGGAGAGACTGGATCCTTAGTGTCAGGTACAATTAAGATAACACGATTATAGTTTAAATAACTTGTATAATTGTAAAACATGTATATAACACAACGTGGTACACAATACGCAACATGAGATTGTGATATGTCCTATGAATGTGTGACGTTACCCTAAAACCGGGTTCATAGAGAAAAAGGATGTACTGCGGGATAGTCTACACCATGACATCTCCCCTTCTTTTTTTTCTTTTTTTTTAATTAGGTAAAGAACAATTACAAGAAATGAAAAAGAAAAAAAAAATAACTAAATAAAACAATAACGAATAATACAATTATTTACAAATTTAATCTTTGCGGAGTTATAACTTGGCGACCACTCCTTGTAGTCTTTTTTGGAGTGTCAACTTGAGGCTGGTTATCTTCATTGTCCAATTTTGGATTCTCTGGATTAATGACATCTGAGGTATTGCCAAGCTCACTGGCCTCACGGGTACTGATGGGTGGTGTAGACTGATCTTGAGGTTTGATAAACCATGAATTTCTACGTAATCTGGCCCACTCAGGTGTCTCTAACCAATATGAACGAGGAGAATCAGCAGTGGAAATAACTTTGGCAGGACACCAATGTCTGTGTGCAACTCGATATAAAACTGGACTGCCATTTTGTAATTGAGACAGTTCACGTGTACCTTTATCAGCATATTGTTTGTCTTGTGCTCGAGCCTTTGCTAGATTCGCAGGAACATTAGGAACAACTTGTGGCTGAAGACTATCTGATGTTGTAGGCAGTAGAGTCTTTGTGCGACGGCCAAATAAACGCTGTGCAGGAGAGCCAAGATTTTCTCTAGGAATATTCCGTGTTGTAAGTAATGCTAAAAAAACATCCGACTTATCTTGAGCTGTACGTGAAAGAAGTGACTTTGCTTCCTGAACATATCGTTCCACAAGTCCATTGGACCGTGGGAAGTGCGGACTTGATGTCCTGTGATCAAACGACCAATCATGAGAGAACTGCTGGAATTCTGCTGCAGAAAATTGTGGTCCATTGTCCGAAAACAACACATCTGGAATCCCATGAAGGGCAAACCATCTTTTCAGAACACTTATGACTGCACTACAAGTCGTTACTTTCAAGGGCTGGAAATCATAAAATCCTGAGTAGCTATCTGCAACGATAAGAAACTGTTGACCACTATACTCAAATAGGTCTGCGCCCACAATGGACCAAGGTCGCTGAGGAATGTCATGAAGAATGAGAGGTTCCTGTGATCGGTCCTTACTATTTGCCTGACAAATATTACATGAAGATACAAAATACTCAATATCTGTATGCATCCCTGGCCAGAAAACATGGTCTCGAGCTAGTCGTAAAGTGGAATTAAGACTCTTATGTCCTGTATGGAGATGTGATAATGTTATTTTACGCAAACCAGGTGGAACTAAAATTCTACTACCTTTTAAAATCATACCATCATAAACAGCTAACTGGTCTCGATAGGACCAATATTTCTTCAAATCTTGATGCAAATCTAATTGATGACGAGGCCATCCAGACTTAATTATTGACATCAACTGAGACATTTCTGGGTCTGACTCGGTGTCAGAGACTAGTTCCGTCCTGCGTGACTTAGAGAACGGAACAACTACATGGATCTCAATAGAATTAGGCTCATCTTCAGTGGAATCTAGGTGGCAATCTCTGCTTAATGTGTCGGCAACAAATAACTCTTTACCACTGACATACTGAATTTTTGGATGGTATGGCATAACTTCATACAGGATTCTTTGTAAGCGAGCTGGTGCCTCATTCAGTGTTTTTTTAATGATCGATTCCAGAGGTTTGTGATCAGTCTCAATAGTTAGATCTGGATTACCCCATACATATTGATGAAATTTTTTGCAAGCAAAGAGCATGGCATATGCCTCTTTCTCAATTTGACTGTAATTAATCTGACATTTAGATAGGGCTTTTGCAGCGTAGGCAATTGGCTGATTTTCCTGCAACAACACCGCACCTACAGCAAGACTACTAGCGTCCACAGATAATGTAATTGGTAAAGTATGATCATAAAACCTCAAAACTGGAGGTGACCCCAATACTTCTTTTATTTTGCGGAAAGCTGCCGCCTGGTGTACATCCCATAACCACACTGACTTCTTTTCAAGTAATGACCGTAATGGTGAAGTTAGTTCAGCTAAGTTGGGAATAAATTTAGAGAGGTATGTCACCATTCCCAAGAAACGTTGTAACTCTGTCACTGAAGTAGGTTCTTTTAAGCGCTTTATAGCATCTATCTTATCAGGGTCAGGACAGAGTCCATTGCTTGTAACTACGTGTCCTAAAAATTTAACTGAATTTTTCTCATACATACATTTATCATGATTCAGCTCCAATCCAGCTGCTTGTAGCCTGCTTTTCACTGCATCAGTTCTCTGGCGAAGAAGGTTTAATGTGGGCGCATGAATAAAAATATCGTCCATCGCACATTCTACTCCATTTAAGTTTTCTAGAACTTTGCAAATTATCTGTTGAAACACCTCCGGAGCCGATGCCAATCCAAACGGTAATCTTAAGAAGCAAAAACGACCCCAGGGTGTGGAAAAAGTTAAATATTTTGATGTTCGATCAGTCACTTGGAGTTGCCAAAAGCCTTTGACGCAGTCAAGTACTGTGAACCGTTTAGAACCAGTTATTCTCGCAGAAATCTCTTCTAAAGAGCTTAATGGATAGTGGCGGCGTTTTAGATTTTTATTTAAATCAGATGGGTCGATACAAATTCTTATTTTCCCTTTGTTTCTTACCACTACCATAGGTGACACACATGGGGTTGGCTCTACCACTGGGGTAATTATACCATTTTTCACCATGATATCCAATTCCTGTTTCACTTGATCCCTTAAAGCATGAGGAATACGACGGGGTGGGTGGATGGGTAAGTATGGGTTATCAACCAGATCGATATCATATTGAAAGTTCTTCAAGCAGCCAATTTTTTGAGGACTACCTTTATTTTCATGAGTGAGTTCTTCTACCCTCTTAATAAATCCCAATAACACAGCTGTTTCACCACCGAGTATTGGTCGACAGACCTTAGAATCAACCACTAAAAATTGAACAGTAGCCTTGCCTTTTCTAGATGTTATTTCAGTAGTTTTTTTTTCCAATAACCGTAATATGATGTTGTGAATAGGACTCCAATTTTTTAACTTGAGTATGCCTAATCACTAACTTAGCTTTATCAGCGATACTTTTGGTAATAACATTGCATTCAGCACCAGTGTCTAACTTAAATGTAACAGTGCTATTGCCAAGTTTTACATCTTCAAACCAATGAATTTTCGGTTGCTGTTCATTATTTGCAACTCCTATACAAGATACATAAAGAATGTCGTTATCACTTTGGCCTTGATCTGTAGATTGAATCTCATGTATTTTTTTCTTCTCTGAATTTCCCTTAGGACATTTAATGGCAAAATGCCCCTTAAGTTTACATAGAACACATGTCTTATTAAAAGCAGGGCAACGCCTCCTGGCATGGGTTGAGCCACAGCGGAAACAATCTTTAATCATATCATCTGTTTTAACCGGGTTTGATTTATGTTTTACCACGTCTACTACAGACATCTGATTACTTGACTCGCCCGCTGGTTTCTGCTCAGTACTTTTAGCTTGATTGGTCATAACTTTTAATTGGGAAGATGTCTGTTCCGCTGCCCTACATACTTGGATAGCTTGATCTAATGTCATATCTTTTTTAGTTAATAATTCTTCTCTCACTTTGTCACAACAGTGTCAAATACAATACGGTCTCTTACCATTTCGTCTGTCATAGACCCATATTGACAAGATTTACTTCTAGTTAATAACTCACTAAGGAAATCGTCAAATAATTGCTCCTCCTTCTGACTAATCTTGTTAAAGAGATAGCGTTCATAGATAATGTTAACTTGAGGCACAAAATACGCATCAAACTTTTCCTGTATTAATTTAAGGCTTTGAGCCTCGGAATCTGTTAGTTTGAAATTATCAAAAATCGGAATTGCATCAGGCCCTATGGCCGACATAAACGTAGCAACTTGAATCTCTTCTGGCTGTGAATTTAGCTGTGATGCAACCGCAAACCATTTAAACTGTTGAAGCCATTGCTTCCACTTAAGACCCATGTCTTCATTTCGATTAATAACTAAATAAGCAGGTTGTTTCAGGCTTACCATAATGCTGTTGTTTGAATCCTTATTATCAAAACACACAAACGATCCAAAGTCCGTCACCGTCATATCTTTTCACTCCCGGGTTTCGGCACCATGTCAGGTACAATTAAGATAACACGATTATAGTTTAAATAACTTGTATAATTGTAAAACATGTATATAACACAACGTGGTACACAATACGCAACATGAGATTGTGATATGTCGTATGAATGTGTAACGTTACCCTAAAACCGGGTTCATAGAGAAAAAGGATGTACTGCGGGATAGTCTACACCATGACATCTCCCCTTCTTTTTTTTTTTTNCCAAAAACTTACATGGATCTATAATGCTCTCCTAAAGTTAAAAATCTTCCCACAAAACTGGAAAACAGCCATAATCACAAATATAAAAAAACCAGGAAAAGACCCTCAACTTGCGACAAGCTACAGACCTATAAGCCTACTTGACAGCATGGGAAAAATCTATGAAAAACTAATTTTGACAAGAATATTACCATATACGGAAAAAATCCTACCAGATGAACAATTTGGATTCCGGAAAAACCATGACACCGTTCTGCAAGCTGCAAGACTTACACATTATATCAAGGAGGGATTTCGCAAGAAGCAAAATACGGCTGCTATCAGTCTGGATGTGCACAAAGCATTTGACTCGGTCTGGCAAGAAGGACTCCTATACAAACTTATTAAAATAGGTATACCAAGCTGCTATGTACATATACTATATCACTTCCTTAATAATAGAAAAATTAGAGTAAAAATTAGAGACACCATTTCGGAACCATTTGAAATCAAGGCGGGAACACCCCAAGGCTCGGTCTTGAGCCCGAACCTATATTCAGTGCTTACGTATGACCTACCTAAGAGTGACAACATCTTTCTGGCTACATATGCTGATGATACATTATATTGCTACCAAGCAGAAAATATCGACAAAATCGAACAAACACTTAACAGGTACACAAAGACACTGCTAAAATGGTTCAGAGACTGGAGAATTACTATTAATAGCGATAAAACTGTAGGGGCCATCTTCACGAAAAAGAGAAGTCCCCCTCGAATAAATGTAAAATTAGATAATGTTAGTATCAAATGGGAAAAGGAGATAAAATACTTAGGACTACATTTTGATCAGAAACTAACCTGGAAAAACCATATAACTAAAGCCGTAAACAAGGGGAAGGCAGCCATCTGCCAACTTTACCCACTAATGAACAGGAAATCAAAACTATCACCTTATAATGGCATCCTACTCTACAACACGATGATTAAACCTGCAGTAACTTACGGAATTGAAATATGGGGAAACGCGGCTAAAAGCCACCTACAGAAAGTGCAAACGCAACAAAACAAAATTGTCCGCATGGCAATGAAAGCCCCTTGGTACATAAGAAACTCTGACCTGCACAAAGACTCAAAAGTTGAAACAATAAATGAACATTGGCAAGAGAAAGTTAATAACTTTAAACTCAGGATCGCAAACTCCGAAAATCCCCACATACGCTCCCTTGAGCCTTAAACTAAAGAACTTAAATTTTGTAACTTGGAGAGAAAGCCCACTCTCAATACAAAAGGCTATAAATAGTGTCCAGTGTAAAAACAATATATTTGTTGATACCTGGGAAAACCCAAGATGACTGAATCTTGAATCTACTATATATTGGCAGATCCGCTGTAATGATGTAAGCAAGAGGGGAAAAATATTTATACTTTATGAATACTTTTCTTAAATCAACCTCTAATTTCAGAGGCTTCTTAAAATAAAATTTCGCGTTTTGTAAATGAATTCATTTGCCATAAATTTCACTCAGAGAATTTTAGCATTACTAGTAATCAAAAACTTACTTTCGAAGGAAGTTTGTATAAGTAATGTTCTTTGAATCCCTTAAGAAGTTGCGTTAAACCATGTTGGCACCATGTAAAGTTTTATTACTTTTTTCAATGTATAATTTTTTGTTTGGTATAAACAATTTTTATTACCGTTGTACTTTCTAGAATATAGGACTAAGACTACTGTCCTCATTAGTCTGCCTCTGTCGCCCTTGCTTCTTTGTCTCCTTCTTTAAAATATTACTTACTTACACTTCTATTTTCTTGCAAAGTATAAGAAAATAGGGTTAGCAGATTAATCAGTTCCATGCATGTTCTTCAATACAGATTAAAACCAACGCAGAAAGAAAGGACTTATTATAATGCTATTGTATTCAGTATAACTTTAGTTATAATTTATTTTTTAATAACCTTGATAGATACGTAATCTTCTAGTACTCTATTATCGTTCATACCTACATATTTGCGTCAGAAACATGAGTCCTGCATTTAAAGATATTATGATAATACTAAGTCTGTTTGGTAATGATTATCTGATCTTTAGTTTGAGCATCAACCAAAATTTTCCTTTGTTTTGCGACTTATTCACTTATAGCGTTAACCTTGTTTGATAAAATTGAAATATAGTTGTTAGAGCTATCACTTATTCCTCCTGGTCCCGGTTTTCCCTAATATCTCTAGGCCTTCATTTCAAAAGTCCATCTTAAGTTATGTAGTATTATAAAATGACTCAAAATCGCATCAGTTTTACAAGGTTACAATCCTATTTTAATAGTCGTGAGACAAATTAAATATTCGTTCAAAATTTTGGGTATCAGGATTTCTTTCGGCACAAGATTGATCTGTGCTGTAATGTCATTTGATTAGAATTAAAGAGACGCTCCGTCTCCGCCAAAACTAACTTAGCAGTATAGATGAGCAAAAGAATCGTGTGATAAAGATAGACGTCTCATCTCGCACATTTCTTTCGGAACAGTGCACGTCTCACATCGTTTTTATAACGATACATGTTCACACAATAAAAAATACAGGTAATCGAAATATTTGTTTTTAAATAAATATTGATAACTCATAAACGGTCGCGTCACGTGTAAAACCTTCTTTCTTTTTACCTAATGTGTCCGCGAATTTTTATTCACATAGGGTTTTGAACTAGCGGATCGTTTTCAAAACGATGTGTGAACGTAGTAGTAAGTGAAAAGTATTGTATGTTTTCTTTATAAAGAGAGCAGGAAAACGGTAGTTAATAAATAGTTTTTATCTACTTGCGGCAGTAAAATGAGGCATTATTCAACCGATTTCGGGCAGAGAAATGTAATTTTACTGCCTAGACGGTAAAAGTCAGGAAAAATTTTACAGCCTAGGCANTAAAGAAGTGCCGAGGAAACAATGTTAAAATAAATCCGCCTTGTTTTTGACCTCAAACATGGTTGTGGAACAATTTATTGTGTACTTCATTCTCTCTTGGGTTTATATCTCGAAAACTATTGGTTGTGCATAAAATGTATAAATAATCTTTTTTGAAGATAATTTTCTGATGAACAATTTTTCTAATAACTAAAATTATCCTACAACCAATAGAAAACGAGATATTTGCAAAAAACTGATTTTTTGACCTTTGACCTTGAATAATTCGCTTAGCGTACAACATTTTGCAATGGACTTTCTGGACGTTATTTGTAGTGTCAAAATAAAGGTATTTGCAAAAAAAAATGTTCACCAGTATTTTTTAAGAGGTTCCACCTTTTTTTCGCCTAAAATGACTGGACTAAATATAATATGGTTTATTTTTGTTGGCAATGTTAATTAAACATCAAATTAAAATTATGGATATGACATTTAACTGTCAGTTGTCAGTCCGTTATCTTTGTAGGAAGTATCCCTTCTCTTGTTCTATTGATTATAAAACGATTTCTTGCATGGTTCCTCATCCTAATAAAATAATTTAAGGCAGATAAATAAATAAAATAATATACAACTATCGATATATAAAAAAATCTGTGATTTAAAGGTATCGATACTATAAAAAAGTTAGAATATTCTAGATTTAAATGAAATAATAAACTGGTTTTGCTAATGTCTGATGACCTTTGCTTTTCTACCACTCTTTTTAAATAAGCTACGTGAATAATCAAATCACTCGAATTCTTCGTAATTTGACATTACTAATCGGTATTTCTAGTGAAATTTTCATCAATGCTGGCAACACTTTGTTAAAAGAAGGTAACACCGAGGTTTACAAACAAAGCAAAATCCTAACCTTTTCACATGTGGTTCTGGCTGTCGAAATTTTATTTTTTAAAAGATTCGGCGTAAATTTATCCGTGTTTCTGAGTGGTGTATGCCGTTGTGAATACACAAAGGAGTCATATTATTTTTATACGGAAGCCGTGCAGGTTTTAATTTGGTGAGTATTCATTCTGTATTCAGTTGTTTTATCGAGTGTTGCATCGGTCACAGAGTTTTACCAGTTCCTGTTCAAGTCGGGCTTGTTTTTGTCTCGTTATATGCATTTAGAGTATTTTAACTTTTGATTTCAAACTGCCTGACATTATCGAACATGTTGCACTGTTCGGATTTGTGGATTTAGTGATTGTTTACTTGGATTATGTAAGAAATAGCCGAAGGAAGGAATCTGAGGAGTTGGTATTAGGGTCCGTATGTGAACAACCAGTCTAGTTTCTAATCTTATATTTCGCTTTATCATTTAACGTTTTAAAATTGTTATTGAAGTCTCTAAAGTGCGATATTATCTACAATCTACATAACCGATTCAATTTGCAATATGTATTTTATTGATATCTCTACCAATCAAAATTATATAACGCCTTGCCAAGTTTTGGGATTTCAATAGTAAATAAAGTTTCTTAAAGTAATATCCTTTAGTTTTTGTCACTATAGGTGAAAGTTACGTTGTTATGCTTGGAATTTATTCACGATGGTGAATAAATTCCAAAGACTAAGTTTTCCTAATCTCTGTAGAAACAACTAATAAGAATATAAGTAAATTTGTCGATATTTTTCTATTCCCTTCTCCTGATTTCTTTCTATTATCTATTAATATGATGTAGGTATTGTTAAACTAAATAGCTAAAACACGTTTTGACCTTCTGTTACTAAGGGGCATTCCTTTTATAAGTTTAAGTTTAATTACAAATAGAATTTAACTTTTTAGACCTGATAATTTAAGTTCAATTATTTTTATAAGTTTTTCTTTTCTTCTGAAACTTTTATTATCTGAGCACTAACTTTCAAAGATATACACAGCATTCACTTTAACAAATTTACATTGACAGTCTTTTTTGTTCTTAAAACAAAGTGTAAACTACTAAAATATAATACCTTTTAAATAACTAATATATTGAAGGGTTTATTTACAGTGTATATTACGAAAGAAGGAACGCGTTGACAACGCGGGAAATCAGATGACACTCAGATTGGCCAACCTATGTTAGGGTAAAAATAAAGCCACAAGGTCTGTTTTAAACGGTTATCCCGAAGGCCGCACCCCTCCACTAGAGATTTTTATTTTTACCTAGTTGGCTCAACCTACTGCCCGCCAAAATCTTGAGCTCTCATTGGCTCTCCCCACAATGTGTCAAACTTTCCTGTGCTGTCAACGCGTTCCTTCTTTCGTAATATACACTGTATATTATGACTAATTTTCTAAGTTAGCAATTTTTTGTTCTTATTAACCAATATATTGATAACATATTGATCTATAAAGACACCCCCTTTACATATATATTAATATAACCAATAAAATCATTATTTTTAACATATGAAACCTGTTGAGAATGACCTCCTTTCATATTGGTGCCTTTTTATGTTTTATAAGGGATATGTTTTTATGTTCCCAAGACCTTATCCCATTTCTGGACTAATAAGTAACATAAGGTGTTAGTATAAGATGTATTGCAGTATATTTTATAAATCAGGAAAAATATTTCAAATTACCTTTTAGCTGTTAAAGGGTATAAATATGTTTAGACTGTCTGGTTGTTTGTTTATTTTAATGTTTATAAGACAAAATTTAGAGCTAACAAGTTGAATATGAAAGGATTAACTAAATCACTATTGTGATAAAATTGTGAATTTGATCAGGACAGGTCATAAAACATTAATGCGGTTTTGATATAGCTGAAGCCCTCTCATCCAGCTGCCTTGTGATGAAACCCATGCCTTTAAATTTGGGTGTTTAAACCAAATTGTTCTTGTAACATGAAAATAAAAACAGAGAAATACTTTTAAAATTTAAAACCTATATACTTCAGAATCAACTAACTTCAATAGACAAGTAGTAATGACACATATCTTAAACTGTGGTAAATAGACTGTGGTAAGTCGTTAACATATGTGGCGGGGTCAACCACAATGAATGGTTGCTTAAATCGAGACAGATTTTTTTTTGGGAAGGTGGCGTTCAACAGCCAAAGACATTACATCAAGAGGGTTATCCGGCAACTTTACTCATCTACTCACACAGTGTGAAACATGTCTCACCTCTCTGGGAATCGAACTCACAGTCGGGGTTTAGACTAAAGGTTTCAGTGTCGAGTGCGCTAACCCCTCAGCTACACTAGCCCCCTAGATTAAGAGATGGGGTGTTCTACTGTACTTGTATTTTTTATTATTAGATAGTCTATTTGCCACCTGGAAATTTTTAACCCATCTAAAATGTTTTCCTCAGCATTTTAAGTTGATTAGTTCAATATATAGCTTCTCCATACAAGCAGCATCTGTCGATATTGTGAACTGAATAACATTCAATATAGAAAAAAATCCAATTTACATTGCAAATTTTACTAATTCATACAATAGAACCTCATTATAGGTTTGTTCCAACCACACTTCAAGCTGGTTTGAAACTGTCCGACGCATGCGCAACAGACCACAATTGATCATTTTTCGCTAATGCGCATGCGTCGTATAGTTAGAAACTAGTTTGGAACTAGTTTGAAGTGTTGCTGGAACAAACCTTATAACTAAATTTTAGGGGCTATAGGTTGTTCATTTTAATAAAAGTTTGGTTTATAGCTAATAAGTTTTTAATAATGCAAAATAGTGCATCAATAAAATTACAGTAGCTAGCTTTATAAAGTGTTAATTTAAATCAAATTATAATTATTATTAACTACGGGAAACATACAGACAAAAATATAAGAAAAAATATTATAAAGTGTTTATTATTTATGAAATAAATATAAATATGCTTACGTCATTGAAAAAATATGCATATTTATGCATTAATCTTTGGAACAAGAAGTTCATGTTGATTGCTTATGTGCATTGCTTCTTATTTCTTCAGTTAATAATTGATGAAGGTGCTGTATGTGTTAATAATATGTCCAGATAAAAATAAGCAATCTTAATTAATTTTATTTTTACCTTTATTTTAAGTGGCATCCGTTATAATGAGGTTCTATTTTACCTAAGTGTTATTTAGTTCGTTGCTTATAAATGGTCAGGTAGTAGGTTACAGATTACGAGGTTATTCATTGTTTATAAAGATTTTGTTATGAAAATATTACATTTTTAAAAAATAATTACACAAATTAGTAGACAATGAAATACATAAGTAATTTGTTGTACTCTTCTACAAGGTTGCCTGAGCATAGAGGTTGATATTATTTTAACAACAACAACAAACCTTATCAATTTAATTAGTGCATCTAGAGTTATTTATTATGTTCTAATTTTCATAATTGTTTTTATTTCTTGAACATATCACATACACAGTTTGTATTCTGTTGAATAAAATTTGAAGGAGTACTTGATTTAAAATAGTGTAATAGCATTGAGGAGTGTTATGAAAGGTGAAAGTCTGAGGTTATGTGACAGCTGATCCATATCAGTTGCTATAATCAGGCAAATATATGTGAACTAAACATTGTTGCATTCTGTCACTTAGAAATATCTTATCATAGTTCCAATGGATTTGTTTTGATTTTAATATCTAATCGATTATAATAATAGTGTGGTTAATAAAAATAATTGGAAAAAAGAAAGAAAGAAACATTTTAAAAATTTAATAAAATTTCTTGGTCAAATGACAGACAGTGTTCTTTTTTTTATTCTGCGTTTACATTTAAAAATTGCAATGCACAAAAGAATAAGAAGTATTTTTAGATTTAATCAAAACAATTAATTTTTAAGTCGTAGTATAAATATCCATGCTGTATATAATAAACGTCATTGAATACAATTAATTAAATAGAGAAAAATGTATTATCTATTTAAATACCACTTGTACTCTTGATCATTTGAAACTGTAGGGATCAAAAGATAAGTTCCAATTATAGGGAAAAAAGAAATTATCAAAAATAATAATTTTTAATTAGTGTATCTAAGGTCATGCTAACGACTTCAAATGTTCAAGAAATTTGTATTCTCGGTGTTTAAATTAACTATTGACAGTTTATCATTTTAAACATATCAAATTATATGCTCGCCTATTGAAGATCACTTAAAAATTCTGTACTAACTTATTTGGGTCTTCTTCTGCTATAGTTTAGAGAATAACTAAAAGTCTTTTGTACACTCTTCTGTTCTTGGGCGGTTTCTATTCTCATGGGATATTTCCTCTCTCTTTAGCCTGCCATACATGTTCTCCGGAGCATTTATCATAACTGTACATATTATAACTTGACGCATGCTTCAGTTTAGTAGATATAGTACCTCAACCTGTATGACTAGCTTTAGAATAGAGGATTGTTCAGACTTTCAAGCCATATAGTTTTCTTTATTCTTAACTTAAATAAAATTGCCATCCTTTTGAATTCATCCACATCACCTCTGAACACTTCCTTAATCCAATCCTTAACAAGTTGTTTCTATCTGTTTAATATTGTTGTTTATATATATATTATTTTTTTTTTTTTTTAGAAAATGGAGGGCAGTGAGCCTCCTGATGTGTTCTCTATTCTGAGAGCTTGGGAAGACGAAAGCCAGAATGCTCAGTATGATCCAGTTATCGTTCTTGATATGTGAGTGTCCTCTTAATTCTAGTAAAATAGTGGTGCTTAGGTAGTGTTGATATCAATAGTAAGAAAAAAAATCTTTAATTTTATGCTGACTGTTCATCTCATGGCCTTATAAGTGTCAGATACATTACTTTTTGTCTTATTATCTTTTTTACCTTTTTAAAACAAAAAAAAACAGACATGGATGCAACAACTTGTAGGAGTTCACTATTATGTCAGAGCTGGAAAGAAGTTAGTAAGGCATGGCAAGAAACGAAGGATCTTGCTAGAAACAATCACAGGAGTTCTTTAAGTCCACACGTTTCACTTAGGCATTACGATTTCTTACTTCTACAACTTCTAGTATTTTTGTGGAGTGTGCTGCTATTTGTTCCTTTGTACCTCAATAGGCTTGTATTACATATGAATCATTATACATGCTACATAATACATGCTCTTCTATAGTATAAGATTCTACTGTCAGAGTCTTATCAATCTAGATGTTACGGGTTTTAATAACTTTCTGATTCAATCTTCTCTGGAAGATCTAGTTTTATTAGTGTTAGGTTTAACTCTAAATATACCAGTTAGTTTTCTTCTCATTCTTAAATTATTCTTTACTTTAAGATGCTTCATGTTTATTCCTTATGAATAATGTTGATTTATGTTGAAATTGTTTTTTTTGTTTTTTTTACGTGTGTTATCAGGCTTGCTGAGATCATCGAAGCTGAGACGGAGGTGTATATGAAGATGGACCCAGATCCATTTGACGAACGGCATCCTTCTAGAGCTTACCCCAGCTGTTCCCTCGGGCCCACACTTAAGCACCTCTTTAGGAAAGAATCTTTCATGACCAAGGTACTTCTAGTGTTTCTTTCTTACTTAGTCGTTCTCTACCGTTTGTTCTAGAGGATGGCGAAAAGGATTTCCACGTATATAATTTGCTTGTGTCCGAGCTCATTTAAAAACATTCCTCTCTAGACCAGGGTGGATGTAATATTTTCCATTTAAAATCCTCTATTGTATTCCTTCAATAATGTCTACTAAGTGTTGATACTACTAATTGCTAGTATAGCATGTAGTGTGTTAAACCTTATTTTCTTAGTCCACTCTTACTTTTTACTTTAGTTTAACTTTGAAATTATGCCTTATTTCGACTAATTGTTTGGTTTTTGTGTGATTTTGTTTTCAGTTGGTTAATGACTATTTAAGAGATAATTATTACTCTCGACTTGGAATCAACAGAGATGTACGGAGACTGAACACAGCTGCATGCAGGCTCATGCTCGACATCATTCCTGGACTCGACATTGCCGCTGTCTTTGAAATGGTAATTTTACTTTAACTAATCATATAAGATGAGGATATATTTGGCTATGGTACAAATCCCACAGGGTGTTTCACATTGAAGATCATATCAAGTGGATGTAGGAAGTGGTCAATCTCCTTTAAACAAAACTAAGCCTCGGTTTGCTCAATTGAGCCACCTAGGTGGTCTGTGTGTTTGGGTTTACAATTGAAACCTTTGGGTTTAAGCTCCCAAGAAACAATAAACTGTATAGTATCATTTATACATCCTTATTGATTAATGTTAACATTACTGAATAAGCAATTTAACATTGTTTCAATAAAAATTGCATATGTATGCATGAACTTCCTTGAAAATTCTGATTTGGATAAAAGCCTACTTATGATATCAAAAAATCTATAATATATTACATTTGTTTTATAAATAAATGCCCATTTTTTAGATCTACAATCGAGGATTTCTTAATGTTCTTTGTTCTCTATTTCTGTAATAGATGTAAAAATAAATATAAATTATAGACTGTGTTTTTGAATAGATCCCGTCAATAAGTTTATTAATTCAATCTGATATTTAGCTGAGTACATTTTCATTACATTTCTTCGGAAATATAATCCCATATTTACAAAAAAAAATCATAAAATATCTTTTTAAAAACTAGAACTTTGAAAAACTCCAAAGTAAAATAACAATTCCAATTTCAATTTTAAATGCCTACCATCAATAGATTAGGTAAAATTTTAAGTCCATTTTATACATTCTCTAAGATAACTAAATTTATCAATTTCATTAGTCGTAAACATATTTTCAGGAGATATTTGGGGTCAATCAAGCTTTATATTTGCCATCAAGCTTTTTCCATCATTATATATTTATGCCCCTTAGTAAAGTTATTGTTGACTGTTGACTTAATTAAATGAGATAGTACAAATGTTCTTATTTATTAAATTTTTTGTATTTATTCTCACTAGTAAATAATTCTCTTGTTTTCCATGTTATTTCTATTTAGCCGACCAATGAGAATCTGGTGCTAAGACTGTTTTCTTGGGCTGAGAAAAGTCAAGAACCCCTTCAGACATATGCCACTGGCCTCCTAGCTGCAGCCATGGAAATACAAGATATTGCCTCCTGTTTCAGGTAACCCAAATTTAAATGACTTTAATCAGCTAATGAAAATAGTCCTTTAAGGGGTCCTTGGTGGCTCAATACCTGCTTCTGTGCTTTGGTAGCAGGAGTTTATGGGCTTAATTTCTGTCCCCAGCAAGGTGCACCATGCTCAATGTTCACCTATTACCACTCTATAAATGGGTACCTTCTCAGTACTAGCTGCTCTACTGTTTTGTTGGGATGTTAAGATTGGAAATAATGGCAAAAGCCTTAAATTTTTGGGTTGAGGATAAAGGCTCCTTTGAGCCTGCAAATTATTCAAGAAAAGACACTAACACTTCACCTTGAGTTATCCACGGATCCCTTATCTGTTGAACGTAACTTCAGTAGATATCAAGGGTTTACTATATTGTATAATATTATGTTTATATTATTACTTGTAAGTGAAGATTGAGATTGTTTGTGTTATATTCACATGTATGTTATTTTTTCTATTAGGGAGCAGAATCTTAAAATGGTACCGTTAATGCTGAACAGGCTTCATTCTCTTCAAGACGAAGTTAAGGAACAAAAGAAAGAGCAATTACGACCTTTTGCCCATCTTGGCTCGACACAGCCACCTTCAGAATCTAACCATGCCTCTGGTAACAACCTCTCTCCTCTATTTTTTTTTTTTTTTTTTTTTTTTTTTTTTTTTCATCTGTTTCATTCAGGGATCATCCATTTTACACAAACGTCAGTGAATTAGTATGTTGCAACGTCTTTAGGATATGAACTCATTTGTATTAAGTTCCATGAAGACGGCTTTAGTCGCTATGTAAAATGTTAGTTAGTTACATACTGATATCTTTTGTTCTTAGTTCGATAGATAAATGGTTATGACTTAGTTCTACTTTCTAGAGTAAGGATTTTGATGAGTCTAACCATACTAAACTTTCCAGAGGAGTCCTAGACTGAGATTCTTTGAATGTTTCCATTACGAACCCATTTTGGGGTTCCTAATCTACTCATTTAAGAGTGGGTTCAAAATGACTGATGATTCATGGCCTCCTGAAAGTAGGAATATATATTTAGTTTTACACATGAGATAACTTAAATTTAGAAGTAGGCCATTAAAGGAAGCTAGTTATGGGGGTGGTTTTACTCTATCTATTATATTTTCAGTTAATTACATGAAGTTATGATTGCAGGCAAAAGGCAGAGGAGAAGTGGGAGTATTCCTAATGCTGTGAGTGATGATGCAGTTACCCATATTAACGGAGTTATTAAACCTTCAGATAATGGTTCGTTATTTTTCATGGTTGTGTAGTTAATTTAATTTTCAACTAATTCTGTAATTGCTTTGAAAATAATGGAGTATTAGACACCATTTAAAAAAAAAAAAAAATCAATAACAAATTTGAAAGGGGCTACCTTGTGTAAGTCAAATTTATGTTTAGCACACATGTACATGCTTGTTCTTGAACTTTTCTTTCGCAAAATTATTCTTTCTACTTGTTTTTCAGACTTTTGTGAAACAGTAGTTTATTGATTTTGATGTTTTCAGATGAAGAGAATGAAATGAAGAAGAGGAGAGTTTCTCACGAAGGTCTTATGTCACCTCCAGGTAGTGGATGGGACAACTCTAGTCGGAGATCTCCTCCTACCGGGCCCGCTATTAACTGTAGGGCACCTAACAACATCTCAGACTGCTCTAACTCGTCCTGGGCCGAGATGGAGTCCTACGTCATAGGATCTGTCCAGATGTTTCCTCTTACCATAGCAACTCAGCAGATGTTTATACTTAGATACCTTACACCTATGGGAGAGTATCAAGAGGTAAGCTCTATCAACTTTAATAATTTATGGTTCTATCAACGGAACCAACATACATGTTACTGACAGACTTGGTAAGAAACTTGCAATTCTCGATTGAAACTTTTTAGTTCTTTTTCTTTCACTTTTTACTCCAGATACTTTAAGTTTTTTAGTCCTATATTATCTAGATTTTTCGGAAGAGACCACGTCTGAGATTGAGTAGTTCCCGACAAATTGAACTCATTGACGATATCATTCTGAAGGGAGCTAATTATGATGTGAGTCATTATAAACATGTCTCATATCTTTTTTTTTTTTTAGTATTATTTTAATTGTTTCATAATTGATTATGGTTTGCTTTTGTTTTGTTTCAGTTTTTGAGTCATATATTCGAAAAGAATGCTTTAGATCTTATAATGCAGTTTATTAACTTGAGGGAGACAAAGAATGCCAAATTATCGTTTGAAGCTCTTAAATACCTCGCTGCACTTCTTTGTCATAAGAAATTCTCTATTGAGTTTATAAATGTCAACGGTTTAGTGGTAAGCATTCTCGTTTTTTCTTTAAAAAACAAACAAACAAACAAACAAAAATTTAAAAAAAATATATATATTTTTCTTTAAAGTAATACTAAACACATTGATGTAGAATACCTATTCACAGATTAGTTTTAGAGAGTTAGTGGTTTAAAAATATGGATGAAACTTTTGAGTTTTAGAGTTGACATGCTTTTATCGCAGCTTTTGCTGGGGGGACATATTCTGGGTATAATAAGATTTAGAATTTGAAGTGATGTACTTGCATTACATCTAATAGTTAATAATTCTTTAGAGAGTTCAGGGTGGACATTACTGTAATGNTTGCTTTAAAACGTGTTATAACTAATTAATGGCACCCTAGACAGGTTTTCACTATGTACAAATTATTTTAATATTTTGTTAAAATATTGGGAGAGATTTTTTTTTTTTTGTTAATCTGGCAATTAATTCAAAGGTTGCCCTTGGAGGTATTGTATTAGATTTAGTTTTAAAAATTACAACAATTAGACTAACATTAAGTGTTTATTTGTTGAATTCTAGAGATTACTGGATGTTCCAAGACCTAGTAAAGCAGCGACAGGTGTTTCTATATGCCTCTACTATTTAGCTTATTGTGAGGACTCGATGGAAAGGGTCTGTCTCTTACCTCAGCACATGGTTTCAAATCTAGTCAGGTTTGTATCTTTTGAATTTTTACTGAATTTAGGTGATCTAGTTAAGGACTCTTTTGTCTCTTTTTCATCAAGCTTTTTCTTTAACATTGGTGCTGCCTTGTTTAATTTAAATTGGTTGTATAACAGATTAGTTTTAGAGAGTTAGTGGTTTAAAAATATGGATGAAACTTTTGAGTTTTAGAGTTGACATGCTTTTATCGCAGCTTTTGCTGGGGGGACATATTCTGGGTATAATAAGATTTAGAATTTGAAGTGATGTACTTGCATTACATCTAATAGTTAATAATTCTTTAGAGAGTTCAGGGTGGACATTACTGTAATGGCATTGATCATTACAGGTTTGTTCCAACCGCACTTCAAACTGGTTTGGAACTGTCGACGCATGCGCATTAGGAACAGGGCGTTCCAACGAAGCCCAAACTCAAACTCTGACTGACT
>KZ651750.1:311377-338067 GCA_001010745.2 Gerris buenoi
TGATATATTTAAAAAAAAAAAAAATCCTTAATGCTCTGCTTTTCTGAAACATTTTATTTTTTCTTGTTTAGTAAATACTTTGTGTTTTTTGCTGTTTGATGTAGGTATGCACTGTGGTTGCTCGAATGTTCGCACGACTCAGGAAGGTGCCATGCCACCATGTTCTTTGGACTCTCCTTTCAATTTAGGGTCATCCTCGATGAATTCGATGCTCAGGATGGCCTTAGGAAACTATACAATGTGGTAAGTCAAATATGTTTATTTTATTTGTGTCATTCAGTTATTAGGAGGGTCCAAAATCATAGGTTGGATCCAAAGCTAAGGTAGCACTGCAGGAAGTAAGAGGTTCGATAGTGGTGGGTTGATGGTAGTGTCCACCAACTTGAACCTAAATTCTTCACCTTCCTCTAACTATATCCTTGAGGTAGGTGTTTTCGGCTACAACACTTGGTGGCCTGGAGGCAATATAAAGTTTGACTGATAATGTTGCTATCTGCAAGGGGGCCCTCTCAGGAGAGAGGAGGCGGGGATCACACTACCCCACCTCTTGCATCCTGAAAAGTGCAGGAGGCACCTTTTATTTAACTTCCCTTGCTTGTGAGGTACAAATTTAGTAATGAATTTTTACCTACCTTCCAACTACCCAGAAAGCTGAAACTTTTTCTGTCTTTTACTAGTAATTCTTGATTTGGTTTAGATAAGTACGCTAGCAATTCTACGAAGTGAGGAAACACCAGTTACGGAGGATGAGGAGTGCTCTTCTAGGCAGATAGTTAGACACGTCTGTGTCACACTAAAACGCTACCTGGAGGCTCATCTCTTCACAAAGTGTGAGGAAGTGAGACGAGCACATCTCAGAGACCTTATCACCGAACCCTCTCCCTTCAAAGGACATAATTCTCATCCCTCTTATAAGGTAAAATGGTTTTAACAATCATTCTTGTTACTGAAAGCTAATCATGGCTGAGTAATTAGATATACATTTCAACAAAGCTGAAATATACTTAAAGATTAAACTTAACTTTTCAATGCACCAAACTTCTGTTTGTTAATAAAAGTTTTACAAATTAACTCTTCTAATGAAAGGAAGTTGCTTTAAAACGTGTTATAACTAATTAATGGCACCCTAGACAGGTTTTCACTATGTACAAATTATTTTAATATTTTGTTAAAATATTGGGAGAGTTTTTTTTTTTTTGTTAATCTGGCAATTAATTCAAAGGTTGCCCTTGGAGGTATTGTATTAGATTTAGTTTTAAAAATCACATTTTAATTATGTTTTAGAATTTCTGTGGTATTTTTTTCCTTTAATGTGCAAAACTATAGGCTTTTTAACATCCTATCATCAATCCTAACATTAATTAATTCTGGAGCGGTTTAGGTTTAAGATAGTTATTACAGGTTTGTTGAAAGAAACAATAATAAAGTATGAAGGATTTGTGTTCACCAATAACAACCTTGGTTCAATTCACTGGAAGGAAAAACTTGTTGTAACTCTAGTTTCTAGGTGAAGTTCTAACACCATTAAATTAGGTTTGATTGTGAGGCATGGCTAGTTAAGGTGCAGTTATAGTAGAGACGAAGAATTAGAAGAAAGACAGAAGTCCATGATGCTGATGGAGATGTTTAAAAGTGTTCACAAACACATGTTGAGCTATAGTAGTCATTGTAGTGGAGTGGCATGGAATGAGGTGTTGATCAAGGTGCCACACATTTGTAACAAAATATGATCACACAATGATATGAAAGGGATATTAGGTCTAGCCCTCACCTCATTTTTATATCTGCTAAATATCAATTTGTGGAAAGTCTTTTTTTAAGCCTTTGTAATTTTTTAAAAATAAGTTTTGAAATTAATTTTTGCCACAACAAAATCTGCTTTGGTTTGATGGAAAAAATAATAAGAAAGCTAATTTACATTGTTGATTGTGTTAACTAAATAATTATTAAATAGCATTCCTTTATGCAAATTGCTTCCCATTTGTAGTTGCTTCTACACAATAAATATTATAATATAGTTATGAAATTATTATATGCATTTTTAATTAATTGATGGTTACTGTTTGCAGGCATGCAAGAGTACAGATGAAGAAGTGCGTGAGCAGATCAACACATTGCTAGAATTGATGTCATTCAGAGCTCAGTGGGCTCCTGTAGATAATTTCAACAGGCTTGGAGGTATTAGTCTTCTACTCAGAGTTATAGCCTTTTCCTACGAGTGGAACTACTCTGGCAGGTAATCATTACAAGTATTTCAGCTAAAATGATTAATTTCCTCATAGTACCCTCTTATGTTAGTCAATACATTTATTATTAAAAGCCCCAGATTGACGCCAGAAGATCCCTAGAAATTGGAACCTGGTCCTTTTGTTCTTAAGTTACTTTTTGTTTTTAAGTTTGTCCTAAAGTACTTATCTATTAGTGTCTAAGGGTATACGAAGTACAGGGTATCAGTAGTTATTAAAGATCATGGGCCTGAATATAGATCCTAACTACAATCCTCCCCTTAACTATAATATTGGGCTCTTTTTAAAAAACTTTTTGACCCATTAAGTAGTATTGATTTTTCTGCTTTTTAGTTTGTTCGACACTACGGATATCTATTTTGATCTTGTTTCTTACTATGGTGTTTAAGAGGGGAAACGGTGCGATGTGCTCTGGATGTGATCTGCATTTGTTCTGTGATGCATCGTACTCAACTGCTGCTGTGTGAGAAGGTAGACTTACCTGACGATCAGAACATGGTGGGTTTCAATGTGATACTTGGTGCAGCGGAGGGTGAGATCGTGGCCGATCCAGAAGTACAGAGATCTGCTCTTCATGTTATCATCACTTGTGTCTGTGCTCCTACTAATCGTGTTGGTGGTGCGTTGGCCAGATACTCCTCTGCTCAGGGTTCAGCCAAGAAGAAAACACTTAAAACTAGTGAGGAAGTTATTGAGAAGGTCTGGGAGTGTCTCAGGAATACTAACGGAATTATGGTAATCACATTTGTTATTTACTAGTACAAAAATATAGGAATCAAACTCTTTATTAACTCTTTTTATTTTATAAAATTATTATTTAACTAAAAATGTTTCGAAGCTGACTTTAATTTTGTTTTTCGCTACACAATTCAGCTCTACTTTATCCAATTTAACTCCACTCTGTTTTAGACACCACTTAAAGCCTTAATGATTCCAAAACAAACAAAAAATCTCTAAGATACCGGAATTGAAAACTCTAATTGAGATACAATTAAATTTAATTGTATTGATGATTAGTGGCTAGATGGTTTGCCAGTTAATTACTAATGTTTAATTTCCAGCTGAAGATTGTAATTTTATCTGTATCTCTTTCCACCCTTATTCATAATAAATAAAAAATGAAAATTACCAAGTGCGAATTGGAGTTAACTTGGCTCTCTAACTTTTAACATTTTGTTATAATAAATATTATAGCAAGATTATGGCATCATTTAAGTGTTTTCCGTTTGAATGTTATATTTGTAAGATAGTTATTGTACTTACTCAAGTTATTTGGTGTTACAGGTGCTTTTGAATCTTATTAGTATTAAGATTCCTATAACAGATGCAGATTCAATCAGAGGACTGGCTTGTCAAGCTCTATGTGGTCTAGCTAGGAGTGACACTGTTAGACAGATCATTGGAAAACTACCTCTTTTCACCACAGGCCATTTACAGAGTAAGTCCATCTCACCTAATTATTTTTCTACAATGTTGTATTACTTAATTGTCCAAACCTCTCCTGATTCCTATTAGTTATTTGAATTCTCATTGTTTTACTTTATTACTTTTTATTAATGATAGATATTTTTTGTATGTAGATTTAATGAAGGATCCGATACTGCAAGATAAGAGACAGGAACACGTTACGTTCCAGAAATACGCACTTGAGCTTCTAGAGAGAGTCTCAGGTAAAACTAAGGCTCCAACCAACAGTGAACCATCCCTAGCCAACATACACAAAGTAAAACTTGCTACCTTTAAATCAATTATAATATCACAATGTTTCCATTTCATTTAATTTTATTATAATTGTTTGTGCTTACTTTACGTTGAATTTTGATGAGATTTAAAAATATAAAACACTAGATTTTGAATTGACAAAAATTGATTTTACTTGCACGCTAATAATAATGAATAATACTACAATTTAATTAGATCATACCTCTGTGTAAAACAAGTCTGTTCAAAATAGTGGGGAATATCAGTTACGAACACAGCGCTCCTTTAATGATTTACAGGTTTGATTTCATGTAATTTATAGAAATAAATTTCTAGGAAAATAGCAGTAGAGTTTTTTTAATTTAATTTTTAAAAGTGTTTTACTTAAACCTCACAGTTTATTAACTTAACGATCATAAGGTGATTTTGCCATTGCCCTATAAAAATTATTGAATATTATGTATTAAATTAAATAATAGAATAGATTTTTGTTATGTGGTGGAAAAACAATAAAGAGCATTGCTTATAATTAATTTGTACAGATAAATTTATTCAACTTATCTACTGCAATCGATGAAGAATTAGAGCATAGTGTGCTGCACTGTTGAGTAGCTAATCAAACCTGCTGAGAAAAGTATTTTGGAAAACTTCATACTTGTAAAATTGCTCAAAACTTAAATTACAAATATCGTTGAGCCTAAACCAGTCAAGTTCTCTCTACGTGGAAGGGGGATAAAACCAATGTAATAATTAATTAATAATATTTTGTTGTTGTGTTATTTAGGCGAATGTTATTGCTCAGACGAAGATTCAGTTTAACGATAAGGAGTTACTTCAGTTGATCTACTCTCATCTGATGGAGCATGGCTTTAAAGAGAGTGCTATTCTTCTTCTCAAGGAGGCAAATCTACCACCACCGCCGAGAACATCGGCTGTTCCTTTTACTCCATACACCTACATTGACAAACAAGCACAAGCTCTTAGGGTTTGTTACTTTCTTTCTTGAACCTTTGCTTTATTTATGAACTTGTTTCATCTAAAATCGTGTCCAATATAGTGAGACTTGATAAGATGATTAATCCTATTACCTGTCCTGTTATAAACTAATGAAATGTTTAAACCTCAGAGCAAGGAAGGGGTAGAGGGAACAATATTATAGAATCTGGGTCTCAAAAAGTGGTTCATTATGCTCTCCCCTGATACTAAACCTCCCAAGCGGCAGTTTGGTGAAACAATATCGATATCTCAATAAGAACTCGAAATTTATCTGATACTAGCTGATAAAAATAAGTGATATTTTCTTACGACATTTTTATTTTTAATACACTTTTCTTTTAATCTAAGGTCCGGTATAAGGAATATATACCCTCATCTGTTATTTAATTGCAATAAAGATTATATGATAGAGAATTTATAAATTGATACATTGCAAATAGGTTGCCTAGCGAAATCGCGTACCGATGATGTTAAATAATAAACTGTTTATTACCTTCCCCTTACTTCAACTTCCCCGATGTGTTATTTATGAAAATCGAACATTAACTGAGAGAATTCATCCCAAGGAATTAAAAAAATTAGGGTTGCCTACTTTCCTCTCTGGACAACTATGGAGTTGCCAGGTATAAACAGGTGAGTNTCCCGCAACTAAAGTGCTCGAAAACCGAAATGCATTGAAAATTAGCTATTTTAGTTTTGTTTTAATAGTCCAAGATCCGGTATAAGGAATATATACCCTCATCTGTTATTTAATTGGAATAAAGAATATATGATAGAGAATGTGTAGAATGATACATCGCAAATAGGTTACCTAGCGAAATCGCGTACCGATGATGTTAAATAATAAACTGTTTATAACATATTAGGTTGCCTTAAATTCTAAATTAAAATTCTAAATTTTAGATCTAAAATCTAGGCAACCATGGATTCATCCAACTTTTTAATAAGGCAACCTAATACGGTTGGATTGGGAATAAATTCTCTATCATATATTCTTTTTTGCAATTAAATAACATATGAGGGTAAATATTCCCTATACAGGATCTTAGACTATTTGTAAATATGTACTTTAATGTTTGTTGCAAACCTTTTTAATTATCTAAAGGCAGTAACGACATTAATAAACATGTTACAGTTCCTAGATAACCAATAGCAATCTTCTTTGAGCGGGGTTTCAAGTCAATGCTATTGATAAGGATTTGTTGACAAGTGTCTGTGGGGAGGGAAGGACAAGGAATAAGACAAGGACCACGTGATCACTTTAGTTCGGATTAAGCTCGCTTGGGAGGTTTAATATCGGAGAAATATAAAACGAACCACTTTTCAAATTGGATTGTTCCCTCTACCACTTCCTCGGTTTGAGGTTGACACCGACTGACACATATGTGTCCTCTCTACCTAGATTGAGTCTCCTCTTGTTCCCTGTGCATTGCAGGTCTTGGATTCCCACATCATTACCTTTACCATATTATTATTTATTTTTTATAATAATCTTAATAGCTGAAACATTCCTTATTTTTTTTCTTTTTTATTAGATAATAAATATTGTTACTACTTTTTACATTGTTTAATGATTTTTTAGTGTCGTCACTCGTTGAAACCATCAGATTCAAGAGCAATATCACCTCCTCCGTCAATCATGCTGACTCCTCCTCCTGTAAAGACTCCTCTCAGGCTCAGCCTCTCATTTAGGTTCGGTTATTTTTATACAACATTTTGCTTTTAAAAGAATTATATTTTTTAAAGTTTTATTTGTATTTGAGTAAAATTGTATTCCAAATACTCTAATGTTAAAGATGAAAATCACAGGGAAGTACTTGCCCCAAGTACTTTTTAGGGTTTTGTAGATGAATTAGCACACCCGTTATGTAATTATGATTTTTTTGTCTTCGATCCAAAGGGTTCCGGGTTCGATCCCCCGGGGGGTCACAATGTTTTTTATCGGTATTAACGACAAGATAAATTACATTTTTCAGGAAATTTTCATCGCCCCACCATAAGGTATAACTATGAATTATTTCAAAATTTTAGGTCCAGCCATTATATAAAGTTTGGGGGGGGGAATGTTTTTTTGGGTATATTTTGACTTATTAAAACATTAAAGAATAAAAAATTTAAAAAAGCAAATATATATTTGAGTCCTACTCTTCAGCAGCTTTCATTTGATACCCCACTCAAAAATTTAAAAAAATGTAAATTTTTGAGTTTACCACATTTTTTTGAATTGCGCATGCGCAAATCTAATTATGGACTTCTGTATATTTTTCCTGTGGTTGGGTCAAAAAGTTGCACCAGTGTTCCAAATTTCAGCTCTTTCGCTTGAACGGTTTGGGCCCTATTAACCAAAGAGCGACGGACGGACGGACACATCACCCTTGGCATAAGGGTTTTGAGAAGTATCTACAAAACCCTAAAAAGTATCTATAAGTGAGTGGTGTGAGGAATAGAAGTGAAGGCTAGTGTTAGAAATAAAGGTGTGTGATTTGGATACCTAGCTTACTACCCTACATTCTTTATCTACCACACCAAGTTTACTTTTATTAAACACTAGTTTTCTTCTTAAATTCTATCCTATTCTCACATGCAATACTGTAAGATTGTACTATTTATAATTTAATCATTATTTTAGCAGTGGTGGTAAAGGATCGAATAAGTTGGAACCAGGTGCTAGCAGATTGAGCTGCGGAGGAAGATCCTTAGAGAAGAGAGAAGATTGTACTTCTATAAAGCCGTTACCTCAGCCACGTCCTCCTCGTAATGTTACCTTAGATTCTATCATCACAGAATACCTAACTAATCAGCATGCACTCTGCAACAATCCTATGGCTATCTGTCCTCAGTTTACTCTCTTCCAGTGAGTATTATTTTTTTTTTTTTTTTTTGTATTACCATTAGTTTACTATTTATAAATAATGTTTGCAGCCCCCCTTGTAAAATTGCTCAAAACTTAAATTACAAATATCGTTGAGCCTAAACCAGTCAAGTTCTCTCTACGTGGAAGGGGGATAAAACCAATGTAATAATTAATTAATAATATTTTGTTGTTGTGTTATTTAGGCGAATGTTATTGCTCAGACGAAGATTCAGTTTAACGATAAGGAGTTACTTCAGTTGATCTACTCTCATCTGATGGAGCATGGCTTTAAAGAGAGTGCTATTCTTCTTCTCAAGGAGGCAAATCTACCACCACCGCCGAGAACATCGGCTGTTCCTTTTACTCCATACACCTACATTGACAAACAAGCACAAGCTCTTAGGGTTTGTTACTTTCTTTCTTGAACCTTTGCTTTATTTATGAACTTGTTTCATCTAAAATCGTGTCCAATATAGTGAGACTTGATAAGATGATTAATCCTATTACCTGTCCTGTTATAAACTAATGAAATGTTTAAACCTCAGAGCAAGGAAGGNATATTTCATCATTTTCGCGCATTCTTTCATCTTTTCCTTACTTTTTTACCCCAAAAAAGTTCTGATTATCGGGGGCTCAGATTTCTGGGGTTCTACTATAGTAAAAAATGATATTACATATTATGTTCCCTGTAGACATTAAGTAGAAACAATAATTTGGGTTCTATTCCTTTAGAGGTAAAACATGGTTTGACACTACTGACTGCATTTATAGATATAGCTGATCATTATATTTTTTATTCTTCCATTCTCTAACCACCTCAGACATTTTACTTATGATGAGATTCTCTAAACCAACTCATTTTAAAAAAATATATTTTTTTCTTTTTGAAACTTGAACCCTTCATAATTTTAAAAATTATTTTCTTCTTTTACAATTTGGCCTTAATAAAGATTATTTATTTTTCTTTTATTAGTAAAAACAACCTTTCTTTTATTAATAAAATATATTTTGCCCTTCACAGTCTCTCCTTGGCATTTAAGCTGGGAGGATTCAGTTTTCTGTGAACGATGTGTGTAAATATATTTATCCATTCAAATAATTGTTCCTGGTATGTCACATATTATTAATAAAGTATAAGGCCATAACTAATATTTATTTTACATTTAAAATTAACTCATGTGAAAGGGAAAGTTACAAGCCGGAAGAAGCCCAAACATGAAAGACAAAAGAAAGGTTTTTTTTTATTATTTAAAAAAAGAAAAAATAGCCCTGTAAAGGCCAAATTTTCCAATAAAACAATAATTTAAAAAATGTATGTATGCTCCTGTATGTAGCAGCACACATGCTCCTTTTCTTACACATTTATTTTTAAATTTTTCATTATTTTGCAAAATGTAGTCTCTCAGTATGTTCTTATCCATAATATTATTCTCTTATCTATTGAATTTTATTTTTTAAATTGCTTCAATTTTGGTACTACAATCAAGTTAACAGAATACGCACTTAATATATTTGATTTGCTGTTAATTAATTTTATTTTATAATTTTTGTCATAGGCCTCACAAGTGTCCAGATCCGAAGGTGAAGAATAAGATCCCAACAAATTTCACAATGAGATTTAGTCGGGGCAATGTGTGCAGGAGGTACAACCAAAGACTGATCCACTCCAGGTTCTCATGTGTTCATACATTCCGCTATGGAGAGGAGAATGCTTTTTTCACTTCTTGCGATTTCCTAGTAAGTTCCAGCATGTCTAAATCTAATTATTAATTAAAATATACTCTCTTAGTTGTATTCAAAATACATGAAAACAAATTTTAAGAAAATTCTAAGATTGAATGCTACAATAAACAAGTAACATCTGTATTAATTTTATTAAATTAGAACTGGTTTTAACTTTTTTATCTTTTATTTAATTTATTTTTTCATTCCAGGGTGAGGATAAGTACATAGTTATAGGAACCCAGCATGGAGAAGTTAAAATGTTTAATTTACAAACCGGCAATGTAAGTATTAATATTTAACTTTTACTTCTTTATTTATTCAATTTTTAAGTTTTTGGTAGTTTTCATACTACGGAAAGATTAAATTTTAAATAATTCAAATTACAATTATCAATAACTACAGGAGACATACAGAGAAAAATTGACCCCTGCACCGGGACTCGAACCACGGGACCTCCTATTAATCCGTTACAAGAGCACCCGTATGGATTAATAGGAGGTCCCGTGTTTCGAGTCCCGGAGCGGGGGTCTATTTTTGTCTGTATGTCTCCCCTAGTTATTGATAATTGTAATTTGAATTATTTAAAATTCTTTATTTATTTTCATTTGTTCTTTTTTTACTGAATTTCAATTACATTAAAATATTTCTCAGATCGTCTGCTCCCTTTTCCATTCTTATCTTATTGTTGGCCATGCCTCTTTCAAAAGTGATAGTGATAACATTGAATAATCAATACAAAGATACATGGTTATTATATTAGGTTCCAGATAAGTTGATCAGTTTTTGTTCTTTAACACATCTGAAAAAAGAATCACTTTTTAAAATTCTGTAATAAATTCTTGTTAACTACCACTCTGTCAATGGAGAACTCCATGATTAGCAAATACCACTTTTTAAAACTCTGTAATAAAATCTTGTTTACAACCACTCTGTCAATGGAGAACTCCATGCTTAGCAAATACATTGGCTTACCCTAGCAATCCAGCTGAAATAATGAAAATGATCTGATTGGACAGTGCTCACCTCCTCTTTGCATATCTAATCAGAACTGCTTCTAGAAAGCTTGATTAAGAAGTTATATTTCACCCTCCAAAATTTCCTGATCTTCAAGATTTCCTGAAAGCCGGGTTTACACGGGTAGAGTAAACAGGAGAGTAGAGTAGCGAGTAGAGTAACTCTACCCATAGAAATCCGAAAAACCGCTCAGTAGAGTAGAGCAGCGAGTAGAGTAGCTAGTAAAATTGGTAGAGTGGGAAGTAGAGTGCACTCTACTCGCTACTCTACTCTCCTGTTTACTCTACCCGTGTAAGCTCGGCTTTAGACTTCAGATCATACCTATGAAAGAAAGAATGAATTTGAAATGAAGGAAATAATTTATAATTTTTAAATAAAAAAAAGGTACAGTAAACTATAAGGCATTTTCATTTAAAGGCTTGCCCAAATTGATAATGCCACTGATTCCTATAATATGATTTATATAATGCCTATAATCTGATTCATATAGATCATATTCCTATTATATGATCTATATAATGCCCATGAATCCAATAGTAAAGAGCAGAGTGAAGGCTATTATATACTTAAATTATCATTTCCATTGATACAAACTATTTAAAAACTCATTGCTTTTATTTTTATATTGTTGATATTACTGTTTTACTAAACATGTGTTTACTTGAATTTACAGGAGACAGCAGCTCATAGTTGTCACGAGTCTTATATATCTCACATCCAGTGTAGTACGAGAAACAAACTCCTGCTTACTAGTTCAACTTGGAGGATGCCTCTTTCAGCTTGTTGGAACCTTAGTGATAACACCTTCGCACTCATGTAATTACATTATAATCATAATTTTATTAACTTCAGTTCTCTCTGTTACTATAATTTACTCATCTTGACCAGGACAACATTTTCGTTGTTTTTGGCCCTGACAACATTTTGTCTTCTTCCAAAATCAAACTTGATTCGTTAAAATTATCAATACTCTGACGAAGATTTTTAAAGTTTGAGGCATAAAATCTATACCAGAGATAGTGCAACCAGTAACAGTAATAGTAAATACTCTTTATGAGTAAGTAAGTTGCAATGTTATTACTAGGGCTCGGATTTGAGCATATTTTCATATTTTTTTCCTGAATAGTACTCATTGAAAGAAGCCTTTTGGTGGTATTTTCACCTCTCTGGGACCAACAGAATTTAAATTTATCGAGCATATAAATGCATAAAACGGCTGTTTTCAGAAAAGCATATAAATGCATATTCTTGTGGTTTTTCGTCTAAATACTTTGTTTTTATTAAAATTCCCCCTATCCCCCCATTCGGGCCCTGACCACCACGAAAGCTCAGAGAAGGACGTGATGTCATGCTTGACTTTCATAAAAGCCTGCATGAGCGTCATTTCTGAGGTCAACAATGTCAGACGATTTTCCAAACTACTCTGCAGAGGATGCAGCATAAGTTAAGTATTTGTAATTGACGTCGAAAGATTTTATTGGCCGATTTAATAAAATCACTTAAAAGTGAAAAAACAAAAAAAATATATTAAAAAAAATCTTTATGTAAAGACCAATACCAATCTCCTTCAATGACTCGACTAATACTGAACACTTTGAAACTGTAACTTTTACATAAAAACTCCTCATACATATACTTGAAATTTGTGGATATAGCAATGTATCATAGATACAATTTGAAAATAATACTCGTATATGAAGATAAGTTGTAGATTTTTTTGTTTCACTGTCCTCTCAACAGTATCGTCAAACATACTCTGCATATTTAACAGCATATTATAGGTTTTTTCGAGCATATATGTAATGGGTTTTTCGAGCATATCTATCGAGCATAAAACAGGTGGTTTTCGAGCATATTTGGAGATTTTATGGAGCATATCAATCCGAGCCCTAGTTATTACTTACTTGATCAACTAGTTAATATTTTTTGTTAATGTTACAGGTTTCCAATTGAGGACCAAGAGTATGTAGAATTTTCAAAACTTAATGAAGACAGGGTTATAGGGACCAAAGGAGAAACTGCCACTGTAAGTACTTTTATTTATTTTATTTGCAATTTTCCTTTTTTGGAGTCACATCTTTGTGATTTGTTGAAGCCAATTAAACTACTTAATTTCTTTAATTTATTATTTAAATTTACTTGATATATATAGTAGTATATACAGGGTGGGCCAAAAAAAAAATCCTCCAACTNTATTTTTTCCTTTTCGGCGGTAAGAGAGTTCCCTTCAGACTCCCGAGACCGATTGCTGGAGAGTCTATCACCTTTGCTTCTTATCTCGGCTCTTTTCTCCGGCACTTAATGAACCAGATCTCACTCCGATAGCTTTACAGTGCGTTCCCACTCTAGGAAAAGCCTTTTCCTCTATATTTAGTTTCTAATTTTAACGCCGACTGTATATTTTAAATTTATTATTTATTATTTTCAGGAGGAAGAGGATGAGGAGGAAGAAATGGATGGGTCGGACGGATCTAATTCAGATGACGACCAGCATGACCGTTAGTAAAAAATTTTATATTTACTAATTAATTTATTTTCTTTTTTAGCCCTTAACTAACTTTTTAGATTTAAGTAAGAGGAATCTCATTAAGCCTTTAAAAAAAGAACTATTTTGCTCACTTTAAAGCTTTGAGAGATAAATATAGACCTAGCAGTTTCCATAAAAAAACCAAGTGTGTATCAGCGTCTCACAGGCTAAAGATGTTAGGTCTGGAACCATTATCCTAACACCTAACTATCTAGTTCCAAAAATATGCGTTTCAAGTGTTCATATAACCTTCAAAGGTTATGTATAACCTTTGAAATAGATGGGTAGACATTTAGATGCATTTATAACCAAATCATACATACATGTACTCTTCTTACATTACATTATTGTACCTGCTATTAAATCAGTCTAAAATGTGGAGGATGTCCTTTCAATGATATTTTCTATATTATTATATATATATAGTAGTATATACAGGGTGGGCCAAAAAAAAAATCCTCCAACTTATCTACAAAGACCTCCCTTTATAGTGGTTTTCTGTTCACCAAATAATTCTGTACAACAGCGTCAATTCTATTCTTTCCTATATGCTAGTATAAGCAAGCAATGACAACTTAAAAAAAAAAAGTTCTTCAAAATGATCACAGTGTTTCCATTACCTTTGACAAAATTGGGAGCAATACTAACTTTCTAATCATTATGTATTTTTATCTTGTTGATTAAATTGTTATCTGTTTGTGTGTTAACAGATCTATGACATAGAGAGAGGAGTTGCTCTGTTTTCTCTAAAGCCTGGGGTTTCTAATCAGTACAATAAGAACCGAGCGACATTTTCACCTACAGACGAGTTAGTTCTATCTGACGGTGTACTCTGGGATGTTTCCTCGTCCAAAGAGATCCACAAGTTTGACAAACTCAATCAAACTCTATCTGGAGTCTTCCATCCTAACGGATATGAGGTTAGTGTGTAAATAAAAGAAATTAATATTATTAAATATGTTAATACCATGAATTAGTCTGTGAAGGTTGCTTCTAATTTTCTACAGACAAGTTTGTTGTTGAAGGGAATGAGATGAGAGAGATAGGTTTGGAATCAAATTACAGACAGTCACAGCTAATAAATATGTGATAAGGTAGAGTATAGTGATAAGGTGTGCTAGTAGAGTACACACAAAAAAACAAGTATTAACTTGTTAAAGAATAATATGAAGTTTTCCTATTGATGCAGGGCATAAAAAAAGTGTAGAAAAATTTGCATTTTGCTTTTATATATCCAATATTTGTTTTCAATATGGCTACTGGGAAACATTTTTCGGGAAAATTTACATAATCTTAATCTACCAGAAAAGAGCTTTAAAATAATATGTGCCATATTAAACTTTTTTTAATGCCCACATTTGTTTTCATAGTGCTAGCAAAGAATGGTAATAATAGTTACATATTCTTTTCCTACTCTTCAATAACTTCAAAATAATGTACATGTCACACTGACTAATTTTTTTTTTTTTGCTTAGCTGTTCGTCTTATCAACTGCTATCTTGAAAATATTTAATGTAAAATTTTAATTGTTGTATATTATTTTTTTACACTTCAAGACCTAAATTGATGTATAACATTTTATGCTGACTATAAACATTTTGGTGTAATGGTGTAAAATCAAATGTTACAGCTTGTCTCTAATACTGAGGTATGGGATTTGAGGACATTCCATTTGCTCCGTACTGTTCCCACCCTAGACCAATGTGATGTGGTGTTCTCTCCCACTGCAGATGTCATTTATTCAATATCCCTTGAAAAGGAAACTGATGATGATAGTTCCTATGAATCTTCATTTAAAACTCTAGACGCTTACGACTATTCTAGTATAGGTATTATAATATATTTATTTGCAAACTTTCTTTACGTACACTTATTTTATTGTGTGAAAATAACATTTTATTTTCATTTTATATGCTCTTACATTTGAAATATTTTTGTTATAATTTAGCTACGATCGATGTGAAGAAAAATATTTATGACATGGGCTGTAACAGGAGAGGTACACAGATAGCTCTCGTAGAGAATCACGGCATGTTCGAAAGTGTACAGGAATCTATTGTAAAGATTTACGATGTCGGGAGGCCCAGAAATAACGGAGAAGATCCTACTACTAATGTATGTTTCTTTTTTACCACTTTAGTTTTGAATTACCACTTTAGTTTTGAATAATTTGTTGGGATGAATTAACTAAAGTTAACTTATAAGTAAGTAACTCCTTAGAGTTAGCTAACTTATGATTTTTGTCGGTGTAATAGTTTTAAAAAATCTACTACTTAATAAAATAATAATAAAACTAATCCAAAGTGCAACACCCCATGGAAGGCTTAGGCCATGGGTTTGCTCAACTATGTGTGCAATGCATGACCTGGGGTTGGTGTGCTGCTCTATCAGGTGTATTAATTGTATTATTAGCATTTAGATATGTCACTTCACTTAAGTAGCTACCCATTATCACAATGCTGGTTCAACACCCAACATTGCACCTTGTCAGAATCATGCAATACATGACCTGAAAACGAACCTAAAAACCTCCTACTTCCAGATCATTAATGGTATCAATGAGCTATCATGGACCCCTGGCCTCTCTGTGAGGAATCTCCTACTTAGTCTAACTAAGAAGAAGGGAGAAAAATGAATTTACTTTGTTTTTTATGTTTCCCCTTTTTAACCATATAACTGGTGCAAGAGCACTATTAAATCTTCATGGTTGTGTCTTGTATTTCAATATTGTTGTGGATTTACACAAAAATTGTCTTGAAACTATTTATTATGCTTGAAAGTAACCTTGAATGACAATGAACACTGTTTTTATACTTAGTAATTTTTAAACTAGCACTTCTTAAACAGTTTCTTGACAAAGGTTGTTCTGTAGTTATTATTATTGTTGAAACTTTCTTTCTGTTAAATAGCGTCCAGTTGAGCCCGACCAGTTTATTTTTTCCTTTTCGGCGGTAAGAGAGTTCCCTTCAGACTCCCGAGACCGATTGCTGGAGAGTCTATCACCTTTGCTTCTTATCTCGGCTCTTTTCTCCGGCACTTAATGAACCAGATCTCACTCCGATAGCTTTACAGTGCGTTCCCACTCTAGGAAAAGCCTTTTCCTCTATATTTAGTTTCTAATTTTAACGCCGACTGTATATTTTAAATTTATTATTTATTATTTTCAGGAGGAAGAGGATGAGGAGGAAGAAATGGATGGGTCGGACGGATCTAATTCAGATGACGACCAGCATGACCGTTAGTAAAAAATTTTATATTTACTAATTAATTTATTTTCTTTTTTAGCCCTTAACTAACTTTTTAGATTTAAGTAAGAGGAATCTCATTAAGCCTTTAAAAAAAGAACTATTTAGCTCACTTGAAAGCTTTGGGAGATAAATATAGACCTAGCAGTTTCCATAAAAAAACCAAGTGTGTATCAGCGTCTCACAGGCTAAAGATGTTAGGTCTGGAACCATTATCCTAACACCTAACTATCTAGTTCCAAAAATATGCGTTTCAAGTGTTCATATAACCTTCAAAGGTTATGTATAACCTTTGAAATAGATGGGTAGACATTTAGATGCATTTATTACCAAATCATACATACATGTACTCTTCTTACATTACATTATTGTACCTGCTATTAAATCAGTCTAAAATGTGGAGGATGTCTTTTCAATGATATTTTCTATATTATTATTTTATTTTATTATTATTTATTTTTTTTTTTTTTTGTTATGATTACTTTGATTTCTAACCAACACATTAGCTGATGACAAGATATTATTATTATGAATGAGTTAGATGCATTAACGCTTAGTGAACTGGACACATCAGTTTTCACATTTCAAACTTAGTTTCAGTTGTTGTTATACTAAGTATAATGAAGCATTTTTAAACCCTTCAGCAGATTTAGCAAGTTCTGTTTTTTTTTCTCTCTCTCTCTAAAAGTTACCACCTTGAAAAGCAATGTACTACACATTATCATTTTGATTTTGAAAAGGGGGAGGATCTAAAGAGCTTTTAACAACAATGTCTATGGTATTCTGTCAATTTGAATTTGATGGACTAGAAGGGTAATATTCAATGATTATTGTTATAAGGATCAATTTCTAGGTTTAGCCTTTACCCCTAACATTAAAAGTAATTTGAACAACTGAACTATATATGAAATCAATTTTATTATTAATTATTACAATTTTAAGAAGATAAAATACACTTTTATGTTTGAGTTAGAAGGATCTTTCTAATTATGCCCCTTCAAAAATGAATTAGTTTATATTTTTGATCAACTTTTTATGTCAGGTATTTCTTTTTAGATTATCTTATTTTTCAGGTTTCAGTTAAATTTCTTCTTCGTTCTTTCTTTTCTTATTAAAAAACACAACGAATCAGACCCCTTTTTTTCGAGAATAATTGATAATACCTTGGTGAGGTACAAAAATCTGAAGACTAACTTTTTTTTGAAGAATATTAATTTATTATTAATAATTTAATTGTCAATTTAATTAGAAAAATAAGAAGAAAAAAAAAAACATAATTAAGATAAACATATTATTATTGATTTATTAAAATAAAATTATTCCCTTTTGAACTTTGAATAAATTGTTGTTTTTATTATTAGTATTATATTTTTACTTTATAACTACTATTCTTTAATTTGTTTATTTTAACATTTATTTTAACTTTAAAAGAAAATGATAGAAAATAAGAAATTTTACTGAAATCATTGGAAATATACTGCATTGAATTTTAATTATATAAATTAAAATAAAGGGATTGAATTTGAGGAGTGGAACCGAAGTAAATTTTAATATTATCATTCCACTTGTAGCACGTATTTACTTAATCTATTTATATAAAACAATTTAAAAAAATGTATAAACTACTTATTTAAAACACACTTTGAAAGTGTTCTTATAAATTGCTTTTATTATTTTTTTTAATTAAAAAACTAATACACTTTTTTGATTATCTTCGATTGTCATGGGGAAATAAATAATTTATGAAAGTTTTATCTTTCTGATACTCAGGAAATGGTTTAAAAATGTATGACCGAATTTGTAGCTCACAAATGCATGTAAATGGCAGCCACAAAAGGAAAAAGTAAAAGTTTTCAGAAGTTTTAAGGATTGTACGGATTGTGATGAATTCTTAAGGGTCTTGTAAACTGTTAAAATTTTACGGCAATAATGACCGGGCTACATTGCTCAAATCCAAAACTATTGCAGGGCCTTAAGAACATATTGCCGCCAATGCTTTTGGATTTTAAGCTATATTTTAGGCTATTTTATTGCCAGCCACACATTACCGTAGAATGTTGCTTATTTAATTATGATCAATTGTAAAAGTTGATCTCCCTCCTTGTCCCTCTATTTTACAAAAAAGGACTCGATAATGCCATTCTTATGTGTTTAGTTTGTTCTTTTTTGAAAAAATAAAAACATTTGCTGTTAAAACTCATTATTTATGGGTTTTCCATGATTGTAAGTGCTCGAAAATGGGGTGCATCTTAAATTCAAGGTCGACTGTAATTTGAAGGCATCTTAAATTGATGTATTAGTTTATATCACTTAAACTGCTTTGAGGGTGTGGAATAAAAAAGTTTGATTATCTCTCCTAGGAAATTAAGATGACAAACTTTCTTCTGAATAAATTTAGGGGGAAAGACCAGAAGGTAGAAAGCCGAAAAATGATCTTAAAGTCTTCATAGGTGTTGTTTATATTTTTCCTAAAAATGTGTAGGTGCACTCACAGCAGGCGAGAGCTAGAGGGCGATGTTAAATTATAACGTTGAAAGTTAGAAAGAAAAATAAATGTTTCCGACTGCAAGTTTTAGTTATGGTGGAAAGCAGTGATTCTTTATTTCACTGTTTCCAAATAATTGGAAACAATGAAATTTTATTTATTGGTTTTAAGAATCTCCAACATTTCATTTCAGTTTCTATTTCGTTTATTCTATTTTAACGCTTATTCGATCATGGAAATACGAGTTTTTTTCAAGCAATTCCAATTCTACTGTTTCTGAGTAGATTAATTTTTGTGTGAATAAAAAGTGTTTATGTTAATGATGAAATCCAAACTTGTGATTATATTTAAATTATTGAAGGGGGCGTCTTAAAGTTGATTATATTTTTTTACCAAATAGATCTTAAAATTATGGTGCGTCTTAAATTAGAAGGTTTCAATTCAATATGTTACTTAATAGCTCGTTTTCTAGTTTGTAAGACATTTTATAGTATTTTTTTCCTTTTCCTTATTAAATATTAAATCACTTTTTTATATTTTTTCTTCATTTAGAAAAATTACTTGTGGATTAGTTTAGATTGCCGACAATTTTATGCTTATAAGTAGTTAACGAAAACTCAATGAGCAAAAATTGATTAGTTAATTATGACGAGTAAACTGACTTGTACTTATTTGTATATGACCCTGAGTGTTTACAGATTCTCTTGCTATGGAGTTACTTGACGATCTCCCTACCGATGAGGGTAGCAGTGCTTCGGGCGACCTGCTTCTATTCGATTCCAGCGCTGCTTCCTCCTCCTCATCATCCTCATCAGACAGTGATGAGGAGGAAGATGAGGACGGCGACGATGATTCATAGATTAGAAGTAGGTTCATCATTGTAACGGTGGAATTCAACCGATAAAGAGCGTAAAAAAATCATTATAATTGGTTGATTCCAATAATGATGAACATTTATTTTTCATGTTAATATTGATGAAAATTCATCTTTTTTAAACTATACATTGACCTTAATTATTTTAAGTTCTTTAATTATGTAGCATCTACTTTTTTATCACGTACAGTTATAGCAAGATAAATAATCATCAATATTTTTTTTTTTATGGAATGGAGACCATTCTATTTCAAACTTTTTTTTTCAGAAAACTGAACCACTTTCCAAAATTATCACTTTATTGGTGGTATAAAAATAATTAATTTGTTTAATTACTTAATATTAGCTGAGGTTATATCGGGGGAGGTTAATATCTCATGTAAATAGCGACCCTCCTTTTTTTTAGAAAGGTCAAGAGTGTAAAATTTCATTGTGCTCAGAATAAAACTGTAGATTTGTATAAGAAACAAACATACAGACAACTCAAAGCTGATAAAAGTAAATTTTAGAAGACCACAATGCTATCTTGTGAACTAATATTATGTTGACTGTAATAATTATTTATATGTGGTCCTAAAGCCATGTAAATGTTTTTTTCCATGCTGCTCTAAATGTGGCTTGCTGGCACCACCTTCTTTTTTCAGGTCTTGTTCATCTTCTAGCTATTACAGTCTGTTTCTCCCTCCAGGCCCCCATACACAGTCAAAATGTTTGTGCAAACATTTTGACTGTATGGGCTATATTGACTGTACGGGTCTGCTTGATATTTGCACAAACATGATGTTTGATCGTGTATGGGGGCCTTATAAGCCTTTCTCTTCTTGGGTAGCCATCCAATTTTTTTTTTTGGGGGGGGGGTCTTGCAAATTTTAAATTAATAATTTCTCTAATTATGTTGCATCTTTATCCAATTACACACTCTAAGTTTAACTCTATTCTTAAATCATAAAATTTGATGGTTTCAGTTAGTATGTAAACTCTGTTACATTCTTAGACCATTCTAAGGTGGTCTCCACATCATACTTGATTACTGTAGTAATAGTGATAGAGGAGAGCCAGCATGGCCGTGTGGGTTAAATCAAGTCTGCTCGGCCATCACTGAATCATGATTGGAACGAGATGGGGTTCGATTCCTTGCCGTGACACTCTGATTTATATGGCTCACTATTGATCACATCATACTCACTTCGGCGGTACAATGTTCAAATGTGTGAAGTGGCTGGAATTCTCTACCACGGGGTGTAAAAGGGGCTTAAAAGATGGCTTAATTGCAAGTTTTCGAACAAGTGGTTCGTCCTACCCGTTCTAGTAGGAAGTACTAGACTACTACTACTAATAGTGATAGAGTATAATGTAGACACCACCAATACTGTCGTTTATAGGAAGTTTAGATCTCTCTAGGACTCTAGGTGGTGCCATTGAGCATATCCGGTCCTGCTGGACAGGAGGGAATTACCCTTATTGTAGGTCCACTTAATATGGTTTCCTTACCTCCCTAGGAATCCAACATTCACTAGATATATTGATAATAACCTAGGTTGCAGACGAGAGTTTGCAATTATGCTAACCACTTTGCAATCCCCTTCAAAGCTATTTATTACGGTATCCAAAGTCTTGAAATAGTTCATATCAAATATCTTTATAAATGTTAGAAATTTCCACTCTAACTAAAGTACAGTTCCTAAAAATATTATTAATCCAAAAAAATTGAGAATAATAACGATATTAAATAATTGATCACTTCTTGCTTTAAGTTACTGAAATATAAAATGTACAAAAAGAATGTATTGCGTATAAAAAAGTTATCTATTTTTAATTTCTTAGACCACTCTCTCGTTTTTTTTTTTTTTTAATTTTATGAAACACTTAAGTTCTTTGTTTTTCTTTTTTTACTTTTTTTGGAACTTAACTCACACTTTATATAAAATGTTGATGATGAATCATAATTATTTTTTTGTTTAAATACAACACTAACTGATTATTTGAGCACAAATTTGTTTAAATTCTCTCATAATTAGTCTTCAACAATTAACTGATAAAGTTCTTTGTTTTTAACACCCTATTTTGTTTATTATTATTTTTATTAAATAATAATAACACATTTTTTTCCCTCTAAATGTATACTGCGATTAACATGGGTCAGTTTAAAATCGATGAATATAATTAAGTCAGTATGAATTTAAAATAATTATTAATGAATAAGAACATTTTGTGAATAAAATTCTTTCTATATTTTATATGAATAATTTGACTTTATTTATTCAAATTTATATTTGGAAATTTACTCTTTGATATTTATTATTATTTATATATTTTTTTAATTAGTTTATATATTTTTATTATATTTTTATTTTTTTCACGATTTATTTATTTTTCTTTCTTTACTATTTTAAACACCAGACCATTTTTTTTTTTTTTAAGTCATATTGTTAAATTATCTTTGATGTATATTTATAAAATTAGTTTGATGCTATTCAATGTATGTATTTTTTATTAATATAGGACAAATACGTACTTCTTTGTTGATTAAAGAAAAATTGTTTGAAATCAGATTAAAAGATAAACTGTGTGATCTTAATTGCTTCCAATTTAAAAATTGAAGCTTAAAATAAAAAATAATTAAAATGTTTTATGATATAAATATGAATTTTTTTAGGTATTGAAATGAAATGTTACATGATAAATTAAAAAAAAATAATAAATAAGAAGAAATAAAACCTGTGTTGAAAGGGTAATTTCAGGGATGATAAATTAAGTTGTTTTTTTTTTTTAGTCAATCTTACTTCTAAATAAATTTTTGTAAATATGGGTTTTTTTTAAAAAAAAATTATAAAAAAGAAGGTTTTTTAAACACTAACAAAATTTATGAATTGGGCTATAAATAAATAGTTACTATTGCAAAAGACAAATACACATCAGTGTTGTATCAATTACATACTGTCAGTGAAAATAAAAAAATAATGCAATACTGTTTGCATGCAGAGTCGTCAGTTATTGCTACAATGGGTTAGCCCCTTAAAAGGTCTAACTTCAAAAAGGACCTTAGAGTCCTTTTGGTCCTCTTACACTACTATTTTAGTTTATCGAGTGATGATCAAACCACATTATGAATTATGTGAAGTCAATTTTTTTATTTATTCCTAATCCTAAAAGCATCCCAATAAAATAATAAATAAACCTTATGCATTAACCAGGGGTTCAGTTTCTGGTGATTTTAAAGGCATTGATGGTCACTTCTGCTCCTAGGTACTTTGATTTACATGGCCCTCTATTGATCACACCGTTTTTTCTTTGGCGCTACATTGGTGTGTAAAGTGGCTGAACTCTATAGGGGATTAGTAAACCAAATTAAGTGGCCTGATTGCTAGTTTCTAACAAGTGGTTCATCCTCTCTGTTCTTTTACTAGTTATAGCGCTAAGGGACAACCACTGTGTTCACTTGATTCATATTTTTTTTAAGGTGCTATTAAAAATTGTATAGAAGAAAAAATTTATTCTAAAAAAAAAATCATAATTTATTAATGTATTATTACAAGAGGAAGCGAAAAAGATAAAAATGCACTTAAATCCTTCGTAACTATATCTTAATCTTAAAACTTAAATTATGTTAACATATCCATCTTATAGTCTATTACTAGTTTTTAGACAAAAGAAGTTAATTTAGTATTAAGGTCATTTTTTTCATTTGTCCAAATTGCTGTAAAATTGTTAATATTAAATTATTTTACTTATTTAATATTAATTTGAAATTCTTATAAAAAAAAAATCATTTAAGAGACCAAAAAACCACAGTAATGTAGATAACAGAAAAGCAAAATTACTCTGACTGTTGAGCAGTACTGCCGTATCTAATTAAAACAATAATATATTATAAGAAAACTTTGTTTTGTTTTTTTTCTTTTATTCTTATTACATTGTAAATATGAAAAAAAAATCTAGTTAATAAAATTTACATTTTTTCAGGTGTTTCTTATTAGATTTTTAATATGAAAAAAAAAAAAATTAGAATAATAAAATAATAATATTTGCATATTATGTTTGCATTTGTTTATNGCAGAAGATACCTCATCAATTAATTTTGTTCCGAAGAAGACCCGATCCAAAATCCCAAGCAGTATATTTAGACTTTAATTTCATATTTTTTCGTCTTGGTCATTTTAGTTTTTTTTTTTTTTCTTTTCAATATCAGGTATCGGTATCATTGTACAAAAATATAAAATAATAGAAATACATCTAGCCGTTTTTGTTTTTACAATTAGACAAGCGAATGTTAATTTTTTTATCTCCCCCTCCCTGTTTAGGATTTGGTTTTGCTATGCATGTGAGTCCTGGAGTCTTTTGTTCAAATAATTTTTACTTTTTGTTTTTAGTATATGAATTATTTTCTATTTTAAGAGCACTGAATTAATTTTATGTGTTATATTCAGCCTTTTAAATGTGTTATAAATTGTTCCACTCTCATAACCAGACTCTTCTAAAATAACTCAAAAAATTAAAATGAACAAGATTAAAGACTCACACCATTACTTACTCTTACAAATTATTAGCTTCAAAAAAAAAAAAAGAATAAATATATTTAAAAAAAAAAGAATGTATNGGTTAAAACGACCTCTCATACATACGGTTAAAACGACCTCTCATACGGTTAAAACGGCCTCTCATACGGTTAAAACGACCTCTCAGTTGCGCTCTTGATGTTTGGTCGGACACTCTTGCTCTCGGTGGCAACTCAATCTTTCGATATATATAATAATCCGGTTAAGTCTGAGAAACCCAAATATAGTGTTTATTGTGGATCGTTATGGTGAATAATTAATTCGACTAATTAAACAAAATCAAGAATCAGGTGACTTCAGGGAGGCCTCCCTACATCAAGACAGAAGACGTCTCGGCAAGCGGTGAGTGTTTTTCTCTCTCTCTCTCTCTCTTTCTATTACTACTCTCTTGCTGGTACTCTTTATACTTGTAATTATCACACACAAACTATACCTTTGTAACATGACCAACCACTTGTTGGTGGTAGATAAGCCTTTGGGCGAGTATTACTACTTACTGGGAGGGAGAAAGGTTAATAATGTCCAACATTTTTAACGGCAGGAGAATGAATGTAATAATTTATAAATAAATACCCACCTTAGTGGATAACAATGTAGTCTTCTGCACCTGAACTTTGAATCTTCCCTTATGATACATTCTATAAGAATATATAGCTGTCCCATATCGAGCTTGCTTACAAAATGTTCAAAGACAATTAAACTTAAATACAATTTTTGGTACCTGTCTATTGCCTTGAAAGGAAATGTCCCCCTAATGAAAAAAGTTTAATTTTTTTTTTTTTTTTTTTTACAATTCAAGTTAACAAAAGTCAGAAATAATGTAGACCAGCCATAATAGGCTCAAAAATTAAAGATAATTATACTTGAATTTCCTAAATACAAATAAAAAAGTCCATACAGTTCCAGATCTCGCCCTTGGCTGGAGGCCTCATACATAGGTCTACTCACTGCTAGAAATCCAGCTCCCAGCTTAGTGTAGACACAAAGCTGAAAATTTAAGTGGCACATAGCCGAAAATTAAAAAAGTACACAGCCAAACCTCATACCTCTGGGCACACACAGCTCTCCCATAACTAGGCACTCAATCTCTACTGTCTCGGTTCCAACTGACTCCTGGGAGCCTAACCTTTAACATCAGGACCTGTAACATAGCTGTGACAATTAAGTTATGAGCAGGTTGTGCACAAAACTGTAGTGTCCTTGATATAACCCTGACACAAATGGGGCTCAACTCCGTTGCAGGGCAGCTTACATTGTTAAAAAAACAATGTAAGCACACACAACAATGACTGCAGTGTGAGCTCACTGTTATTAGGATGCTGTAACACTCCAGATGTGAGTGGCTTACAGCAGAGCACACTGCTGGGACATTTAATGTATTTTCACTAAGATTTATTTACCAACTGGACTAATTAGGTAAAGCGGAAAATTTATCAATTTACTTTTACGTCATCAAGTATGAATTCATCTCAACTAGCATCGATCCCAGCTACTCCTTAATTTCTAAGTTCTCTTAGACTTTTAGAAGGGGATCCTGGATAGCTCTTATAGGAGCGTAGTCGACTCTCTTATCAATCTGGGTTCAATTTCAATCCAAGCCCCCTATTTGATGTCCAATCAGTATGGATTAGACAATGGAGCTTCTTGAAAGAGTTAGCACAAGCAGGCTTCACCCAGCAATGTCATCAACACTCATTGTGGTTCAATAAAAAATGGATGATACCAGAGTTGTGTAGAGTGTAGACATAGTTTACTAACCTACACATCAAACATAAATGAAGGATTTGGCTGCCTAATATCAATCCAGTATTGACATTCAACATTCAAGCCATTTGCTACTGCCACTGCTTTCTAGGTGGGATATACACATTTCCTAAAAATGCCATCGTAATCATACAGTGTCAATACAACACTTGTAGAGAAGAACTTAGAATAAATATGCCGAATAGATTAACTACCTCCAATACATTAACAAAGGGAACACTAATAAACAAAAGAATCCATTTTTTAAATATTTATACTTTTATTATTTTTATACTTATACAAAAAACATGTAATTATCAATGAAGTGTTCACTGTTTGTAGTATATATTTTTGAAATATTACATGAGATAAATGCAATTCCATAAATATGTTGTTATCAATATATTTTTTTTTAAAGTAAATTCAGAGTAATTTTACACAAAAGATAGGTAAAAAAAATGGATCAAACGGGATCATTTGTTTAGAAAAAATTATAAATATATATTTACTTATTTAAAAAATAATAATATAATAATAATGCCAATATGATTGATAAAAAGAAAACCAAAACACAATATTTTTAATAATAATACTGAAAAGGTTGGAGAAATAAATTGATTCTGAGTTCACAAAAGTTAAGAGTGTGTATTTCACAGGAGCGTATACTACAAATACATTCAATAATATATTTATATTTTTTTTAAGGGTAAAGCAATTTTTTTTT
>KZ651750.1:341000-353987 GCA_001010745.2 Gerris buenoi
TGCGTTTTATTTATCTTTTCTTATAATGTAACCTCTTTTTAAGGTTTCTTTTTTTTAAATCTTAAGTTTGAACTAATATTTGTTATTATCATAATAATTATATTTAGTTTTTTCATTGTCTGCTACCTCGGAAAAAATAGCATATGCTACTTTTTACCTTGGCAATATTTCCTGTCTCGCTTCCCTCAAAAGGAAGTGTAATTGCCGCAGTAAAGAAAAAACTCACTTCACAGCCTAGTAACATAATATACTATTACCTAGATAAATAAATTGAAGATCTTTGTTAAGGTTGTTAAGTTTTAGTAAATATCAAAGACTTAGATGTTGATATTTATATTGATAATTCAAAGATAAATATATCGGATATCAATGTCTGATCAAAGCGAATAGTATCTGTTAAATATTATCTATTAACTCTTTTATGTAGAGTAGAAATGTCCCATTCTCTTAGTCTTTTAGAAAACTTTTTTTAAGGTCGCCCGCCATCTTAGTAATATTAAGTATGAAAACTCCAAAAAGTGTACAGTTGTCACAAATGCCGAGATGCACCTGTGTGCTTAATTTCATGTTCCTAGCTATAGTAGTTTATGAATTGAAACATGCTAACGGACAGACAGACAGAGCCGTTATATAAGGTTTCTTTTTGTACTTTGTACAGAAACCTAAAAGCAGTAACAGTTTACAACAATTTACATTAAATTCAAAAAGTAAAGCAAAATAACCCTAAAAACATCAATTATTAATAGAATTGATCAAGCAAATGTTCTCCTCCTGAATGGAAGTCATATAACCAAATTAAAAGATAGAATTAAATAAAGACGGGTTTCGCACATTTTAGTTGGACTTATCAGTAAATTGATAATTTTATTTTCACAATAAAACTTTCTGAATTCTATTTACTATGATTAAGTTCCTTGAATTTACAGTAGACATGGAGCCTATTTATTTATTTCTTCCTCATTTTTTTTATTTACTACAATGAAACTAATCAAAGTTAAATATGAAAACTGAAAATAAAAAATTATCTTTTTTTTAAGAAAGTTGTACATAAATAATGCATTCCAATATATTTTTTTTTTTTTTAAATTTCAAAACATTGCACAAAATTATTTACTCTATTAAAATTTCATAAATGCTTTAAATTGTTGTAGTAGTTGATTATTTTAAATCAGTCATTTCGTAATATTAAGTCAGGGTCTTTTAATAAATATGATGAGGATAAATTCATTTTATGTATTTATTTCCTTTTGCTAATAGTGAGGCACTCTTTTACTTTGATACCCACCATTTATTTATTTATTTTTTATTTATTATTAAATCCAAGTGAACTATTCTTTTGTTCAAAATTTATTGAATTAAAGGTTACTTTGCCTTACTAGATAGTTAGATTAACGGATATTGTCATGTGTGATATTCCTTTGTCCCTAAGGAACATTTGAACATTCCCTATTTAAGATTGTCAATTAATTTGAAAAAAAATGTCGAACGCAATAATGTAAACAAACAGTGGGTAACCAAGTAAAATCTTGCCACATCCGACCTAATTTACTTTGTTACCCACTATAGGGTGGGTAACAAAGTAAAATAGTACCAATAGTAATTCCTCTGCCATAGATAAGAGATTAGACTATTACCGCATAAACTCTGAGATCTGAGGTTCAATTCCCAATGGTGGGGGTAATTTTTAACTGTCTTTCTCTCTTCCTCCGAAATAATAGCTAATAAAATGCTTAATGATTAACTAACATTTATTAGTTATCACAGATACCAGAATAAGTAAAATATTGTAAATCAAAGTATGTTCAATATTATTAAAAATAATTATGCAGAAGATACCTCATCAATTAATTTTGTTCCGAAGAAGACCCGATCCAAAATCCCAAGCAGTATATTTAGACTTCAATTTCATATTTTTTCGTCTTGGTCATTTTAGTTTTTTTTTTTTTTTTCTTTTCAATATCAGGTATCGGTATCATTGTACAAAAATATAAAATAATAGAAATACATCTAGCCGTTTTTGTTTTTACAATTAGACAAGCGAATGTTAATTTTTTTATCTCCCCCTCCCTGTTTAGGATTTGGTTTTGCTATGCATGTGAGTCCTGGAGTGAGGTGGATGGTTTGAAGTGGATCACAAAAGGTTCTTTTCGTATGAGAAAAGGCCGTGAACATTGCCTTCGGCTTGCGCCGAATGTGTGCGCCTTTCGAACTTAAGCTCACCACAGTACATCATAGAACGGAGTGCAGACAGACTCCTTGCGCCAAGATCTTGACAGCCATGCTTCACACCACATTTAATGTAGGGAAGGAAACTAAGCACCGTTCCTCTATCTACTATGGCTCCCGAAACTCCTTGTGCCACTTTGATCTTATCAATCTCGTTGTGAAAATACCTGAATAACAAAATAAAAAAGTTGATAAATATATTAAAAAATTAAAACAATTGTAAATAAGTTTAAAGTGAACTTAGAGTGTAGATTTCCGTGGTTTGACTTGTAATAGATAACTTGATTTTCTGGTGAAATCCACAACACAACGGGGTTGAAATCTAAAGTTATAAGTGGCTGAATCTTTTAATTGTTGAGCATAATTTATTATGCCAACATTTTTAAAATCACAACACAATTTCTGTTTTTATTCTTCTGAGCTTACATACGATAAAAGAAGCTTTATAATCATTCTGAAGAACAAACATTTTTATACCTCAGATTAAAAAAATTCTGACACAAACTGGTTTCAGACATCAGGGAACATTAGGCTTCCACTATTGGAAGCATCTTCGAGTCAACAAAACAATGCTAAATACTACTCGATGCTTCGAGTAGTGAATGCGAAATGCATGAAAACCTAAAAATATCATGAATGTCTCTGGACATTTGTGGGTGAAACGTACTTTATAAATTATTAAAGAAAGCCTACCTGTCCATAGCGGAGCCCTTAGCATCCTTCCTATTCATAGCTTCAAGACTTCCCATGCCTCTGTATTTCTTAAGTCTAACACCGTCTGAGAAGAAGTACTCTCCTGGTGCCTCCGTGGTACCAGCTAGAAGAGAACCCATCATAACTGTAGATGCTCCTAGAGACAATGCTTTAATTATATGACCAATATTCTGGATACCTCCATCTGCTATTACGGGAACACCAAATCTTCGAGCATACTCTGCTACCTAAAAAAAAAACAAAGAAATACTTAATAAGTCAAAGTAATATAAAATAAAATAGGGGGTGTACAATCAAATAGATAACATAACATTAAGGTAAATAAACACTTTTTTGTTTGACAGGTTGCGCGCGCATCTTCATATCAACTTTTTGATATATAACAACATGAAAAGGGAGGTTTCAAAGTTACAGAATCGCCCTCCTGGTTGGCTATGGACAAATTTTCTTGTCTCGCCACTTGTTAATTAGAATGATGTTTTCAGTTCATGGGGCACTGAAAAACAAAATATAATTAACACCCGGAGAACTTATTTTAAGCAAATAAACTTTAGTTAATGCCACATTTGAGAGTGTGTTTTAATTAATATTTCATAATTTATACATTTGATAGACAATTTTCCTTAGTCAAAGAGTACATTCAATGTGGTTAGCTTTGATTTTCTAATTTTGCTTGGTTTTATAGACCTCGCCCACTTTTTTAAGCACCTCCCCCTCCCCAATATGGGACATCAACTCAAGATTCGTCCTCATTTCCTCGTAAACAAAACCTTAGACAGTGATAGGATTACACTCCTATGTAGTTAATTTCTAGGGCAAAAAGAAAAGAGAGCTTACTTTGTACACAGCCGTTCCTTGAGGTCTGCCAACAGCCATAACTTCCTGTGTGATGCAGATAGATCCACTGCCCATACCTACCCTAAGGCCATCAACTCCTGCATCTATTAAATTCTTAGCTTGTGCTGCTGTAACGACATTACCTAAAAATAATCACATACTAATTAGTCTAAGCAAATAATCTAAATTATGTTTTTAGAAACACTAAATAAATAATTGAATCCTATTGTTAAGGAATAAGTCGTCTTAAAAAAATATAAAAGCCCAATTTAGCAGACAAAGTTTAAGGATGGAAAAACTAAATTGCCTTCATTACTAGGAGATTAGAGTCAGATGGAACAAAATTTCATAAATATAATTAATTTTTTGATAGAAAAGTTTGGAACAATACTGACAGACCTTTTTTAGAATGTAATTTATGTTTTTAGTGCATGTGGCTACAAAACATTACAAATAAATCAAATACAGGCAGGCTGGTGAATTTAACTACACATAGACAACATGACACTAACAGCCTGAGCAAGATAGTTCCCCTTGAAGTACATTACTACACAACATGTTTAGTGTCAAGTGTTAAAAAGTCTTACAGTTCAGTATATTGTGACTATTTTATTTGGCACAAAAATCTCAAATTTGCAATACGTCTGACATTTTTTAAAAGCTATGCATAGTTTTAAATTTTTTATCGTATGCTATTTCTTTTTATATCTAGTTCGTGTGTGCCAAATTTCTACGGTTTATTGTAGGCATTGATGATGGCTGAAAGGTTGAAAGTTGGCTTTAGAAATGAAACATTCGATTTGTAGATGCTTTCCTTCTGAAAAGCAATTGAAATATAACAATTAGTTAAGAAACAAATTTGTTTGTTATAAGTCTTCAGTGGCGGTACCTTATCAAATCAATGTTGAATCAAAGGGATATCAATACCCGACCAATCTAAACAGAATTATCTTGGCTAGAAGGAATTGTGTGTTATTTGAGCACTTTCTGATAAAGACAAGAATACTACAAAGGATGTTATCTTACCTCCTATAACCTGTAGATTGGGGTATTCTTTCTTGATGAATTTAATCATTTCTATCTGGTATATAGAGTTGCCCTGGGACGAGTCTAGTACTATAACGTCTACACCGGCATGAGCGAGAGCCTTGAGCCTGTCCTTGTCCTCTTCCCTCGTTCCTATTGCGGCTCCCACAAGTAGCTGCTTATTCTCGTCTTTGGAAGCGTGAGGGTAATTCCTCGACTTCTTGAGATCCGTCCTGGCTATGAGAGCCACCAGTTCGCCCTTGTCGTTGATTATAGGCAGCTTACCTTTCTTGGAGTTCTCTAAGATTTGGTTGGCTTCTTTGAGAGTGACACCGGATAAGGCCGTGATGATATCTACGTCTTTGGTCATTATGTTTTTCAACTGGATTTTCGCCTGTTGGTTTACGTCGTCCTCCAGAAAGTCGACGTCTCTGGAAGTGACGATTCCACACAGTTTACCTCCGAGTTTGCCGTTGTGTGTGACTGGAACGCCGCAGAAACCGTGCTCTTTCTTGATTTTGAAGATGTCAGATACGTTGTGGTCCGGCGACAAGACGATCGGGTCTCGGATGAACCCGTGTTTGTACTTTTTGACTTTGGATACTTCGTTAGCTTGATAATCTACGGTACAGTTGTGGTGTATGATACCTATTCCTCCACAGAGGGCTATAGCGACGGCCATCTCGAACTCGGTGACCGTGTCCATAGGAGACGAGACCAGAGGAGCCTGGAGGGTGATCTTCTTGGTCAGAGCCGAAGTCAGGTCCACTTCGTTGGCGGTGAAATCGATGAAACCCGGTAATAAAATGAAATCGTTGTAGGTCAGTCCGTCGCCGTTAGAAAATAACTGCGCCCCGGTGAGGCCGTCGTCCGGCACGTAACCTGCTCCGCCGCATATTAAATGTTCCGCCATAATAAATAAATCCGGAAAGTAAAATTAATAAATACTACTATAAAACAACGTGTAGAACGATATCGAGGGGTATATGAGGAGAGTAGGGGTGCACGTGGTGACCACCAGGCAGAGACGAGCCGAGAACCTTCCTGGACGAGGCTCGATCTGTCTATGACATGAACATACAATACAGCAGAGGTTACATAATTAGATTAACTCGATTCTAAACGCAGCCCATCTACAGATATTTATCGATTTATGACTATCGATATATACATAACATGAACGTAGTAATTTTTATTTAATGAGGGTTAATTACAGATGCAAGTACGAGTACGTTCTGTACGTTGCACTAGGAACTTGGATTAAGAAGTGGGAGGCAGCAGGACATTGCCCCCAAGATCCTGGCGCGAATTACTTACCCTTCCTTACGAGGTTACTATATTTAGGGAGCAAATTAAAAACAACTCAATTATTATTATATAATTAATACTACAGCATAAAACGAATATAATATACAATTTTATGTTATGCAAAGAAAGCAATCAATGTACAACGTACTTATTGTTGTTGCATGTTGCATGTACACCGAAGTAGTCATTAGTCATTAACATAATTGTTTCAGATTCCTAACTCGAAGGCAAACCCCTGGCGGATATGGATATTGGTATTGGTATATTGGATATTGACGTAGGGATTTAGGGATAATATCCTCCCCCTTCCCACTGCTATTTCTCCAGAACTAACCTGCTTTACCATTCAATCTGAAATAATTCAACCTTGTTGTAGGAAAACTGTTTTAAATAGAATAAAATCATTAAAAAAATTAAAATTTCGCGTAGCATTTTATTTACAAACGCCCTTCTTACTTTTTAACAACAAATTAAATTTCAACATTTCGTTTTAAGATAAAACCATGTATATGTACAGTACATACTACATATTTCATAAGTACCTACCAACATACTCGCCATAACATTTGGATTTAAAATGAATAATTTTATTTTCATGAGCGCCCATATGAATATTTGTTAGGGGGGGGGGGGTCTAGGTTTCTTGAAAGCAAAACACCTGACTGACTGCAGTAAATATAAATTTCCTCTTTTACTTAGGGCTAGGAGGAGGCACACCCCCCCCCCCCTCCACCGGGCGCCCGTGAATATTCATTATTCACGAAAATCAAAAACTTGTTTATAATTTTCTTAACGTTAATAGAAAAATATCAATTAGCAATTAAATAGGTAGTCTATTACTTTACTTCCAAATTGTTGCATGAGTTTGAATTGCCATAGTCATAGACCCTCTCTAGCAAGTAATCAAACTCACAAACTCAGTTAAATTGTAGTTAAGAATTTTTATTTTAGACGGCAAACACCTAAAACGCCACTATTCTTGTCTATATTAATTCATCGTTAAATTATCATGATTAAATTAACTAATTACTAATTAGATAATAATGTACATAATTGACATTTTTAGGCATACATTTTGGCATATAGGTATTGATATGCAAATATGCAAATTACTCGTCTCGCATAATGATATTAGGGTCGCTATGTCTCCTACCATAGACATAAGAGACCTTTGAAGATAATTATAGACGATATACCTATTAAAGGTTTTGCCAGATTTCTCGCTTCGATACAACAAATTATCGATACCAAGAGAAAGTATCGACTATCCATATCTAGGATAGAGTTTATGATTAGATGAATGCTAGAGCTGTATTTAGAACAAAATTCCTCTCACCCACTTCCTACTTCCCTCCTTGTAATCAGTTATCTTTTTTATGGCTTTTAAAATTTTATTACTCATCATAACTACGCTCTGTCTACAATAACAGTGCATCGCAACAAAAGTTTCCTTATTAGCAGTTTTTTTTTATCTACACCAACGCTTTTTATTAAATATATTTGTGTTGTAATTTAAATAATAGATAGTTTTTTTTCAATTCAAATCACATCTATTCTTATTGCTGTTATAGTTATATACTTGTCTACGTATGGTAAATTTTTATCAGTATTTACCTCATAAAATATATTTATGTCTTGGTATGTATGTATAGTTTATAAATGTATATGTATATTTATTTATTAACGCCTTAAAAAGGTGTGTGTTTGTGTGTGTGTGTGAAATGCTTGCAATATTGAGCTTGACCCCTCATAAATCATATCAAAGTTAAAATAACAATAATAACTGTACTCTTAAAGAGCTTTCCAACGACATGCATCTTGAAAGGCATATACCTACTATTTTAACACTTGTACCCTGTACCCCTGTGTACCAAGTAGGACCATTTCAGATTTATAGTTTCCTGTAGTTGGTCACTATGACCGCGCTGAATTTTGTGCGGATCGGCTCAGCCGTTCAGGAGAAAACTTTTGTACTCCGTCCCCGCACCATTGTCCCTGTGTACCGATTTGGACCATTTTAGATTTATACCTTCCTTTGGTTGGTCGCTATGACTGTGCCGAATTTTGTGCGAATTGGTTCAGCCGTTCAGAAGGAGTATGCATCCAAAAAAATGCAAAGTGTAGTATAAGAGCTTCGCTCTGCTCAGCTCAATAAATGTTCGATTATTTAGTTCAATACACCATCATGAAATTGGTACGTCTAATTTAATTAATTTTGTGATGAAATTATTTCTCGCGTGTCTTGTCTATAGGTAGTCGAATAGATAGGTAAACATGCATTTACACGATACATATTATCAAAATATATTTTAGTAAATTAGCTTTCTGTTTGTAAACACATTAATAGTTCCTTGTCTAATTTTTAAAACAATATAATCCAATTAAATTATTATATTTCCAAGGAAAAAAAATTTAAATGTATCTTAAATAGCATAATTATATTTAATTAATCAAATGATCTCTAACCCGTAATCATTGTTTCGACTTATCTTAAAAACAAAATTATTATACTCCAACAAATCATTGTAGATAATTTTTGTTCAGCACATGGCATCTCAATTAAAGATAAAAATAATTTGTAAGGGTGTCAACACTGTGTTTAGTAGCAAAATAATGACGTCCTAACGAAATTTGGCTAGAGTTGGATTGATTAATACAACGCAGCTATCGAAATTAGTTTGGCATTGCAGTGAAGCATCAGATTTAACCAGTTTTAGCACTGGTGGTGAACACACAACATTGTAAATACTAATAATATTTCGATGTACAACAGGCCGGGTCTACCACAAACAAAAAACGATATTGTCATTTTAACAACATTTTGACTTGTAGTATAACGCTACAAGCACTCTAAAGTAGATATTGTAGTGAAGTAACAAACAATTATGCTTTAATGCTTTCGTAGCAAAGATTTGCACAATAATAAGGTAGGTAACAAACTCTTGAAGCAACCGCAACGAAGATTTAAGATTTGCACAATAATATTATGGTAGATATATAGCTGTCGTAACGAAGATTTGCACAAGGTGACAAGTTAAGGTAAGTAACAGCCAACAGTCTAGTACCTATTGTAACAAAGATTTGCACAATAATATGGTAGGGTACACTCTGGTACCTATCGTAACGGTAATGATTTGCGCAATACTAAGGTAGGTAACACACTCTTGAAGCTATCGTAACGAAGATTTGCATAGAGAGCAAAATTATTCTGACCCTCTAATGCCTTTTGTCATAGCTAATGCAGTTTTGTTAGAAAAACTTGAAACGAAGGCATCGCAGCAAAATAATTATAGATGACTTTACAGTTTTTTCAAGTAGAATATTTGTCTCCTATAGTGATCTAATCAGAGTAAATACCTCAAAACCCATTTGATTATATAACTATTATTTTGAATGATTTTACTAATGTAAATTTTAACCTTGTAAAAATTTTGTTAACAAACAAAAGTGGTCCTTTTATTAAACTGGAAGATGTAAGTAGAAATTAAAAAAAAATGGTTAGGTAACACCAAATCTATATTTAGACAAGAGGTAGGGTCAGGTTTTAGACAAGTCTGTTACGTAACCTGATGACTTGTATTTAGAGTTTAGAGTTGAAGGATGATCACGTGGTGTGCCCTTGGTTCGATAGGATAAGTTCCTTGTTATTCGATGCATTCTCAAACCTCGAAGTATTAAATCGTAAATCCCTTCCAGTTCTTGCTTTCAACTTATTTCAACCCATAAATATTGACTCCTCTAGAAACTCAACTTGTAAGGTTTCTTTTGTGAATACATCACGGTATAATATTCCCCTTTTTTTACTTCATAAAATCAACAAATAAACTACAGATTAAAACTATTTTCTCTTTAGTATTCTCTAAGAAGCAAATAAATAAGTAATTTATTGGAAACAAAGCAGTTTAAATAGTTTGTGTAAAAAATCTAAGAAAATATTATTTTTAGTTGAGATTATTCCCATTTCCTTTGTGTGTAATTTCCCGGAAACTATATTTTTCCTGGGAAAGCGGACTTATATGGTTTCATTTATATATAAATAGATTGCATTTATGTGTTATCTAACAAATAATAAATGTCTTATAGAAATTAAAATATCAATAATATTTATGATGAAAGGAAAAAGACTGATAAAACTATACCGCTTCTGAAAATCGATCCATGTAGACCTCTAAATCTCTAGCCACTTAGTTTTGACAAATAATAATTTAAAAATATATATATAATTCATTTAGGCGGCATTTACACAAAAAAGAGGGGACATAAGAAAAGAGACAGAGACAGAAGACATGTCTTTTTCTCTGAACCGATCCATTACCTATATTATTATTAAAACTTAATAGTTTTTACACCAAAGAGACAAGGACTCATGCCATGCCTCGCCAGTGGGAAAAGGTTTTGTTGCCTGTCGCGCCTGCCTTTACTGTGTGGATGTGGAATGTGGAAGAATATAATAAAAGTCGTTTACGTGAGAAGGAACTTTTTTTGATATAATGAGGCACAATAATGAAGCATTTCGAATATCATAATCATAATGAATATTAAACCACGAAAGAGCTATAGAAAAGGAACAACCATAATAAAAATATGTATGCATAATAAGAAAGATTTAATCCTAAATGTTCTTTAACTCATTTTCCTACCAGAACCAGATGAATGTCATCCAAAATATTCCTGATATTATAAAATTATAACCGGCCTAGGCACCAAAAACAACTATGTTCCCAGTTCCCATGTCTTATTAACTTGCTAAATATTCTGTTATCGCGCTCCTAACTTAAATTGTAACTATCTCTATCTGAATTTACTTAAAACGATAAGGATAAAAAAAACTTATTTTCACTCACCACCATTTAGTTGTCAAAAGTCTTTTAAATTCTGTGTGAATACACAGAATGATGTTCCCTAAGAATTATGTTTAGTGTAGGGCCATGGCCATAAAGTATAACCGCATGGGATACCCTTAATAATGGGCCTACTTAGGTAATATTTGACTAATTCGGCTCCAGTCCAGATTGCCATTGGGAAAAGATCATGGATTATGGATAGAACAATTGGACAAAATGATGCCCCAAGTCCCAGGGATGTCTTTTGAATTAGTGTACAACTTTGGATGCTGTATTCATTTGAAATATTCTGAACAATTCCTTTGCTGCATTTTTTTCGTGCGATTTCTACATAGTGGAATCATTTTAAATTGTAGATTGTACATGCCGCATAGACACGAAATAGGTACTATAATGTAAAAGTTTACATAAAGCAAGAGTTATTTGTTGATTCCATATTGTAAAACTCATTTATAATTTATATCTATATCAAACACATAATTTAACCGCACCATGGACAACAAGCTAAAAAATTCCAAATATGTATGAACGCTTTTCTCTTTAAAACTTTTTTCCATCTTCTATGGCCGATTGGTGAGTAACAGACGCAAGTATTTATTTCAGTGTTTTAAAAAGAGGTTTTAAACAATTTTTGGCGTAGTTGACGAAACGTTTGTTGATGTGTCTGGGAGTCTATGAAAGGGTCAATGTTTTTATTAATCGTGTTAATAGCTAAAGTTTAAGCCAGGATTATTTTTATTGATGATCGGTTTACTAGTTATGTTATCACTAATATTACATATGTACTACGTTACTACATATTATTATTAATGGGAAGAAGGGAGATGAGTAATTTCGTTATAACGTTTTTGAAATAAAAAAAAAGAAGAAGCTAAAATCGAGATTTCATTTTTATTTTGTTAATATTCATTTCCAGTCATACACTTCCCCAGGTAAATTTCAATATACGATAATAATTACCTACTTATCAATTCTGTTTTAATGATTATCCCAACCAAGTTGATATTATAAATAGACAAATCTCAAAAATTAATTATTAAAATTAAAAATACCGTATTTTAGTTCGTCTATATTATATATATTTTTTTTATATTTAAATCTCTTTAATTGATTAAATTAAATATTATTTAAACAGTCAATAGTCAATATAAGTTAATTTCTGAATGCAAACAAAGGTATTTAAAACATCTGATTCAATACGTAAACAAGAAGAAAATTAACTTTTTAGAAAACAGCTGATTTAAATAACGATATTAATTTTTAGTAGACCTGCGCATTTATTGAACATTGAATCGGCCGCATCGCTTGCGTTTCTTTTAGTGAATTTTCAAAGAAAATTAAGCTAGTGCAGTGTCTTTAATTTTTTTAAATGAAATTTTTTGAAAATTTTCTCCATGGAAATCCGTTTCAGACCATTCTGAATCGATTCCTAAAATTTAACACTTTTTTATGTACATATGTATTTTATTTTTACGCTCGAAATCTTAAGCAGCCGCACACGATCAATAGTATTGACAATATGTAGCAATTTAGTAACAAATTTTTATCAATACTGTTTTTGTTTTTTTATAATATATATTGTATATATCAATACTATCCCCGCACACAGTTAATAGTATTGACAATACTTTCATTTATATTGACCATACTATTGATCGTGTGCAGTCTGCTTTAGGTAAACTTATAATTATTATTATTTTGGCTGAATTGCAGGAGATGATACGGTCGAGAATCGCTTGGCAGCACAACTTTGGTTAATTTATACACTTGAGAGATAATATTCCTTTGTCAAACAGTACATTTGTATGATATAAACATTTGAGAAATTACAAATGTATGATTTGTTCATAGGAGAGTTGATATCCCTTTGTCAAAAGAATACGTTGGAGTAAGGCCCCACCATCTTTTCTGCAGACCGTATCATATTCTTCAGTTTTACCATTATTTTTAAACATTATATTAATTTTAAAGTATTATTGATTAAATAATAAATTATTTAAACATTTTGTTTTGTTTCATAATGAATAAATCT
>KZ651751.1:47085-60361 GCA_001010745.2 Gerris buenoi
CTAATAAAGAGGGGTATTATATATATTGTATAAACATAATATTGTTATAAAAATTAAATGGATATTTCCTGGAATTAATTGAATTTTATTTCAATCACCTAGTTATATTCAAAAAGCTGTTCTTGATATATATATATTTTTTATTTTTTTGAGAGAGGTCTTTTTAATAAAAAAAATAAAAAGTATTCTTAGAATAAGTTACAATCAGGGTTGTATTCAACTCAGATACTAATTTTTGACAGTTAATAGCTCATGCTAATGAGTACAAAAAGCAAAAATTCTAAGCCGGCTATACCGCCTATTAAACAACTACAGGATAAGGTACATAGAGTTAGGATAGGTACAGGTAGAGGTATAGTGAGTTTTATCAATGTGTAAAGCTCACAACGTGGAGAATAGTTAGTTTATCACAAAAAATATCACAATGAAATAACAGCTTTTATATTGAGATAATATAAGGGGGAAAATGCAATATTTTAGTTAATTTATCCAAGAGCTGATGTACACAGTAGCACACAGAAAAAGGAAAAATTAGGAATATTAGAATTTTAAGTGACTCCAATATTAATATTCCAATATTAGGTTAAAGTAGTAGCATTTTTAAATTTTGCTCCTTGATTATTTTTTTGAAGCAATAGTTGATTTGTATACCTCTGTATACAGTATAAAATAATCTGGAGCTGTGTAGCGCCTCTATTTACCAATATAATACATCATATGCTTAAGTTTTGAATTATAGGCTTTTAAGGAGTAAATCTGCATCAATTTTTATTAATTACATTTCTTTCCTTTAATGTCAACAAACTTATAAACCATAAAGCCTCATCCAGACTGCCTAACCGAACAGAGGAAATGAGTCGAGCATTGGTATCAGCGCCTGCGCATCTCACTTTGGGCAAGCGCAGAGACCGATGTTTGGCTTGTTTCCTCTGTTCGGTTCGGCAGTGTGGACAAGACTTAAGACTAACACGAAGAACATAAAGGATTAAACCTACATTTTTTTTAAATACAGGCATTTGTACAATTAATTTTTCAATTTCCTAAAGTAATATAAAAGATTTTAAAATAAATAAGGCAGTCAAATAGAAATATATTTCAAAATTGAAGAAATTTTAATAATTTATGGTTGTAAAATTAAAATTAATTTAGCACTCTGCAGAAGAAAATAATATAATATTTATATTTTAATATTTTTACTAGATTATACATTAGTTATTCAAACAGGGGGAAGGATGAATCAGTTCTCTTTATGGTGTTGTGAGTGAGTCAGTTGGCTTTCCTTTTATGGGAGAATTTCCTTGTACATATTGATTATGATCTGAAACCCAAGTTCATTTAAATAAAAATGGTTTAATGTAATACATGGATTGGGTTTTCATCTTTACCATTTAATGACGATAAATATTACTTTTACGTATTACTATGGAAATAGAATTAATGAGGCTTCTAGTATAGAAAGTTATATACAAAATGAAGGTTGGGTTAAACTCAGGGTTTGAGTTATTGGATTTTATAAAAACCTGCATTGCACGTACTCAAATGAAACTGGGTTCTAATAAAGAGGGGGGAAGAGTTGGGGGTGTTAACAAGAGTTCCAGCTCTCGTCCGCAGTGCACTCGGAAGATCCACCGTCGTTTTATTAAGGGAATTGAGCTTGGTGGAATTTTCACGCATCAGGGGGTCCTTCTGCTTCTAGCCGTGAACTCAGTTCTTTGGTGAGTCTAGTGTCACTTTTACCGTATTTTTCGGATCCGTTCGTGTTCTTTGTATCCGATAAACGTTAATTCCTTTGGTGTATTTTTGTGTCCGTATTCGATTTTGCCGCCGGGTTTGTGAAGTTATGCTCGGATAAATATAGTTAAGTGACTAACCTTGCACATGCACGGGCCCCCCGCCCAGCTCGTATAACTGTTTTAAATATTTGTATTTTACTATTTCTGTTTTCCGAATAAGTACATATCGCTTGTAGAATCGGTGTTATTTGCGGTTCTGTTTTGTTATTTGTGGCCCAGTCAAAGGATCAGATCCTGTGGACATGGACCTTGGAGTGAGGCCTCAACACAAGATGCTGTGGGGCGAGGATCTCGGACCTGAGACGGACGTTGATAATCCCGAAGTTCCTCGCGATTGCAGGCCTGAAAGTACTCAAGGAGAAGTTGTGGACGTATCCAGCGAGTCTGAGGAGGAGGAATGGAAATACGTTAAAGGTGCCACGAAACCGGAAGACAAGAAACAACTTAACGACAAGCAAAGTGATAACAAGTCACAGTTAAACCCCAATGCTTCAGAATTCTTTCCTGGCACGGAGAAATTTAATCCTTTAGAGAAAGACGATTTTATTGCATCCTCCCCCGGAGTTAGCCAGATAACAACTGGCAACAATTTAGACGACATCGATGTTCCGTCCGAGACGGAATTTGAACACGATATTTCTACAAGAGCTTGTGATCTAGAATCGGCTGCAGATGTTGACCCTGATGACTCCAAGAAAAAAGAGAACCTTTCTTTCAATGAAGATATTAAGATAGAAGGTGTTTCACTAATTTTAACACCCCAAAAATCTGATAACATTAAACCTGAGGGTGTTCAAAAAGTTGAGACCAACCCTTTTGCCAGTGATATGGAACCTTCGTCTGCGGACACCGATAAAGTTGATTTTGTCCAAGATTATTTTGGTAAGACTGAACTTGACTTTAAACCATTTGAATCAGTTACCTCCCAACATACTGACTCTGACAAGCCCTTTGATACCGAATCTCATATTCCTAATTCTGTGTCAGCTGAAATATCTTACCATTTTAACTTTATCAATTCTCATTTGGATAGTAGTGAACATATTAGAATGGAAGAAAGTGAAAAGGAACGCAACCAACTTGAAATTAAGGAGCCGGAATCTCCTGCTAATTCTGAGAGTTGTAGTAATGGAGTAATCGATCACGATGACCATCAAAATGAAGTTGAGGATTTCCATGTGATCAAGACTGCTGAAGTGAAAATTTCTTCAGAAAAAACTGCTGTTCTGAACGATACACCTGACAATTTTGATGTGAAACAAGAAATGTTTGAAGATAAAAATGAAAAAGATTTGGGACAGGGTGTTACAAGTTCTGTATCTAATGTTTTAATGGGAGACAATGATTCATCTGAAACCAAAGATAATTTGTGCATTCAGGAGACTGAATTAGGATTTGATGAAAAATCCCTTCATGTTTCCCACGATGAGGATGATGACAAATTAGAGAAATACACCGGGGTTGTAAAAGAAAGTGCTCGTGAGGTTGTTAATAATGAACCTGTGATCACTAATTTTGTTGAGGAGGTATTAAGTGACATCTCTCAAACTGAACATGAAAATAAAGAGAGTGGTCTAATTGGTGGTTTAGATGATTTTCACTTTGATTCTGTTCCAGTTGTTGCAGATAACAATCCTACTTTGACATTAGAAGAAGAAAAAGTTTCTAAAGTAAATAATTTTGATCAGTTAGAGCAGGTCAAAGACAAAGGAAATTTGTTCGAAGAAGGTAAAGAACATTTTGATATTCAAGAAGATCAATTCTTCAGAAAAGATCATACTGAGTTATTCAATGGGGAGAAATCAAATGTCAGTATAAGTGAAGAGCCATTGGTAAGCAAAGAGATTCAAAGTGAAGAAATTTGTAGTGTAAATGAGGATACTGTTCATCATGTTGAAGTTAATGAGTATGGTTCAAAACCTTCAGAGGTGGAATCTGAGCATGAAGACTTAATAAGCCCCGCTGAAGAAATTGTTTGCAGTATTCCCCATGAAAACATTAGTAGTCATAATGATGATATTGTACCCCAAGAAGTTATTAGTCCTGCTAAAGAAATTGTGTGTGATATGCCTCATAATGATATTAGTAGTCCTACTGAAGAAATCAGACATGGCATTCCTCATGCTGAGCTTACTGATCATCAAGTAATAGAAAAAGTTGATGTCTCTGATGATGGTCTAAACCAACATCCTGAGCCTGAACTTGCTGATACTATTGGACCAAATTCTTTTAGTTTCAGCCAGCCTTATGAAGTTGTGGAAGAAGTAGAAATACGTGGACTTACTCCATTAGAATTTTTCGGAATGAGGAGGAATGACATAATGACTACATCTATGCATGAATCACTTGAACAAGATTCATCTTTTGAATTTGTTTGCGAAAGTGCAGTTAGAGAGGCCGTTAATGAGGCTTCAATTGATAGCAACAATGGGCCTGTTCATGTTTCAAATGAGGATGCTGTCCCTGAAACCGTTTCTAAAGATATTGTTATTGACACTCATGAGTTGGAGAATGGAATTGATCACACTGAATCCACTCCTTTAAATGAAATTGTTTTAGCAAATGACTCAGCTATTATTGAATGTCATGAAGTTCCTGTTAGCAGCGAGCCTGATCTTGTGTTTGTGGAACACATATGCCCTACAGTAGAGGTTCGTTCTGATGAAGCCTCACCTGTTAATAAGGAAAATGGTGGCTTTGATATAACCCCTGCTTTAAGTGCAGCTGGCATTACAACGGCTCTAGGGGCTGCTGCAGTAACTATAGCAGCTTTACCTGATCAGAAAGAACCAGAGCCTAAGAAAGAAGATGCAAAAGTCACTGATTCAAAAACTTCTACAAAACCACCTGCTATCAAAGCATCCTCGGTTAAGAAACTTCCACCCTCAGCCACTACCAAGCCCCCAATGGCAAAATCAGCCCCAAAAGTTGCTGCAACCAAGACTACTTTAACTACTGCAAAACCCAAGGTACCTGCTGTGCCTAAATCTGCTCCCACTTCAACAGTAAGCAAGTCAAGGTCAGTCCCATTAGCTTCTAAAACTTCAATGACTTCCACTGCTAAACCTGCCCCTATTGCTGCTAAACCTACTGCTAGGTCCACTGCTGCTGCAACTGCTAAGGCACCCTCTAAGCCTGCCACTACTGCTAAGACCCTTACAAGTGCTACTAAAGCTACTACCAGACCAGTATCTGCTCCTGTTAAAACTTCTGCTCCTTTATCAAGGCCTACTGCTCCTGCTAAAACCATGTCTTCTGCTCAAAGAGCTCCTCTTGCTGCAAAGAAAATACCTCCTTCGACTGCCAAACCGTCTCTTGGCTCTAAAATTGCTTCAGAAAATAAAGTACCAGCTAAAACTGCTCCTCTTAAAACAACTGCACCCCCTAGTACTAGGCCATCTGTTCCCAAAACAACAAGTACAGTTGGAGTTAAACCTCCTACTAGATTAGGTGTTTCTGCTGTCCCTGCTAATAAATTGAAAGCTAGCTCTCCGACGAAACCAGCTCCCATTAAAGCTAAATCTCCTCTCTCAGCTCCCAAAAGACCAACTTCAGCTTTGGTAAAAAAGACAACTGTTCTTGATAAGAATGCAAAAAATGCCGTGAAATCAGTGCCTAAAGAGACTGCTCAAAAAGAAATTATCACTAGCGAAAATGAACTTGTAGAAGAAGCTGTAACTTCAACAACCACCAACGGCCATCACATCGAAAACGGTAATGTCACACCTCTGGAGGAAATTCCCTCACACATAATGTAACTACTTACATCATAAAGTTATTTGTAACATGAATTTTTTTTTAGGGATTCATTTGGCTTAGAGTCATCCTTCTATATATTTTTAAATGAATGTTCATTTTATTTGAGTGTATAAGTGATTTTTCATGCCAAAGATTTTTTTCTTAGATGGTGGTTTCTAGATTTTTTTTTTAAACATTTAAGGTGACTGAATTTGACTGATTTTTTCTATAACTACACTGTGTCGAATAAGATATATTTATAATGATTGCACAACATTAGATATTTTGGAATATTTCAAATGACGATTTTTTTTTTAATTTACCTAGTCATCCCATTTTCAATTATAATCAGATCTGTTTAGTTTTTCTTAATTAATTTGATCAATCTGCTCTTCAGCCAACGAAATGTATGTTATCCAATACTCGCACCACGAGTTTAATTAACTCTCATATTCCTAAATGACAACTGTGATTTATTAGTTTCAAATTTAAACACTACATTATCTTAAAATTTTGTCTAGTTTCTTTTTTTTTTAGTGCTTATTTGCCGTCTTAATGAGCCTCAATCAATGGACATTTTGAGATTACCTGAAATGGTTAAATCTTTATTTAAAGTTTCCGTTTGTTCAATGATAACAATTTATGGTTATATCATATATTTCTATATTACTTTATTCAAATTTTTTTGACGTAGTTTAGATGCTTAACTTGAGTAAGGAAAAAAATCGTTTAATTTTATTTTTTGAAACTAAGATTGATAAAAGTGCAAATTGGTTGCACACATCAAAAATAAAATCACGGCCTAAAAATAAATACAAAATCATTTGAATTTACCTAATTTTACCTTTCATCATTTTTTAAATGATGATTAAAAGTAGAAATTGTATGTTATTTGAACAAAAATAAAGATCTGTTATATCTATTTACTGGTATTTATTTTATTATTAATTTATTTTATAATGGCCTTGAAGACTGATAAAAAAAATATACATATTAATAGCATGTAAATAGGCTCTTTCTTAAAAATTGCAATTACATTTTAATTCGGGAACAATTTTTTTTAAGAAGAAAAATATCAAGACAGGAATTTGTAGGCTTGAGAAAATTGCACAGGAATAATCAATTACTCGTATTATAAGCAAACTTGTCTGTTATTAAAAGTTTTGATCTGATTAATCATAGTCTATAATATTTGTTGTGTTCACCCTCTCTGTTTTTTACCTGGTTGTTCATTAAATTTATAATATTGCGCCCGAGTATAATAATTTTATCAGTGGATGGAAATTAAATTTTTATCATTTTTGATAAAGTGAATGGGTTTCTATGTCATATAAATTATAATTATAAAAAATTAAGTTAATTACACTGTGTGGCACAAATAAATAATTGATGTTTTTTTTTTAGTGATTTCATTACTTATAGAAATTAAAAGAGTTCTTGATTAATAATTAGCAATTAAGTATTATTGTTTTATTCAGTAAGCTATTTTTGTTATTGTATAATACAAATTTCCTTGTAAATTTGAGTTAAAATTGAATAAATTATAAACGTAGAATATTTTTTGAAAACTGCGAAATTATTGCAGTTAGCTCAAAATTATTATTATTTTGCACACTGAATCAACTTAAAGTATACTAATATGAGAGTAGTAATAGATAGATCCATTATTGAAATTTATTTAATATTACAATGAATTTTCTAATATCTTTTATGTTCCTGTTCCCAGGGCCAGGAATATATCTTTAAGCCTATCCATTTCTATTTTTAATGTAAATTTTAATGTGATAGAGAAATACAAATATGCATTAGTAGATAATAACTTTGACCATGTATCAGTATGGGATAAGTGTTTGTTCATTTATGGCATGGTAAATTTTAATAATTGTGTAGTTATGATTATTGATAAAAAGTAGGATACCCTTATTTAGGTAAATTTTCAATGTTTAAAAACTAATTAAATATGTGTGTTTACTTAATAGTATATCAATAATAATAATGTTTTATAATTGCATAAAAATAAATGTTTAGTAGGTGTTTTTGCAGTCTGATAATATTGGGGAAAAAAAGTTGTAGTTTTTCCTTCTCTTTCTTAGAAAGAGAATATTTAAAAATGTAGAAAAAGAAAAAAAAACCAAAATGTTCCTTTTTTACTAACTCGCTTTTATTAGTTCCTAATATTAACACTTATGAGATTCTTATTCTCAATTTAATTTGATAAACAGTATTTTACTAAAAGGTTTTATAATTTTAATATTCTTTGAATATTAATGATCAATCTCTCTTGGTAAACATATGTGTAATAATCCAAAATTAATAATTATAATAATAGAAGGATGACTTAATAGAATCTTTAAAAATTATGTACGCTACGGCGAATTTACATTATTGCTTTCACACATTTTTAATGGCTTAATTTTTTGTGTAAATAGGAACGCGATGTTTTATCGAATGTTAAGGTTCTTCTGTTATTGTATGTTTATAATTTTATTGCTAATAGGCATTTTTTTTTTAAAAATTCTAAGTGTTGTTGTAATAATTATTATTTGAACTTCTTATTTTTTATGAATGTGACAAAAGATCTTGGACTGAAGTCCAAAGACACTTTATTATCCTTAAGAGATTATACTTCTTTAAAACAAATATTATATTAAAAATATATTGAATAATATTTATACCTAATACGCTTTACTGCCTCTTCTGAGAACATTAACACCGTCAGTGCCTAAATATCCTCTGCACACATTGCTCTCCTCTGCTTTTCTTAATCCATTACTGACATTTTTAGTACAATATCAAATGGGTTAATAAGATCATTCTTTGCTCGAGTAAATAAAATCTAAACGTCATTTAAGACTTAAGATCCATCCAATAATAAGTTAATGCAACAGTCTTGCATTAACTTAGATTAATGAAAGTCTTTAGTTCTTTAGATCATTTAGACGGCAGCAATTATCAAACAATCTTCTGCTGTTATATCTACAAAGATGTAAAATGCAGTGCTCCATGCCAACTACTGAATTAATAATTGTGGTGATAATTCAGTTCCTTAATCGACTGATTCTAGCTCAAATATGGCTAGTTTCGAGCTAACATGATATTCTGCCTTTTATTTGTTCAGAGGAAATTAAATTTTGTTTTACAAGATTATGAAACCTTTCCTGGAACCTTGAACAATATTTTTTGGAAATATTCTTACATTTTTTTTTTTAATATTAAACCTTTTAAGTTGCTATAGGTTATTTTATTTAATAAAAAAAACTTCTTTTTTTATATGTAGGTTATAGTAATAAGGTGGGCTTTCATTTGATGAGTTGATCTAATTGAATAAATGAATTTAAAGTAGCAGGAAATCAGGTTGTTGAAAACCAAGGTATATTGAATTTTTAAATATTTGTTAACTTTTGACTATCAAAGTTTACATTTTAGTTATTATTTCTAGCCTTTAATTGTTTTATTATGACAAGCTGGCGCTATTATTCATTAAATATGATTCTAGTAAACATCCTATCAATTGTTTAATATCTACATTTCTAATATATTTGCCTATATTGTTTCCTTTTTTTATATTTTATACTTTTTTTTCTTTCTTGTTCTTGTCTTGTTAGTTTTGTGTTGAATCAAAAATAAATGATTGTAATGTCCTCAAGTGTTTGTTTTTATTGCAAATTGTTATTGATCAAACTTATTTATCGTTCACTCACTGAATTAAAAGAAAAGTATTGTCTATTTTTTCATTGAGTTATTTTTTATATGCAATAAAAATATGCTTTTATCAGTATGATATTGAACAATTTAGATTAATAAGTAAGCTTAATTAAACTTTAATTACAATTAATCATGGTTTTACAATAAGGTTACAAATATATTACATCTCCTCTCCCTCAATTGTAGCTGGTGTTATTTATATTGTCAACTTTAAAGATATTAAATGAACTAAGACTTCCATGTAATGTATAATAGTGCATATATGGTTTTGCACTATAAATATTTATATTTATAGTACTAGGCTGATTTTAGATACATGTTAACATTAGTATATAACTTAAAACTATGTTGAAGACACACAACTGAGTTAAGCTACCTTAATATTAACTTGATTCCTACTTTTTTGTACTATGCAAATATTTATGGAACAATACATTATACCGTTCGAAGTTATTTAAACGTGGTAGTCTATTTACTTCCTTCACATTTTTAATATGAATAAAATAACATAACATCTTACGCTTTAATGAAGCAAATAAATTTTTATTTGTTCACTTTTGTCTTCCTTTTAAAATAATTTGCAGTAACTGATGTTTTTTAAAAAAATTATTTCCTTTTTTTTATGAATGTCACCTTTTTTATAATTATAAGGTTTATTAATTATTGTAAAAAAGTGCCTATCAGCTGATATAAATTATTTACTGAACAGAGATCCTATATAATGTACTATATTAAGAAATAAAAAAAAATAATGATTGATTTGTTTTATTATGTTAATAAAAAGAAGAATACATTGGTTTATAATTATGTAATCATGTTTAATTGTAATTTATTTATTATTTATAACTATAAATTGCACCCCGGTTAATTTTTTTTTGAGATGTCTTAAGTTTATATTTACATACATATTATTTTGTAATGTGATTTGTCCGCTTTAATTTTTTATCTCATTTTTTAAAGTTTTCTGAATCATTTTAAAAAATGTAAGGGAATAATAATTTATTGTAATTTAAGTTTTTTCTCCAGCTTGTTTCAGCTTTTAATTGAAGTTATTGCTGTTTGTTATAATTATTGCTGTATTATTTTATTTTTATTTTTTTTTTTTATGAAAAAAAATTGTTTACTTCCCTTTAAAACAGGGAAGATTTTAATTAATTTATTTTTTAATTTCTATTTATTTTATGATCTAATTTTATTACAGTATTTTATACAATTTATTATTCATATTTTATAAAAGATACCATTCGGCAAACATTATTCTTGTTTTTGTTTTTTATTCTTTCCTAAGATTCTTTTGAACATATAATCGGCATTTGAGCCAACATTGTCTATAATTATTTGCCAAATGGAGGGAGACATGAGATATATACAGTTAAAGCACACATTTTAAAAATTTTAAAAAGCTCAGTGAATGATATAATGTGGTTTACCACAAAGGCAATGCATTGATTTTTTTTTTGTCTGGATAATTGACTAGTAGAGACTGTACAAAGCATAATTACACTATTAAATGCTATGTGATAGTTTTTTATAAATACAATTACAGTTTAAGAAATTGGTTTAGTTTATTATTTCTACCATCTGCTTCTGATGTAGAACAGATTCTTACTGATCAAATTGAAGTTTATTTAGCTTATTTAAATAAGTAAAATAGACTTGTTACATTGTTATCACCCTATTTAAATTTATTCTGAATTTCTGAATGGTTTCATATAATTTTATTTGGGTAAAAGACTGATGAGTTTGTTTTGTTGAGGTTGGAAAATATAATCGTCTTTAATATTGGTTTCCTTGACCAGTTACTAATGTGTATCTAGAGAATTTGCAATCAAATATTTTGTGAATCCTGGTTTTTTAAAAATTACAGATACCTATCGTGCTCAAGGGATTTGTTTGTGATGGCAGTGGTTTACAATGGACTTATAATTATTTCTTAAGATTACCATGGTATGCAACTCCCTTCTGAATGAAGAATTCATAAAAATACTGTCTCCTCTGGTATTTCTGTTGTTGACATTAATTATTTATGAAACCTCTCATAAAGCAATATGAAGACCCAGTGTTTTCACATGCCGTTTAGAAGTGCTCATTGGAAATAATATACTTTGGCAGAAAGTTTATTCTGTACTGCAAAGTATAGTTTCAAAATCATGATTTTGACACATGGTAAATTGAAATAAAATCTGTTTATCATGTTTTCTCAGGTTCAGTTAATTTTGATCAAACTTAAATTGATGTATACTATTTGATACTTTAGAAACAGAGAAAGTTGTGCAGTGCATAATGCAATTTATTAATATGAAATTTTCAATTAGTGTCTTCTAGCATTTACAAATTATTGAAGCGACCTTCTTGCAAATATGCATCCTGTATGTAGCATTTACAGGTGCGGCAATAACAGATGATATTTGGTGTACAATTTCCTTTTACCAATGCAAAGGGTAAGAGTTTGTTGGACAGTGTACGTTCAAGTTTTCTTCCTTCAAGTATATTTGAGCTTCTTATTTTAATTTTAGGACGGATAAAGATTCTACCTTTATTCTTTATTTAATGTATGAGAAATATTTTTTTCTAATATAATATTATATAATATATATTTCTAATACTTGTTGAATAAGTAGTTCCCTTTTCTTGTTAGCACTACGAACACTCCCCCCCCCCCATCTAAACTTACTTAGAATGTGCCCCCAGACCTAGCCACTGGATCCCTGACTGCCTATCAGTATTCAAGATGTTTTAAAACATGCCCGATAGAAACAACAACTGGAACTCCGACACCGCATACGTAGTGCTATGAACCTTCTGAGACAAATTCATTCTGAATTTTTATGCCTCCTAAAAATTTGGACTCATGTGTTGATCATCTTGGACTGAACCAACAAATCACTGCAAGGAAAGACTGTCACTCTTGATGCAGCATTAAGTTTACTATATGGCTTGGCAAAAAAGATGCAAGATCTACGTGAGCAAGGGGTAAGAAAGTAAACAGACAAAGCCAAATTAATTTTTGTTTCAATGTCCATCAACAACAGCTTAGAAGGGTAAAGAAAGTGGCTGGGAGATGACGGAAGATGAAGCGCTTTTAATTAGCCCTGACAAATCGTTTGAAAAAGAGTGCTTCAGTGTATTCGACAGACTTTTGAGTAAAATGGATAACAGATCCCACATTTATCACACAATTTCGTCCGACTGGAGTTTCCGTTTCTGTTTCTGTCAGGAAAAGTTTTAAGTAAGAGCTCTGAATGTGACCTTCAAAAGTGTGCAGCAGACTTGGGTGCCACATTCAGAGATACATTGACACAGTTGACCTAATATTATGAAGAAGCTGCTTTTAATTTTCAGGCATAAGAACTTGTGAGATACTTGGAGAAAGCCTCATACTTGGATCTCTGATCAAAATATGAGATGAAAGATGATTATCCTAACATAGAAATATCGTTAAGGATATTTTAACAATGTCTGTTAGAATTCGAGTGTAGTTTTACCAAACTAAAGGAATCAAAAACTATTTGAGATCCAGCATGATGTGTGAAACTCGGCTAACAAATTTGACTATTTTGTCCATGATAGAGTATGAGAGGGCATCAAAACTTGATTTTGATTAAATTATCAATGAGTTACAAATCAGTTAGTGTACAAGATAAGCTGTCAATATTGTAAATATCAAAAAGTGGAATTGGTTAGATGTACATAATAATTGTTATTGTAAGCATTGTAAATATTTGTCTGTACACTATTGTTATAATTGAATTATAATTTAAAAAAAAAAATTGGTAAAAATTGTTGGAATAATAGTTGATTTTTTTTAAATCAAAATAGATTTTTTATATCAACCATTTAACCTTGAAATGCAAAAAAGGAGTTATTATAGTGTAGGAAGGAGTTGCATATAGAGTTTCCAGTAACCAAATCAGAAACAATACTTTAAATTTTAAGAGCCAGAATTGCTTAAAAATGTGTTTTAATGACGTTAAAATTTCAAAAAATTGCCGGGGGAGGACCCCCGGTCCCCCCTCTTAGCTGAGGGATATACCATACCC
>KZ651751.1:73343-91429 GCA_001010745.2 Gerris buenoi
GGTACAAATCTGGCAATCGTTTTTTAACTAACTTCCCGAATAGCTAGACATTTGAAACTTTTAGAATAGCTCAGAACACGATGACAATGCATTATTTTAACACTTTTAGCCATCTTTCAGCAAAATTTAATTCGTTTTAAGCAGATTTTGCTGTATGGAAAGTTTAGTTCGGAAGAAATCCGCAAGTTATTTTATTAGTTTTGACATATCCCATTATTTTGGCTATCTTCATTTTGACATTATGAGGTAAACATTGAATGATAGCGAAAAGGAATAGTAAACAAATAAATTAATCAATTTACGTGTGACAACCAGGTTTAAATTCGGAACTATTGTTTTCACTAACATTGTTATATAACAATGAAAAATATATATTAAACATTTCATATGATTCTAAAGAAAATTTAAAAACGTAGTATATAAAATGTTCTTTTTATCTTGAAATTATTTAATACCTATATTTTATTTAAATGTTGAAGTTTGGCGGTATTTTGACAGATGTAAACAAACTTTGACGTCATCAAAATTATGCTGAAAACCACTCAGGAGGTTTTAAAAACACTCAAAACGGATAATTGCGTTGAAATCTCGAAAACAATTTTTTTGATAAAAACAATACTTTTCCTACTATAGATAGAGGAAAAGTAAAAAATTGTTTTCCCGTGACAGGAATTATCCGCTATTTTGGATTCCCAGTTCATCAGAAATGCCATTTTTATTATTATTATTTTATTTATTTATTTATTTTTGCCCAGCCTGCTGGGATTTGCATATTTTTTTTTTTTCATACTTTTAGAAACAAAAGAATATAGTTTTACGGAAAGGGGGGGGACACTCAAAATGTTTATGATTTTTGACAAAATGGCATGGAAATTGAAAGTGTACTGTACATATGTACATTATTCACTATAAGGTCATAAAACCATCATTAGCATTGGCTGTAAGGCCAATGAGCGACATTTGCCTTCAGAGTGGATAACATTACAGTAGGGCATTAGAGAGACACAATATTATACATAACATATTTTATACTTTCTCATATAAAGAGAAAGTATTTTGATGGCGCGAAAAATCGATTTTGGGATTATGATGGATATACGTTTTGAGGTCCCCTGAGTCCAAAAAAGTGTTTTTTAAAGAATGTCTGTCTATCGTCTGTCCTCTGTGTAGACGCCTAGAGCCTAAACTACTGGGCCGATTTTGACGACATTTGGCATACATGTTCAGAAAAATCACACCCCGAGGCGAAATCGAGAAATGAATTTTAGCTTTACAAAAAAAACTGAAAATACGTGAAAAAAAAAATTATTTCTTGAAAACGGTTCTGACGATTTTGATTAAATAATTCTAAATTTAGTCAATTTAAATACGAATCTAACGATATAAGCTGTTTTTCCGGGAAAAATCTAGTTCCCGAAAAATAGGATAAAACGCGGGTTCGATTCCCCGCCCATGATAAGCTATTTTTTATGATAAACTTTGATGAAATTTTCTATAATAATTAACACTGGGCTAAGTGATAATGAACTCGTATATGAGAAAGTTTGTCTGAGTTGTCTCTGACCAATTTTTTTTTTATTTATTGTTTGTAAAAAAAAGTTGTCTTGGAAAATTTTGCGCCCCCCAAAATCTGGCGCCCTGGGCTATAGCCCAGTCAGCCCATTTATAAGTCTGGGCCTGAATGAACCCATTATCATCCCATATTTATATTTTGTCAGGCGATTTAAAACAATACTAGCTATTCATGGAATTTAATCGAAAATTTTTAAAAATGAACTTTTATTAAAAAATTAAATTAAAATTTGATTTAGATTCTTGCAAAAGATATTTATCTTGGCCTACAGTGTATTGTAGGTAAATCACAGGAAAGGGCATGTAAAATGCCACAATTTACAGAGCTTCCAGAGAAATGTAAATAAATCCTGCTCGCGGTTTTGGGACCAAACTTTACATTCTTGAAATTCAAAAATAAGTCGACATATTAAGGTGAAATTTTGTATTTCTTCAAGTCTATTTAAATTGTACATCTACGAGAAATTTCAGAAAAAATCGATATGGAAAGGTTACAAAATTGTTGTCTGCCTTCTATCTTGACAAAACTTAAATGACCTGGCCTTTTATTCTAAAATTCACTTTACCTTTTCCTTTTCAACCAGTATAAACTCCTTCCAAACAGAAACCTCAGTCTAATTATATTTATCTCTCGCTTTTCATAGAAATAGAAGAATCCTTTCTACTGTTTCTAATAGTAAATATTTTTTAAAAAAAAGAATGAAATATGGTAAAAGAGAGCTAATCGATATTATGTTTTACGATTGCTTTACATATTAGATCTTGTGGGTGAATTTATGTTCTCCTCCCACATTTGTATATAAATTAAACTGTGCCCTATGTACAGCATAGGAAAGATTAAATGATGTATACAGTTTTGTTCATGTGTATAGGGTCCGGAAGCATATAGGGCAGATGTCCTTGCGGCACTCTCTTCTCCCTTTTTGCCAGACTCCCTCTTATAAAAGGATATGAATACTGAATAACCCCTCCCACCACAAACACAATAGTAAAAGTTTAACCAGGTTCCTACTGTTTCCAGTCACTTTTAGACTAAGATTTACACGTCAAATGTTTCAGACAGTTTTTAAACAATAAAAAGGACATATAGATCAGCATTCAAAATTAAACTATAGGAGACACTATTACTTCATTGCAGTTCTAGACTCAATAGAAACAATGTAGTGTATATGTATGTACGATACTAGCGAGAAAAGAAAACCCGAATTTTGAACATTATATTTATATTTTTAAATGTTGTTATTATGTGCATGCGTAGTCACCTCTAGTGAGAAGCACATACATGATTTTTTCAGAGGAAGATGCAAAAATAATAAGTACATAATTGTTGGTTTTACCATTAAAAATATCAAAAAAGGGTCCTTGCTTGATTAAGTCTTAATAATAAAGTTCTTTTTAGAGTAGCTCATTCAAACCTTTAGACCTAAAAAATTAATTAAAAGCGTAATATCAGTCAATATATTTATAAATTATCTTTATCAGCTTATAGATATTTGTAACGCTTTTATTGCAATTTATTTATATGAATATTTAGTTTACATTTTAAACTAAGAAAAAGGGGAAATGACCTCCAACTCAAGAATTTAATTATAGCATCGATATCTTATAGTTTATTAGTTATTAATATGTAATTATTAGATTTTATTATTATAATTGTAGATGTAGAAAAATAATTAAGAAATTACACTTAATTAAATTGAAATGATGTATTATAATTGCATTATTTATTGTAATTTATCTCATTGTAATAGTATCCACGTCTCAATGTCGCCTTTAATAGAACTAAAAGATATTTTCTAGTTCAATTAAAAACTTTATGCCGTGCGCTGCCTAGTGCAATGCAACATTGATCTCGTACAAAGCGGGTCAATTCCTCCCCTAAACTTGAGATTACATTGTCCGGACTTATTGATTTGACGTCACGGTCACAAGGGATTGAACGTGGTCGACTCCACCCTCGTATAAAGTGACTCATTCTATAGCTCCTAATCCAAAATATATGGATATGAATTTTTTCTACTTTATTTCTTTAATGAATAACCCTTTAATAAACGAGTTTAGTCTCTCTAAAAATGCTACATTTAATTTTTTTCATACTCTTTCAAACTACATCCCTCTTTCTTAAATCTTCTGTGTTTTTTTTTTTTTTTTTTTTTTTTTTTTAAAAAAGCATTTCCTTTCTTATCTGATTAGATTATCCCTTTTCTCTTAGACCATGCTTGATTGTAAACCGAACAGAGCAATGCATGTATTCTTTAAAAGTATACAAATATACAGAGCAGATTGCTTGTTCGATTTTCAATACCATATACTTGTTTCCCCCACCTATCTCATTTCAAACCCAATATGGCGTCGCTAGTTGTAGCCTTCTTATAAAGATATCTCATTACTAAGTATTTGATATGATACGACTCTTGTACTGAGAAATGTAAAAGAGATTTGCTTCGTGTTAATAGTAACTATATACTTTTATAATTTATTGGTGTTATATCAAGGTATATAATTTCCTCGTATCGGATTATAAACTTGACATAAAACTTGTTTTTATGTAGGTATGTATTAAGAAGGTATAAACATAATTATTTATACTAATTGAAATTGAACTATGTATTTTGATTTTGCTGTCGTCGTTCTTTGATTAGGTTGGAAAAAAGATCAAAGTTATTTTTTCACAATGTGCTGGACATGAAAGCTACTTTGACAACAAAGTAAAGAAAATTAAATTTAAAAATTTAAATAGATAAATGTTTAAGAAAGTGATAATATATACTTATGTTTATTTTACAGTTCATAGCAGATTTTTTTTTTTTTTTTTTTTTTTTTTTTTTAAATAAATTACTGGCTTAGAGTTATAAATCTCTCCTTCTCCAAATTATTTAATCATTCATGCTTCCTAAAATAATCATAGCTACAGTGTCATAACTTTACAATTACATTTAATGACGCAGTAAGAGGTTCCAGATTCTTTTCCCGGAGACCCAAGGTAGCTTCTTCTTTTTGTATGACAACTAGTATAGCAACTCGTTGAGAACATACTCTTTCATAAAACATTTTGGTTTTAATACACTAAACTACTAAACATAGTACATAGATGTGGTCATGGTATTTATAAGTGAGTGCGTTAATAAAGAACGAAATAACAAGAAAGCCAAAACACTTTATTTATTATTAGCATTAGCTTGTTCTTACGCTATTTGATGTGAGCTGAGTTGGCACCGCAATGAGCAGAAGTGATATGATGAGATGCAGCAGTACAATTCCTTGAAATACAACAGATTTTAAAGAATTGTGACCTGAGAATAAGTAATATAGAGTTGCTGTTCCTTGAAGACCACAATACAAAATTCCCAAGAGCAGCTGCTTCTGGAATGATTTATTTGTTTCCACCACAGCTTGGCATAAGTGCCAGTGATTACTCAGCACTACTGATTCGGATTCTGAAACATCCACTTACATAGATTAACTTTAAGTTGAAACTTAAGGCGCCACACACGGTCAAAATGTTTGATACTTGCGTAAACATGATATTTGACGTGTATGGCCTAAATTTGCCCGACATCAGGTGTGTGCTACATGTTTGATCATATATGGGGGGGGGGAGGCTTTAGAGTAACATTTCTTTGAGTACAAACAATTGTACAGCGTTGACACAAGTTAACGAAGTATAATTCGGTATGTCCTTGTCCATATACATATTTAATTTTTGATAACGAATATCTTGTAGTCTGTATAAACTATTGATTAAACTTAAGTGAATTAGAATTAAAGTGTAATTATTAGGTTTTGTGTTGTATACCTATTGCAGAAGGTTCAAGAGGGGGATCGGTATACAAAATAAAATAAGATTTTTAAGATAAGATATCACAAGATTACATTAGTTATTAGAATTCATATTTATACAGTTTACATATTCGTGGATTAAAACTAAATAAATGACTATAAATACTTGGTGTAGTTATATATTTTGTGGGTAGAATTTAACTTTTAAAATATTATCACTTTTATCAATATTAGCAACTACTAACTTTTATCAATATACTACTTTTACTTTCACTTTTATCAATATACTACTTTTACTTTTATCTATATACTAACTTTTATCAATATTAGCACTTTTTCTGGATCATAGTAGGATAATATTTTTGAATTTTAATACGATAATTTGGCAATGAAAGATGAGTAAGGTTGTTAGTTGTTATGTAAAACCATGTTTTTATTTGCCATTACATAAGTGAAGTTGTAAAATGGAAGAGCGATAAGAATGTAAAGGGTTTAATAAAAGCGGAGGTTGACGTACGTCAAAAAATCAGTTTGATCAGAATAATGCAGTACTTGAACTGCAGTTCCTGCATCTTGCCGTATATGCCATGGTTAAATTTTTACCTCTACCATATAGCTGGATTGTAACCTATACGGCTTTATATCTAGATTTTTAATGGATCGTGAGTAACAGGCTCTTTCCATTCCAACAATTCCTTTAAGTGAGAAATGTAATGAGAAAGAGTGAGTTAAAGCAATGATATGGCTCATAGCTGACCCAGTGAGGGAACTGCGGACGGGATGATAGCCTTCATGACTCACTCTCTAGCTTTTGTTTACTTAATTGCTGTGTGGAAACAGTGTGGGTATTGCATAATGTTTTAACGTTGTACGATGAATTCAAATATAACCTTTGTCCTGATAATACGGTGCCTTATTATTGTTTTATTCTTTCTCCGAATTTATATTTACATCAGTACATAATTTCGACCAACAATAGCCGGTAGGATATCTAAACTAATTTGAGTTTCTGATAAAAACACTCTGAACTCCGAAAACGTTCGCCATAAATAAAATATAAATCTATTTTATATTATCAAAATTAATAATACTCTGTTTTAAATCTATTTTTTATTTTTCCCTTATGTGTATTAAATTAGAGGGGTGAAAGATTACATTGCCTCCCACCCACATTAACACGAACACTAATTTCTCTATAAAGAATATAGTCTACGTCTATTATTAAACTGCTATATAATTACCTTATAGTTAACAGATAACATTAATATTATATATTTTATTTTTATCAATACAAAATAATGAAAACAAAAATATTAGTCTAGTAGTCTAGTATTTGGCCATAAACTCTGCTAAACATGTTAGATTTTCCAAATACAAAAGATTTTAGAGAAATATGTCGACAATGGAACATTTATGAGATATATAATGTTAATGTTAGGTATGTAATGCCAATTTCAGTGGACTATATCATTAATGTGTAATAAACATTACATTGAAAACATTTTTTCTTTCATGTTACATAAATCCATTTACATAAAGCCATTTTGATTCATGTTACATAAAGCCATTTTGAGTCCTGAAACATTTTATCGTTACAAAAGTGAGCTCATACTAAAGTGAAACAAACATCTGTTTCTGTTCCATATTATTAAATGACAGAATTGTTCCAGACATAAATAATCTATTACTTTCCTTATCAGTAAGAATATATAAATAATGATTGGTTTATAATATGGTATACATTTTCCGAAATGAAGTTCCTGCTTTTATTTACAATAATTATATTTTCCTTTTTCCATTTATAATAGTATTTAATGGTTAGTATTTATTTATAAGTATTTATGAGAGAAAGAAGCTCACAATAATAGTAACGGCGTAGGTATTTGGCATCTTATCTCATTTACCCCACCCACTCTTTGTCAAAGATAAAAATATCGTCTTCTAAAAGACTTTCCTCGTATCAGGGTTTAGTCATTTGTATCAGACGTCTAGTAATAAGGCACCGGAAGTGAAATTCAGCGTGGGATCCCTTTTAACGTTGTACTGTCATTGTTTTGGGGTTCTTATTTTCAATTGAGTCCTTGGTTTAGAGGTACGACCTGCGCCGTAAACCCTGCAGACTTATCTCATTTTATCTTTCCCAGTTATAAGTCTTCTTACAGTGGTAACTATAATAGCGTAATAAAAAAGGGTATCTACGTATTATTTACAAACTAGTAATGTCTGTGTCTAGTTCGTACGATTTTTTTTTTAATTTAAAAAAAAACGAAAATTGTTTGCTGGAAATATTGTTGTTTTATTTTAAATTAATGTTCTACGTTCTACTACCAAAAAATACTATAATTTCCGATCACCTATAATGATCAATGGGTATTTTGATTTTGTTTATAATTTTTTATGAACAACATTTTAAATATCCTTTTTTACTTTCTCATATAAATAGAAAGTATTGTGATGGCGCGAAAATTCGATTTTAAGATTTTGATATATTTACACGTTTTGAGGTCCTCTGAGTCCAAAAAAGTGATTTTTAAAAAATGTCTGTCTGTCTGTCGTCTGTGCAGACGCCTGGAGTCTAAACTACTGGGCCGATTTTTACGAAATTTTGTATACATTTTCAGAAAAATCATACCCCGAGGCGAAATCGAGATATGAATTTTAGCTTCAAATTTGGTGGTGCTACCCCCCAAAAATCTGAAAAACGTGAAAAAAATGATTTCTCGAAAACGGTTCCGACGATTTTTATTAAAATTCTAAAATGTAGTCTATATAAATACAAATCTAACGATATAAGCCGTTTTCCCGGAAAAAATCCGGTTCCTTAGAAAATAGCTTAAAACGCGGACAGACAGAGCCCGGGTTCAATTCCCCGCCCGGGAGAAGTTATTTTTATGGTAAATTTTGATGAAATGTTCAGTAATAATTAAATGTACAACGAAAACTAATAAATAGAGAACACCGGGCTAAGTAATTATGGCCTTGTATATGAGAAAATTTGTCTCAGTTGTCTCGGACCGATTTCTTACATTTGTTTATTGTTATCAAATCTTGTAAAGATAAATCAGATCACCTTGTTTTTCTCGAATAATCAAACTTTCTTTCTGAATTTATATTTAATTAGATCAATGATTCTTAAGATATATTTTAATAAGGAAAATGTAGTAAAATGTAGAAAAATAATAATAAGAATAAAATCAAATCAGTTGTGGTTCTTCACATAAATGTAAGTTATTGCACATTTATTTTTAAAGATAAAAAAAAGATAAAAGAATGTTCTAAATTGAGAATGAACTAAATTATATTATATATTTATCGGGTTCAACATTTGTATTTCTGAGTGAAAATATTGAAAAGCAATTCACTTATGAATCAATGACTCCGATTCTATTATGTTTTTTTTTTATTTCCCTACACATTATAATATTTCAGGGAGTCATTAGTTTCTTGGTAGAGCATTAAAACGATAACAATTTTCGTGTCATGTTTGACATCAAATATTTTTATTTTTTAAAGCAATTGCTTTTCCAATGGTTCTTCTAATATTATAATAAAATCTGTCATTATCTGATTCATTTTTTTTTTATGATTCTTTTATTCTTGCAAGTTAAAAAAATAGAATATGTTTAAAAATAGCTTATGTTCATAAATGCATAGAAATTTATTACGTATCTCTTATAAACTTTCCGAAGAAATCAGTGAGAAATTATATCACTCAATTTATGAAAGTAATAATTGTACTATATCTAAAGGTCAATAGTATACATACTGTTTCCAAGTTTTATTAATGAATCAAAAATTTGAAAACAAATGTTATTATTTAAAAAAAAAAAAAAAAAAAAAAAAAAAAAAAAAAAAAAACCGGTTTCAATATGTCTACATCTGTTCAGTGAGATTAAAATTAGATTTGTTGAGGTTTTGATAGTACGAAGTGTAATTAGAGATCAATAGACTTATTTGAATGGTTCATTATTAATTAAATGCATATATGATCTTTAAAAGAACGTTTAAGAACAATTTATAAATATTAGGAATGATCACATTTTTTTTGTAAGTAATCATTTTTTTTACTTTGAAATAATTATTCTTTTATTCAAAATCCCTTGTAAATAAATAAGGAAGGGTGAGGGCCTATTATATTATTTTAAATTTAACCGATGAATTGAATACTGTGCAGACCCCCTGGTGCTCCCCAGCCGCTGCAGCTTATTGAACCAATCAAGATTCAAACACTAATATTAGGCAGTGGGGAAACTGTATAGAATTCACACCTATTTTAGTCCCGCCGGCCCGCCGCTCAGCCTCAAGTGTTTCCTATGACGCGTTTGTTTATGATTTAATTCTGTGTTTAAGTTCATCCTCAAAGCCAAATGTTTTATTTACATGTGCGCTTTTTTAAAAGAAGAAATCTTTCAATGCAGTTTCTTTGTAAAAAAAAATCTGAAATAGAAAAGATAACTATCTTAAAGGATGTTACATCTAACATCTATTGCTTTAGCTTGTGCAATAACAGACAACCAGTAGAGTTGCATTAAAAAAATTCCATTTTCCTCCCGTTAATAAAGAATCTGATAACTATCCAGCATTGAAAAATAGATTGAAAGTCCTATCGTATTTTACTACTTATATTTAGATGTACATTTTTTTTTGAGTGTGTTTTATAGTTTTTGTTAATTTTGTAATAATTTACAATTAAAAATGACGTAAAAGTTATTGGTGATTATAATAACAATAATTGTTCTTTAAAGATATAATGTTACTTTAGGAATAAGCTAAAATCTAAAACAATAAGCACATTTTTTTACATTTTCAAGCAAAAGTATAAAGATAAAATGAAGATTCTCAGAAGTCGAGGTTAAAGGTCCGAAAGGTCATACCTTTAAAACTATAAATTTGTTGGACTAAATATTTTATTTTACTTTCTAAACAATTGCTGTTAATATGATAGCTTTAAATAAAATATTTCAATTATCTCAATTTGTTAGTGTGCCGGATGAAATACATACTTAATATTTACATACATGGAGTTTGTTTGATGGATCCTTTTTAAAAAAAAAATAAATACTACTACAGTGATGATAATTCGTATCTCGCTTGGAAAATTTGCAAACCTACTTTTTTTTATATTTATTTACATAAATAAATTACTAATGAGTAAATGCATGAAGCAAAAACGAAATAAGCAAAGCTACATTCTACTATTTTGGGTCACTGTTACATTACTCTTTGATCTCTGTTATTCGAATTTATTATCAAGTGTATCATGTTTTAATTCTACACTTTCAAAATAGTCATTTAGAACAAGATCAAATAATAAAGAATCTGAGCTGTTAAATAGAGTAAAAGGTCTGGAATGATAAAATAATTTCCCTAATAATGTTTTACCAGATATTGGATAGGAATGAAAAGAAAAAAGAAATCAATACTGAATATATATTAAATATTACTACATATTATTACAAATAGAACTAATTGTATCAACTAAACTTGTGGTTCGGTTGTATTATAAAGTTCTAGGTTGTGTAATGACTGGATTTTACAATAACTAATTAACTATGTACTTAAACACAACTTGCACAACTCACGTGAAATCGAATTTCTTGTACATTTGGCTTCAACTTTTCCGTTACATAAAAATTAATCTTTTAAATAAAACTGATTACGATTACAACCTTGATAACACTCCTAATACCAAAGAAGAAATTATTCCTAACGTCCTTGTCGCTTTATAATAAAATAATATTTAATATTATGTGTCGTCATGTATAATGTTACATCCAGTGAACCACAGGTGCATAAATCAAAGTCTCTGTTATTCAATAAATCGGATTGTTATGATTTAACTTTTTTAATTTATTACTTTACACGGTTTGCTATCTTAATTGCATTTATCAAAAGCCTTTTTTTCTTTCTTTCTCGCACTCTTTCTCTCTGTTTATACTGGGTTTACACAGATGACATCTTAAAAACTAGTCCCTATACTTGGTGCTCTGTCTAGCGAACTACCTATGTTTTAAGGTTTCCCCTTTCTATCTTACAAGCCTCATACAGACTTCTCTATAAAATGATGAAAAAATCTTATAAGAAAGGGACCATATGCAGTATAAAAACTTAAAAACCCTCACGAGACTGCGGCAACAGATGGCTTAGCTTGTAGAGAACTCTGTGGTTCTAGAGCCTGGAGCTATTCCAAAATTTTTAACAATCACAAAAATAAAAAGGTGTCTGCAGTACAAGGGAATAGCCATGGGGGACTCCCCTCGCTCCAGCATTTCTTAAAATAGTAATAAACCTACCTTGGAGTCTGAGACCCCTTCTCATGCACCTTTTTCGTTTCCTCTTTCTTAACCACCGGCCATCCTATTTCTGATTGGGCCCGAGAATCCAGACGCGCGACTTGAAAACACGCCGACTATAATACCACTCGTAAAAACTTTCACCCCTCTTTTTTTTCCGAATGGTAATAAGTTTGCTATTTTAATTGAAATACAAAAATAGGAGTACATTCTTTTTTATAAAACATACATACATTTTTTTTTATAAACCCTATAAAATATCAATTAAATGAAAAATTTCAACTTGGACCACGTTATCTCCTGGTTACAGCATTAAAGTTTTTTTCTTAGTTGATAAAATAAAAAGGTCTGATGGTTTTCAGTTCATTGTTTAAATCGTGCCTTTACTAATTCAACTATGCGTGGGTATCTAAAGTAAGATAAATATTTTACCGCAATTGAATAAGGAAGATTGCTGAGAAATTCTTTTGGCTTCTTGTTATAGTTATTACATTAATTAATGATTCTTTCCAGTCGATCGCTTGCCTCTTGCCTGTTTCTCCTTCCAGAGCTGAAGTTTCTGTCAGACTGTTTTCTCTTTTTGGCCTTGCCATATAAACAGGTAAAGACGATCCCTTCATTAAGGTAGTCATCCATGAGATGATAAAGACACCTTCAGTCAGTAAACAAAAAATGTCTCCCTAATATTTATTGTTAAACTTGCCACAGAGTTAAAACTGTTTTAAGGAAAGTTTTATTTAAAATAAATATCGGATCAGGGTCTAATCATATTAGTTGGCAAAAGATAATTTTAATTATAAAAAGAAGACTCCAAGAGAAATATAAGAGAAACATCTTGATTAGCTTTTAAACTTGATGCGGAAAGACTATTTGTTAATGTTAAATAATCGTAGTAATAAATATATTTTTTGATAAGTAATAATTACTATTCTCATCAAAACGGAATTGATTTTTACTATATATTTTTGAATACACTATTAAAATATAGATACGTTATGACTGAACCAAGTCAATTCTACGAATTATTAAATAAATGTTCAACAAACAAAGTATATGAGAATCTATGATTAAAAAAATAAGCGACTCAATAAATTATTTCCCCTTACGCTTAACTTTAATAAAGTACCGTGTATTATAATTTTAATGTATAATATAATTAATGTATAAAGTGTATTATAAGTAAATTATATATGAAGGTACTTTAAGTATTAATTATGATGGGCATAACTAAATATTTAATCATGTTGAAAAGCTTCTAATTCTGTACGTATGTCTTTGTAGTTTTTAATTAAGTCGGTTTTTAATTTTATCAACCTTTACTTTACTCGATGGCGGTACAGCCCATGGATAAGGATACTTGGCTCTACAATCCTCTCTATCCAAGGCTCTAAGTTTTTCCGTCAATCGATTTTAAGATAAAAATAAAAATACGTATGGTGTCGCGGGACACCCGGTATGAACGAAGTTCCTTACATTTTTCATTAAATATAAATGATAAAATTGCACTTCTAAGTTCGTATAACTAAATTGCTAACTACTTATACATGGCGGAGTTAGAAAAGAAACAAAATAAAAAGTAACTAACTTTAAAAAGTACTAAGTACTTTAGTTTGTACCTAGCGGAGTTAAGGCAAAATTAAAAGAATAGCATTATTTGCATCATTAAAGCAAGCGTCTTACAATAAATATGTATGAGATTTTGGTCATTTTTTTCGGATTCACTCCCGGGATCCAGTGCCATAAGGAACTTCGTTCCAAAATATCAATGTAGAGCTTTTCCATCAAAACATCTAAAAATATTTTTTCTTGTGTGTGAGCTGGTACTGAGGAATAATAAAAGTTAGATGATAATATCATTTCAAACGAAGGGGGCATATTTCAAGATGAATTTATAACTGTTTTCATCAAAACATTAGGGCTAAATCTTAATTGATTTAAATTTTCAAAATACTGATGATTGTTTATACTCCATAAATAAATGCAAACATATATTTATAATACTGTTAAAAATAAATTATAATTAAAAGTTTCTGTTTTTTAGCTAAAAAATAGAAATAATGGAAAATAAACAAACAATTTAAGAACGACGCAGAAAAAATACAAAATACAAAAATAATGATATATTATCTTAATAGAATTCAATGTGTAGGAAGCGTAAATATTTTAAATATAATTTCCATGATATGTATAATATCACCTAACCGCTTAAAAATATTAATAAAAATATAGACAACAAATCGTATGGACAGCATACTATTGTTACATAGATGTATAAAAAATATAATTTAGAAAATACAACTGAAAGATTAAATTAGGAATTACTATTTACAATGAGGGCTTGTAGTTCTATTTCAGTCACAGTGCCAACGGTTTCTGAGCGATCTAATCGGAGCTAACTGCTTAATATATTGGATCGTGAACAAGATGAAAGAGGATAAACACGATTACTAGCTATATGTATTAGTGGGAATAGAGCCAACTCTGGAATCTTTATGGCAATGTATCGAACTTCTCGCGAACTAGAATGTTACTATTTGGCAAGCATTGTTTTAGGAAACATAAATATTTTGTCCCCCATTCCATGATGACACCTACTCCGCCAGACTAACTTAGACAAGAGAAAATTTACGAAACTTTAATGTAAGAAACGTTATTCGTATCGACCAATCACATGTTAATGGATAGTTTTAAATGACGGCTTATAATTTTTTATAATATCTGTTTAAAACTACTAATTGTATTTATACGGAAAGTATATACAACTCCGAAATAAATGTTGCATACTTTTTTTTACTTATTACGTCGAAAAACATTACGTTTTGTAACATATAGTTCAAATTCAGCAAACATCCTTAATTATTCAGCCAGTCAGTTCTCTTATTATGTCCCGATAAGAGTACAGTTACATAAGTTACATTCAGTTAAATTAAGTGATTTTACAAATTGGCTTTTAAACAGCTCCTTTTTTTCTAAAAAAGAGTACTTATATTAAAATAATCCCATTTTCTTAATCTTGAAAAGCAAACGATATTCTTGACCTGACAAAATCATGAATGAATAAAGTATTATGTTACAAATAATAAAGAATAGAGGAAATTTTCTGTTACTTAATACGTACAGAAATCTTAAGGTTTGAAACATCTTTTTTATGTCGAAAAATGACTAGGAAATTACCACTATTTGTATACCTGGATGCTTGGAAACCATTGTTTGTTCTATTGTTCCCAAGATCTGATGTAGAGCCTTGATGTAGATTAATGTTGACGTTAAAAATGGTAAAACAGAGGCGAATGCATGAGGCAATAGCATTTTACAAAAGCGCTGTTGCCCGGTCCCGTCTCAATAAGTTTCACGGCTGGTCGCCTTTCAAGAGAAACTCAAAGTAAGCCAGGCAGCTTCATTATTCATTAAACATGAATCCTTTTGAAAGGGATGCAAACGTTGATAGGATCGCAAAACAATAATTCCAACACACTGATAATGATCAAGTCAATATTGAAATTGAGATTTTAAATACTGGATGGGTTGAAAAAAACTATATTTCAATTGAAGACCCTCAATAACTATAAGCAAAGCAAGGATCCATTTTATAAAATTATTAACTAATATAATATAAAATTATAAAAGTTACAGCTTTACATACCTTTCAGACTACGTATGATTTCTCTATTGACTGCGTCAAATTGTGTTTTTAGATTTAAAACAACAGCTGCATAAATCGATGAGAACTGTCCCACTGTAGAAACAGTCAAGATAAACGGCATTCGGTGAATGCCGTTGGACCAGATGAAAAAAGACGTCATTGTCAAAGCATACAACAGAGACGGAAGAGCGACGTAGGAGCGTATTTCTAAAGGCAGATGAACGTAGTTTGGGGCACTTAATATTATTGTGCAGTACGTTATGTGAATTGATAAAGTATCTATGAGGACGATAACACTGCGAGGTGAAGAATTTACTGTTTTAAGCATGAGGAAATCAGCATAAGATACTGCTTCTAGAAAACAAGCTAATAAGATACCCCAAACCCATGCCAATCTGCTATATTTTCCATTTCTTCCAACAGGCCATAAACCAAGCAGTCTCCACGTGTTAACACATATCTTCTCAGCCTAAAACAAAAAAATTTTATAGTTTAAATAATTGAACATTTAATTAGATGCATTATTTAATTACACTGTTTAAAAAAAAGTACATAATAGGAGACAATGCACCGTCCAGCTACGCAAGGTAAGTAAGTAGGATAACATTATATATCCTATTCTATAATTAAATCTTATTTACATTAATCATTAAGGCTCTCTGCAAGATTTCGCCATTTTCAGATTATTTGTCGGTGTTAGTTGCTTGTATTTTGCAGATAAAGAATTCTCACGCTGCATTGAACAGTTCATGCACAATTTATCCGGATGGAAGCATTTGCACACTCCTGCTTCAAAATAAGGATATGGAGGTAAGTAATTAGATTTACATTGAATCAACGAGCGTTACAAGTAGTTGATAAGTAAATTCCATGTCATTTTTAATATGTTAATTAAATGTCTCTATGTTCAGTGATCAGTCCATCTAATAATTACATTCTATTGTTTTATAAATAATACGTTTAGAGTCATAAGATTCCACTTCTTGAATTGAGCTCACCACTCTTTTACAACAAGAAATAAATTCTAATGCATTCTACTATATCTATATGTCTATATCTAAATATAACCTCATAACTCAGATGAAGATTGAAAAGCATGGTTTTACTTTCTCATATACAAAGTATTTATAAAGAGAAAGTATTGAAATAGCGCAAATATTTGTTTTTGATATGTAGACGAATTTACTCGTCTTCCCATAACAGTAAATTTACAAAAAAAAAATCTCCCTGTCATCTGGGCAGACGCTTTGAGCCTAAACTAATGGGCCGATTACCTCTAAATTAGGGGCGTTACCTCCCAAAAACTATGAGAAAACGTGAAAAAATAACCATTTCTCGAAAACGGTTCCGATGATTTTATTAATTTATTTTTTAAATCTAACGATATATGTCCTTTCCCGGGAAAAATATAATAATCTAAGGTTTAGAGATATTGATGAAAACAAAATTTATTTTTGTTTAAAACAAAAAGTCCAATCATGCACCATGACTTAATGAGCGAATTTTCTAAGAAATCTGCCTATTATTGCCTTATGATAATATAGGAATATTTTGGTTTAGAATTTTGATGAAAAAAAAAAATGTTTGGGCACACACGGGTATTTTAAGAGTACAGTAATTGGTATGTACACTTTTATCATATTTTCATATAAAAGGGGGGTAAAATGGAAAAAACACGTATTTATGCTATTTAGACCCTAAATTGTAAAAATTTGACCCCTAAATGAACTCTAAAAATTATGGCCAACGAACTCATCCTTTCTTTTGATATTATTGACATTTTAAAATTTGTTTGAAATTTTTAAGTGCATCCTAACGGGAGATATCGCCTGGAGTGACACATATATACATACATATATACATACATACATAAAAAAGGTGTTAAATTTTAGGAATCGATTCAGAATGGTCTGAAACGGATTTCCATGAAAAAAAAATTTCTAAAATTTGCATTACAAAAATGTTGAAGCCATTGCAATAGCTTAATTTTCTTCGAAAATTCGCTAAAATGAAAATTTAACAAACAAGTTAAACGCTTTTTAAATATGATTTTAAAAAATAAATTATATGAGATATCATTTAATTGGAAGTTGGAGGAATTTAAATAAATTATAACATCTACATGAAAATTGTCTGAGTTGTCCTGAAACGATTTTTTATGTATGTCATGATTAGGAAAGATATCGGTTGAGTCCAGAGGGCTGAGGGCACATTAGTATTTTTAGTAGCTCTAAAATCATCAAGCCGTGAAATTATTTATTAAGTTAGATTAAGAAATATTACACATTTATAGGTTTATTACAGAGAAAAAAGGGTAATGTTCTAGGTATTAATATATTTCTTTAACAATTACTGGTTTAAGCTTAAACAGAGAGAATTGCATTTCCTATTAAACGGAATACTTAGACTTATGTTTAATTTCTACTTAGTATTTGCGAAATTTTTGTAAAACAAAAATATTTAAATAACCATTTCACTATTTATCTAGCTTCATTTTTCTATGGAAAATAGAATTTTGAATTTGATAGAGTATTACAAACGTATATTTTTGCGAATGAAAACGATGATTTAGGTATTACGTTTATGAAAGCTCAAGGCTAGCTACTAGACGCAATTAAATAACGGTACTCTCAGTTGAACAGGAAGATAATATTTTTTCAATATACAAATTTTTTAAACTAGATTTTATTTTTAAAACATTTTTTTCCGCTACTCCGGCTTTCTTGGAATAATTGCGTTTGATTTAAAAAAAAAAAAAAAAAAAAAAAAAAAAAAAAAAAAAAAAAAAAAAAAAAAAA
>KZ651751.1:96512-139057 GCA_001010745.2 Gerris buenoi
ATATATATATATTAAACAAAACAAAAAAAAAATAATTAAAAAAAATAATGTAAAAAAAAATCAAATTAATTTTTTTCCAAAAATAATTTCAAATTTAATTTAATATAAAAATAATTTATTTATTTATATTATTATAATATGTACTAAAGAAATGATTAATTTTAAATTAGGTTAATATTATGTTTATTCTCTTTTTATTCTATAACACAAGACGTATTTCAATCCACAAAGTAGTAGTTGTAGTCTAGTACTTCCTACTAGAACGGGTAGGACGACCACTTGTTCGAACCATGCAATTAGGCCATCACTTAGGCCCTTTTTACGCCCCGCGGAGGAGAGTTCCAGCCACTTCACACATCATACATTTGTACATTGTATATACCGCCGAAGCGAGTATGATGTGATCAATAGTGAGCCATATAAATCAGAGCGTCACGACGAGGAATCGAACCCCATCTCGTTCCACTAATGATTCAGTGATGGCCGAGCAGACGTGATTTAACCGACACGGCCACGCTGGCTCCCTAATCCACGAAGTAAGTCTTAAAAGTTTTACAACTTAATAAGTAACGTCAGTCAGAAACTACCCTTCTTACTTCTAAATTTAATTTTTAAAATACAACCTCTAATTATGCCTTAGCCAATTACATCTGCTCTCACAAAATTACTTAAAAATGAAAATTACTTATAAATGAAACTAATAAAATAAAAATAAATAATAATCTGAATGATAATGTAGACTCATAAAACGATATGGAATTAAAATGCCTTGACAAGGAACACCAACTTTTAAGAATTTGAAGTTGATTTCAATAATTAAATTAGTTCGATTCAGAATTCCTTTCAAACTATCATGGAAGCGGAAATAGCTAACTATGCACTCTTTACTAAAAAAAAAAAAAAAAGGTCTGAATATCGTATAATTTTTTGTACTATTTATTTAAATTATGTGTATTAGTGGTAGTTCAGCCTTCCTATTAGCTCATAAAGTATCTCCATGTGTAAAGCATTTCATTTTAATTTTACAAAATTACGAAGCGACAGTTGAAGGAATACCTTTATTATGAACCTTTTTATTATGTGTGAATTGTTAACAATGTTTGAGAGAGATAAAATCGCTTAGAAATCTAGCATATCCTGTAGAGTTTTCTGCTAAAGAGGATAAACTATCCCATAGTTTACTAGAAAAATAATCGAACTACAGTTAGATTATTTCTGGATATGGAGGAATCTGTTGGGTGTAGAATATGGAATCTAATAAAGAACAAGATCTGTTGGTAGATGAGTTCGGTAAGGTCTAGTGTTAGAGTAAAGGATAGTAACAGGTACAGCCCCAGTTGTTGTCGGATGGAAGGTACCGTTGGAGTGAAAGCCCTCAGCCGTGAATTGGACACGAACCGTCGCATTTCTCTCTCCCCAAGCCGAGCATGGTTTGGCTGCTATAATGTATAGCGAGATGAGGAAGAAGGGAACAATCATAGTAGATTATAGTGTAGGTGTGAAGACGGCCAGAAGCTAGGGTCTCTTTGTAATAAGCGGTCAAGATCAATGTATTCCACTATCTAAAAAGAATAATAAATTTCAGTACCATTCCTCCAGTTTATATAATACGTTTGAGTTCAATGTACGTTAGAAGTTTACATAATATAATTACCTTCTGGTACTGTTTCCTAGGTCATGGTCGAAGACTATGAAAATAATTTGGCTACATTGTTATTTCTGTTGCTATTTCAGTTTAATTGTTGTGACATATAGTGAACTCATGAGTATATAACATAATCATAATATCTGGTCTTTTTCTTGTTTATTATCATACAACAATTTTTTAGTTACTCTACTTAATACAATAGTAACTACAGTCTATAAGATTAGAGTTGGCACAATCAAAAGGCAGGAAAATTTTGATGGAAACGATTCTATTGGTCCCCCATGTTAAATGCAACTTCAGAAAAAAATGCTCTTCTCTACCCCTGTTCCACAAAAAAAATATAACATGGCAACACTGATTTTCCCTTTTTATAACCCCAAAACTACCTCCACGTTTTTTGTTTCCCGCCTTCGATTGTGCCAACTCTAATCTTATAGACTGTAATAGTTTATAAATATTATTTATCTATAAAATATGTATGTACAGATATATTCAGCTAATTATATAAGTTGTCTTTCTTGCATATTATATTAAATTAAATAACAAGTTATAACTGGCCGGTTTAGTTTATCTTTGATACATATGCTAATATTGTATTAAGATTCTGTTGCAAATTTGCAAGCATTGAACCACAAAACTTTCTAAAATACTAACAAAATATGTAAGTATTTTTTAATGCTAAAATTACAAGGCATCAAAATACCCTGATTTAAAAAGAAAATAATCCCCTTTGAATATTAACTATTTCAAACTATAGATAGGGTGGATGTCTGATTCAAAATTTGTATTTGACTATCTACCAATGATTTGTTAATAAAATATTGATCGATGGATATTAAGTAGCTATCTGTTTACTAAATATCAGATCATACAGCTAACTAACTAATAAAGTGACTAACGAATAAAGTTTTTATTATCATTTTTTAAGAATCTAGAAAGAGTGCGTTTTCTCAAGGTCCATGATGTGAAACATATATGTTGGCGCGGGCGCAATTTATAGTTGTATTATCTTGAAGATAAAATCATTCAACAAAAGTTTGAGTCGGGAAAATTAAATCTTGATGGGAAAGAACGTTTTTTATAATCCTTCAAAAGTTTTTAACACTCAATAGATCTCTCTAGGCCATAATTATCACGTTATACTGTTATAATCAAAGTATTATAATCAAAGTTTGTTGTTTCCCGCCTTCGATTGTGCCAACTCTAATCTTATAGACTGTAATGTCCATTTTTCTTATATCATTAAAAACATCGATAAATCTGCACTATTTGGCCCACCAATTTCTAATTGTTCGATTTACTTGCAATTTTTTTTAAANTGGATTGATTTATATAAGGTAATATTTTGTCGTGCGAAGAAAAGTTTAATCAATCGTTAACTCGTTTGATTTAAAATGAATTCATACGGTTTTACATTTTTTACACAAGAAAAGGAGTATGAAAAACAAAAGTAATGAAAATTCAAATGTCATAATCGTATTTATTTTAGTGTTTCTTAAAAATATTTTCAGCTTTTAGTTTTAAGCACAAAACGTGTAGTCAAATAATTCTGATTCACCCAAGAAATCATGGTATTCCTAAAAGATTTAATGTACGAACTTATATTATAAATAACATTATTTAAATAACTGTAACCTTACAAATGTCATGTCTATTTTTTTATATAATTGAAAATATCGTTCATAGATTAATTTAAATGTACAGAAAATAAAATACCTTAAAAGATGGTAGAAATAAAGAAATTAACTAATGCAAAGTATTATTTATCTTATTTCAGCTATGTCCAAATTTATTGCAGTATGTAAAGTAACAAATATTGTTCTTTTTTTTTAAATTTATTTAACCATTTGAGTTAAATCTGGTTCTGATTTTTAGGTATCTACAGTAAATAATTAAATTGCATTATTGTTATAATCAAAGTAACTTTTAAAGCTCAGGTATATTGCCGTTAATATTTATTATTACATTTAGCAATCACTACATAAATACTTACTCGATATCTAACTTCTATTTTGATTGGGTTTGTTGCAATGTTGGAACAGCGCCAGAACTATTTAAAGTCATGATTTGTTGTTATTTCTATCATTTTCAAGTACGTAGAATGACTTTCGTTTAGATTTTTTTGCAGTTAAAACTATATGAATTAAAACGTTTTTGTTTTGCGATTCAATATTTTTAAAAAATAAAATAAAAATTAATTGAATAAGATTCACGCGGTTATATTTTATAACAATTCAACCAAACAATTTTTTCGCTGTATACCTTTCTACAAAGGAACAAAAATAGGTCCGACAAACAATACCTTGTGATGGTAAATTTCATCCTTATAATATCTAAGTTAATTAATTTATTATCTACATATATAAAATCCAAATACCACTCACTGACTCACTGACTCGCTGACACATCACGATATCTCTGAAACAACTGGACCTATGACCATGAAATTTTGTAGGTGTGTTCCTCTTACCTCCTAGGTGCTCGCTAAGAAATATTTTAAAAATCCGCCATCTTGATTCAAGATGGCGGCCATTTATATACAAAAATCGACAGGACTATATCTCCGGAACCAAGTGCACTAGAACCTTGAAATTTAGAAGTTTGCTTCCTTTTATGAATTTTTTGCTTCCTTTGATAAATGGTTTTCCAATCGGGCATTTTGATTCAAGATGGCGACCATATATACAAAAAAAACGTATGTGTGTATGTTCTTTATACAAATATACAGTTTTAGTCCGATCTCGATGAAAATTTGCACACTTGACCTTCAAAGCAAGGGGAAGGTAACTGTCTACAAATTTTCGAACTATGAATTTTGGTTCAAAGGGGTACAGGGTACGGGGTACAAGTAATGAATACCCTTCATCTTCATGATGCATATCGTTGAAATGCTCTTTAAGAGTACAGTAATTGTTGTTATGTGTACGGGGTACAAATGACAAAGTAATGGATACCCTTCATGATACAAATCGTTGAAAAGCTGTTTAAGAGAAAAGTAATTGTTCTTAAGTACAGTTTTGTCTTATTTTCATTTAGAAGGGGGAGAGGTAAAATGGAAATTTATATCTATATCTATATATGTATATAAAAGTCAACATATGTGTGTACATATGCATGTTCTTTTATACAAATCTACAGTTTTATTCCGATCTCGATGAAAATTTGCACACTTGACCTTCAAAGCAAGGGGAAGGTAACTGTTTACATGAATTTTCGAACTATACATTTTGGTTCAAAGGGGTACGGGGTACAAGTAATGAATACCCTTAATCTTCTTATGCATATCGTTGAAATCCTCTTTAAGAGTACAGTAAATGTTTTTATTTACAGTTTTGTCATATTTTCATTTAGGAGGGGGGTAAATTTAGGATATTTGCAAATGATCTTATCAAAGAGGAGGGGGATATAAGTAGGAGGGATAGAATCTAGATATTCTCGCATAGTAAAATAATTTGTATGCTTTCCTGGTAGTTTATAAACTTATCAAATTTAAAAACACTCCGTAGCGAAGCACGGGTATCCAGCTAGTTAAATACATATATGTAAAAACTGTTCAAAAGTTGATTGTTTAGATTTTTTTTTTTAATTTCATCAGTACTCAGAATTTCTCAGGAAAACGACTTGAATTTCGCCTCAGGGTAATTCATAGAATCTTCAATTACACTTTAAGTAGTATGATTGGAGATAGAATTGCAAGCCGTAAGTAAACCCAAATGCCAACGACAGAATAGAGCATTGTAAACTATTTTATAGCGAGAAAAGGTTACATTTTATTGTTTTTTATACAGATTTAGATTACTACTTTTAACATATTTATGATCTATGATTGCATATAATATATCCACCGATATCTATGTTTACTTATACCCCTGCAGATATACGAGTATATTTTTGGTTGGACGATATAATGTGAAAGCATTATGAGAACTATCAAATTCTAGGTCTATGACCAAATGAAGCCCGTTCTTTTATGAAGCCAAAGACTATTTCCAGAAAGGTTACGGTCGATTTCATTACATCAACCCCATTGTTCTAGTACAAAGCATGGCAAACAGAAGCGTTTAATTCTTCATTTAGAATAACCTTAAAATAGAGTGGATTGATTTATATAAGGTAATATTTTGTCGTGCGAAGAAAAGTTTAATCAATCGTTAACTCGTTTGATTTAAAATGAATTCATACGGTTTTACATTTTTTACACAAGAAAAGGAGTATGAAAAACAAAAGTAATGAAAATTCAAATGTCATAATCGTATTTATTTTAGTGTTTCTTAAAAATATTTTCAGCTTTTAGTTTTAAGCACAAAACGTGTAGTCAAATAATTCTGATTCACCCAAGAAATCATGGTATTCCTAAAAGATTTAATGTACGAACTTATATTATAAATAACATTATTTAAATAACTGTAACCTTACAAATGTCATGTCTATTTTTTTATATAATTGAAAATATCGTTCATAGATTAATTTAAATGTACAGAAAATAAAATACCTTAAAAGATGGTAGAAATAAAGAAATTAACTAATGCAAAGTATTATTTATCTTATTTCAGCTATGTCCAAATTTATTGCAGTATGTAAAGTAACAAATATTGTTCTTTTTTTTTTAAATTTATTTAACCATTTGAGTTAAATCTGGTTCTGATTTTTAGGTATCTACAGTAAATAATTAAATTGCATTATTCTCTCAAAATGGCTTTTAATATACAAACGAAGAATTGTTGGTACCGTAAAAATGGAGAATGTATGTTGCATTATATGTAGTTATAATTTTGAATGCCTGAGATATTGAAATATTATTTTTTTAAAAATTGGAATAATTTTTCTTTGCTTAAAAATATTATTCATATTATATTATGTTAGGGTAGGCATACTATATTATGTTCATATCATATTATGTTAGGGCCTTCCCATAAAAAAAAATCAAATAATGATTAAAAGAAAAAACTATTCAAAATAGTTTACCTCGCACGAATCGAATCCTCCTTTCTTCCAACCAGCACATATAAATATATCAGGAATGTGTTCTATGTATCCAGCCGCTCGATACATGGTTTCGCAGACCGTATTGTTTATTACTGGTACTGACACTTCTTGAAGAACCATTGGCAAGGGGCCATCTGAAATAATAACCAGAATATTCAATTATTTACTCTTGAAATTGCTTTATTGTTTTGCTCTGTCAGAGAAGATAGAGATAGAAATAACGGGTTTCATAAATTAGCATTCTTGGAGCACAATACATATGATATATGTAGAAATATTTTGATTTCTGTGTCACATGAAAAATCTCCTGAACATTTTGAATTACCTTAAATTTAAATTTAGTCAATATTGTCATTGATATTTTATTAAAGTTTTGAATACCTTCGTATAGACGGCCCCAGCCTGTAACATGTGCCGTCTTCCCCACGAAGTTAGTGTCGTCTTCCGGTACACATATAGGTATTATGTTTGGTTGAAACTGAACTGGATCGTAAAATCGAAGAAGGGCTAAATCGTATTCGAAGGTTCGAGGATCAAATTGAGGATGGGATGCAACAATTTGAACTCGTCGTTCTTGGAATGTATATGGTTCTTCTTCAGTTGAAAGATCGTACTCGCCAAGTCGTAGAAGGAGATCGCTTGGAGGGACACTGAAACAGGTAATGTAAAATTAAATTAATTCTTATAAATCTCTGAGAAAAAGATGTAATTTAGTTTACCATTATTTTATACTCCAGATAGCAGATTTTAAAGCTAATAACCAATGGCTTCTAGAGTGTAATGAACTTTGATTATCACTTAAATCTGTAAAAACGTACTTTATAGTACTACTAAGATTCTGAAAGGCATTAAAGCTTGTGATAGCCAAGAAGCCCTTTTCTACTCAATCTGTAGGGTTCGATTTATCGTGGCTATAAACATATCCCCCATTAATCGAACATTCACCTTGCCCATTCAGCAATCTAAACTCAACCTGGTTAAACTATGGGCATAAAAGGTGGATTTAACCTCTCTTTTGGAAGGGGTAAAATAGCTCGGTAACCCTCATGGAAATGAACGCTGAAGGCAAACATGTATATAGAATACCGACACAAATTATTTTAGATTTATGATGTTTTGTGGTTTCATAACAGAAGAAACACTTTTTTTGCTAAATAGAAACTATTAAACAGAAAGTGTGTTTTGGTTGTTGGTAGTGAAGTTGTATTAACATTTTGTCAAAGGTAATATACCTTGATTTTGATTTATATTTTTTATTATACATTAGGTTTTTATTTTCTCAAATACGTTGTATATATAAAGAAATACAATTGAAGTTGCGTGAAAATTAGATTTTGAGATTTTGACAGATTTACGGCTTTTCATGAGTCTAAAAATGTGGTTTTTAAGAAAATGTCTGCTGTTGTTTGTGGAGACACGTGGAGCTTAATCTCTTAAATACTGACTTTAAAAATCTCCTTTTAACACTTTAAATGTGTTTAAAGATCAGATATAATACATCATTATATAAATATTAGGCAATTGCAATTATCAATTAACAATAAATAATATAATAAAATAACACAGGGAATAAACTAAATACATCAACAGAAATTTAAAAACTCTACTAACATTATGATACACGATAACAACATTTCGTAATTGACCATTTTTTAAAATGATTTTTAAATCGATTAAAAGGTAGAATTTTAATTTTAGAGAGTAGTTTGTTAAATCATTGCAGGCCCATGTTATGTGGTGAGTATTTGTGTAGACTGATTCTGTAGAAAGGCAAAACTAAGTTGTCTTCATTCCTTGAATTAAAGTGGAGGATATCTGAAAATTATAAGAAGTTTAAAAGGTTCTTTTTTACAAAGATTCTGCAATATTTACTGCGGGGAACAGTTAAGGTACTATATTATTTGAAATAGTCTTTGCAGGAGGTCCTACTATTTAGATTGAAAATAGTCCTAATTATTCTCTTGAGCATTGTGAAAATTCTTTTAGATTCAGGTTTATTGCCCTAAACCAAAATGTTGTAAGACAAGTAGGGGTAAACTAAATCGTAATAGAGTAAACAAACTAAATCGTAATAGAGTAAACAATCGTTTTGGTCGCATTTGCTTAACTATTTTGTTCCTTTTAAAATCTTATATTCTTGGAAAATAACTTATATATTTTTTTTTCTCTCTCTATCTCTCTCTCTCTCTCTCTCTCTCTCTCTCTCTGTCTCTCTCTATCTATCTCTCCCTCTGTCCCTGTCTCTTTAATTTCTCTCACCCATTTTAAAAAGGAAGAAAAATAATATAGACTCCTAAAGTCGTATTTGATGAATAAATCCAAAATTTAATCTCTGAATAGAATAACTCAATTGTCATATTTTAACGAAGTTTAAGTCTGGCATACTATTATATTATATACTAAAGCCAAGTAGAACTATGTAGTTACTTAAATATAATGGAATTTTATGGCTTACTTTTCAACGCAATGTGCAGCTGTAATGGCCCAATTTTCGCTAAGCAATGCCGCACCACATTTATGTAGATAAGTAGATGTTCTCCACTGCCTTAACGAAATCTGTAACATAAGATCACGCATAATTATCCATTCCTCGCAATCATAATTATTTTGAAGTATAATTATACTAATATATTTTTAACCCTTCGATTGACTGCAATTATAGCTAAACGTTTTTAAAAGAAGTTATTTAGTTTGAAAATAATGATTGTTATACCCTTCTTAAAAGAAGGAAGAAACATTAAATAAATAAAGAAGAAAGCTATAAATGAATTGATGACAAATAACATTTTCTCTAGTTCAAGAATTGCTATAAAAATAAGAAATAACAATTATTAATATTCCCGTTCCATTGATATTAATTTTAATATTGAGAGAGCAATAATACTGTAACAATTGCATGCGAAATTAGAAATTTAATAAATAAAGATACATTAATATAGATAATAGAAAAAATATAGAAGTATATAAGTGACGTAATTTCTCTATTTAAATTTCTAGTAAATACTGATTCTTTAAGTTTTGGATGTTATAAATATTTATTAAAGCTTTCGATAAACTAGGACTGAATATAACACAACTATTATTGTTTTTGATTTTCAAAACTAATATTTATTTAGTTTGTTTACAATCAGAACAGCTGTGATGCAATCTAGTGTTTAAAACGAGTTTTTTTTTAGCAAAGGTTAGTTCACGACTGTTTTTTGTATTTGAAGGATAAAGGTTGTTTACCTGCCAAGGCCATTTGCCGAAGGTACTCTTGTTGCCACCGACGATCCTCGGCTCGGGGAACAGTCTTCGTCCGCAAACTGCAAGAACAAACAGAGTGCTATTTACAACAGTTGACAACTGGGAGGACAAATGAGTAGAGAATTGTCCTGAAGAATTTGAAGCAGTGGCGGCCGCTGATGACGGAGGGGCCATGCCGCCACTGCCTCCAAGAATACACGGATCCAGTCAATGACATCTTCTGTACAAGGTCATATCCCCACCTCTAAACAACCTGGCCCACCCGCTACTTCACCTGGTCTTCCTTCAGTTCAACCATTATCACCTCGTTACCATCTTATTTTTATATAAATTCGTCTTCTTCTCTTTAAAGAAAGCAATATAAAAATCTAAATTATAATACGGTCCGATATCCAGATAATGCTCCAAGTAGTTTTGTTTCTTTAGCAAGATAGGATTTTATATCAACTAAAATTGATGTTAAAATTATTTGAACGAGGTCTTAAATTTACAAGCAAATAATTTGGGGGTATTTTTATTTATGTTATGAAGCATAAAAGTAAAATGATAGAAGGCACGGAGACTCTCTTTATGTCAAATAACCGAAAACTTTAATAGAGCATCTACTTAAATTTATTATTATAATACCATACTCCCATTCGAGGAAATGAAGGAGCGCTAATTTAACACTAAAAAGCCCTAAGGTTTTGTCAAACCATTAGAGATACATAAATTATATATGTATATTTTAATAATATATATATTAAAATATCAGGCGCTATTTAAATTATTAGCTTCAATTTAATAAAGAATAAAAATATTATTTTAAGATATAGGTATGTGGTTTTTAAAATCCACATACTACGCAGAATTTTGAATTTAATTCAGTTCTACACCTAAAGAGAGGTATAATTTGCATGTGCAGGAAAGTTCGAATAACAAGTTAGAATATACAAGGATAATTATATGAAATGAAGAGAAGTAAGGATGCAAGTCTAAAACTAAATATGCACTTACTAAAGACGTAGTGGAATAAGGCTCGGGAAGTGAGCTCCTACTTCAGACTGTTCATTTTGGCATAAGGAGGTTTTATAGGCATAGGAACCAGGTAGCTCATAATTAAAAGGGATAGTTGGAGCCCTTCTAGATCTCTTCTCTCGAGATTCTGAAGTGTAACAGCAAACCTCTTTCTATGATTTTAATTAGGCACATGCAAAAAGTTAGAAATTCAAAAGGCCTGAATGTGAATTAAATTTTTTGAAAGAAGAAAAAAAAATCGAGATTCTCTGCAAAACATTTCTATTCGTGGTTTATACTTGTGTTTATTTTGCTAGGTTTATTCTTGCTCTCAAATCTTGATATACCTGAACTCTAGCGGATTTAAGAAAAAGTATTCTTAATGTGACAACAGAATGACAACAGACAAAGACTTTAATTATCTCAAATTAAATATTATATAATTAAGTAATAACAAAAAATTATTATAAGAGGTACTTCTTTTTTCTTCTATTAAAGGACGTACGATTAAAATGTACTATTTATTGCATCATTAGAATCACATTTCTCTTCTTCATTCTACATTTCTTTTAGAAGTGGAAGTGTCTTAGACGCATAAATATTCATCAAGGGCAACTTGGTTATTTTAAGTTTGAACTTCTTATTTTTATTTTTTAGAGAAAGCACAGTATATGTTAAAACTAATATTTTATTAAACAGAAATCGAGACGGTTATATCAATATTGTTTTAGTTGTTAGTAGCTGTGAACAATACAGTATACTATTTATTACGTATAAACATATTTTTAAATAGTATTTTCTCTTTAAGTGTAAAACAGAAGATCATGTTTATCGCCAAATAATTTATTATAGTACATAAGATATCGTATAAGATTATATTGATGCTTGAAATTTTGTAGAAAGGATGAGATATGGGCTATGGCTATGGTATCAAAAGACCTTAGCTTTAGCTATACCCTGGGTGAATGCTTTACTTAACTGCAATGATGGTTTAGTATAAATCTATGTATTTCTTGTTTAGTATATCTTAGTCCTGCAATAATATTAGATATTTTACTTATATACTTTATGTTAAGTTGGTAATCTTCAGCCCTCTAAACATTAAAGAAACTTGGATTTATATAGTTGTTCGAGAAGATAAAAATAATTTATTCCAGGGCTCACTGGTTATATTATTGATAATTTCGTTAGTTTTTCTAAATTAATAAATTATGCTGACTTACCATCCTTAAAGTCTGACATGTTGATATTAAGAATCTCGTTACTATCTACTGGAGGAAGAAACGTTGGTGAGACTGTAGATGAAGGGTGGGACGGGGAACTGTCAATGTTGTTGTCTGGACTGGTGACGGTAGGTGATGTAAACGTAGGCACTTCTGTTGTAAAGGTTATTGGCAGAGTGCTTTCCTCCGTCGATCCAGGCCGGACAGAAGTCCAAGGGCTTTCTATTTAACAAAGACAACATTTTTATTAATTCTGTATATTATTTTGCATGAATTTTAAAAAGAAAAAACTAAAAATAGACCATGTTGAAAAAGGTCGTTTAATAGCCTTTTAATGTGTATTTTGTAATTATTACCACTCGTAAAGTAAATCGTCGTTTGAAGTGAAGGCTCATGAGAACTAACGGAAACCTGCACCCAGGGATCTGTGGAAGCATCAGTAGTTGTTGGTGGTCGAGTAGTAGAAGGCTTCGTCGGTTTCGGTGTAATTTTCTGGGTTGTAGAAGGCTTTGTAGGTTTGGTAGGCTTAGGACGTGTGGGTTTAGGAGACGGTTTGGCTGTCGGCTTTACGACTGGTTTGCTTGAAGTCGGTTTAACAGTTGAGGGTATTGTAGGGCTAGGCGTTGAAGGTTTTTGACTTGAAGGTCTGCTCGGTTTCGTCCCGGTCGTTCCAGTTTTAGTCGGTTTAGGACTACTGGGTTTCTGTGTTGATAGTATAGTAACCGACGTCACTGGTTTCGAAGAAGGTTTCACACTGACTTTGACTGGCGGTTTTGTTGATGGTTTTGTAGGTTTGAATGTTGGTTTCGAGCTAGGCCTTGTCGATACTGGCTTTTGACTGGAAGGACGAGAAGTATTTGAAGTCGAAGGTCTGTTAGTATTGACTACAACAACGGGTTTAAAACTTGAACTTCCCGAAGGGCGTGTAACTGTAGTTGGCCTTTGCGACGGTTTTGTTGAGATGATTGTTACGGACGGTCTAGAAGGGCTCGAAGGAAGCGGACTAGAAGGCTTGGGACTAGTTACTGTTACAACATAAGTAGTGTTGAATACACTGGTTGGCTTGCTATGGTCTACCGTTACAGCGGGACTCGTCACAGGTGTCCGGTGCGTAGTGGACGATGCTGGTGACACACCATTACCCGAACCAACTGAATAAACAAAAACAGTTACAATTATCTCAAGGTAATTATGGAGGAAACAACAAAATATAGATCTTATTTACTCTAATTAATTAATAGGTAAAATTATGACAATTCAAGAAATTGATAACGGTAAGGTTGGATTGAAGTAAATGCCTTAGAAGGTGGTTATTATTGTAGAAATGCTTGAAATGTGACTAGGGCATATGTTATAGGGGCAAGAACCTTATTAGCCATATAACGGTACGTAAGCCTAGCCTAGCTGCTATTTATAAGATAATACTGTAAGTGACAGCTTGTTAGCTATCAATGTAATGTATAGGAGCTTACATAGAAACATTTTGGAAAGGCTTAACCTGCACTTTTAGTTATTTGCGGGTTTAGCATAACCTATTATTTATTAATGTATGTAGGTACACAATAATTTTAGGAGGATGATAATTATTCGGAGTTCTTAAAAGGTGATTATTCTAAAGAGTATTTTTTAAGTTGTCTCATAATTCATAATTCAAATCGTTAAGACATAGGTAAGACGAGTCATAATTAAAGATTAAACAAAACATATTCTACACTATATCGTATTTCTGTTAACCTACCACAAAAATACCTGATACCAATTCACTTGTGTGATGTTACTATAGTGTTGGTGACCATGTATGAGCTCGTATTATTTTCCAGTTAGTTTCATAATTATTTTTCTTTTTAAATATTATTGTTAGATTGATGTCTTGAATAATAGTTTACTATTTACTGGCTACATGTTTATTTGTTACTTTTTTATATTGTTACCTTGTTTACTCATTTCCTCTTTAGAGTTTCTAGCGTTTTAACTTGTTGCTTTCTCTTACTATAAGTATTTTAACTTATTTATTAGTTTACTCGTTTGCTTGTTTAATATATATATATGTTCTTGTTTTTTTCTGGTTTCTTGAATCTAAGGTATTATCACTATGAAACATAAATCACCTCTCTGGAATTAAAATGTTAACTAGATATGTTGTTGCTTGGACCTTGTACCTCGGTCCTTGGATTCAGACCCTTATTAGCCATTAAAATTTCAATTGCTTCACAGCTTACCTTAGTTAAGGTCTCCAAGAACAAAAATGTCTTTCAGACATCCGAGAACATTTTTGATCTCGTATCTGCCTAAGCTTTTACGAATCAACATTTTTAAAACTTTTTGTCCGATTTTAATAAAATTTGTATGGTAGGTCAGAATTAGCCCTTTTTGGTTCTTCCACGTGCACCCATTTTCATAGTTTTTAAGAATAAATTTGCACGCGGTTTGTAAATTTTGAACATTTTAGCTCGCAGATAACCCCATAATAATTTCAGCCGTCTAAGCTCAGATTTTTGCAAAATCGACACTTTTATTTATGTAAAACATCAAATCAGTTTTGACAGATTAAAAATGGGGGGGGGGGATTCATAAATTAGATGGGTTAAAGCGAGGGAATTATTAATTCAGTATTAAGTTTAAGTTTAATTTATTTTTTCTTCCGAAATCCGATTGTGCAAAACTAGGTTATAAAGAACACAAACCAAAATCCATTTCACAAATCAGAGATCATTTTAGGACATGAGTTTGTTTGTCTCTCTATCACTCTGTCAACTAAATAATCCTACGAATGGTGCCATATTAATTTTTACCTTGTCCACCCATTGCTTTCTTTAACACGTTAACCTTATTATTTTTTGAAAGTATTATAATTTTAAATCGATCTCCTTATACTTTTTTTATACATTTGTGAACTATTTCAAAGTGTTTTACTAATTAAACAAAAATATTTAAACTACTCTCCATCAACCTTTGAGGTTTTTTTTGGCCGTTTACTATCAAGACAAAAAAATAAAGGACAAAAAAATTGTATATGCATGGGATAGGTAATACTAATTATTAATTATATTTATTGTTTATTGTTGTTTACCGGAAGGTGGTTTACGAGGAGGGAATCCGTCGATGGTCGTCCAGGTTACAAGTGTAGGTGCTGGAGTAGTAGGGCTGGGAGGCGGCCTCGCTGTTGTAACGGGATACTTCTTAGTTGGAATAGAGGTCGAAGTGACCTGGACAGTTGAGGGTCGCTGCGTACTCGGGTATGTTACACTAGGGGGTGGCCTCTGCGTGCTGGGGGATGGCCTATGCGAACTTGGCCACGGTCTTTGTGAACTAGATGATGGCCATTGAGTACTGGGTGATGGCCTCTGTGTCGTGGGAGACGGCTTCTGACTCGTAACATAGCCAGATGTAGAAGGCGGTATCCTTATCGTGCTGGGTATTACACTCGAAGGATACTCAGGCTTGACTGACTAATAAAGTAAAAAAAAAAAAAAATAAATAAACAATTAAAACAGAATAGGTACTTTTATTTTACTTATATATGATAAAATTAAAGTAAGGTTCTACTTCATGGTAATTTTGTTATCAAAACTCATTATGTGTACTTAGTTTATTTTCATATTTTACTAACACATCAACTACATTTAGGTTATTAGCGTCTTCTTGTTGTTACTATTTTTTTTATAACAAATATCTTTATTCATTCAATTTTATCAAACTTGTGGATTTATACCTCTAGTAGACCAATTTTTAGTTAAAATTTGAGAGAAAAGAGAACAAGCAGTAAGACTAATCCAAAGTCAAGGCCAGGAGGCTACTGGTGTTCATAGGCCCTACATAGGGCCCTACCAACTCGCTTGAGTGCGTCCCAGCCATCGACATACCCAAATATTTTGGATCTGTCAGACGTATAGTGCCGACCCAAGACTGTTCGTTGTAGTTTTGTTATCAATTTCAGTTTCATTATGGACAGTGAACAACTAATTTCAAAATCCTAATGAGGGGCAAAGAAATCATCACCTTGATTTCCAATAATTAATAAAAAATAATAATTCTATGAAGATGGTGAGATTTGCCTTTTGTTTTTCTTTCTTCTAGTGTAGAACTAGCCCAGTACTTCTTTTTTCTCTGTTGTATTTGTCTAATAAGGCATGTGTTTTCTAAAAAATTCAAATTGCTATATGAACTGCGAAAGTAACATCACGGGGCAAGAATACCGACTGTAAAATCCGACGTAAGTCAGCGGAAAAGAACAAGGGTAAGTTCGGCGTAAAGATCTTATATACGGCCCTTAAATATTAAATACTATATAGTTTATAAATTAGTAAAGAATCTTCTTTAAACAAAGGTTTTAAATTTAAATTACCTGCGGAGGTTTTATTTTTTCTGTGGTGGCAATACTGTTATCATCTATAAAGTTATCATCTAAGTTCACGTGCTCTAAAGCATCGGGAGCGACCCCCGGAGGTAGCCTGCAACAGCTGCCAAAGTAAAAACGATCTATGCATGTGCCCAGATGTGTGCCATTCAGTTTGGCGCAGGAGTAGGCAAACATGCAAGTTCCAGCTTCACCCGTCCGGCGGCTCACGCATGGTAAGTGTCTGATGTTCATGCCTAGGCCTGTGACAAATAATAATAAACAAATATGACTTTTGTTAATCTAACAAATTACACTTAATTACAATTACACATATTTTATAACTTATATTTGTCTCATAACCACTTAAGTTTTTTGCAAAGACCACAACTCGAACGAAGTCCGTCGTAAATCTAGTCACAGACACTATCAAACCAGATTTTTTTTTTTTTTTTTTTTTTTTTTTTTTTGTATGTGTCTAAGTTAATGTTTAATTTAACTTAAACTTTATTTTGATGTAAATGTCATTCAAAACTTTTTTCAGTATTTCCGTAGAAGTAGGATTTGAATTGGAATGAAACAATATTATCTTATCCATGAATAAAATATACCTAATTTATCCGAGCATTTATACAATAACACCAGTGATTCGCAATACGTTTCATTATTACAATATATGAGTATGTATCGAATAGTATTTCAGGGTGGAAAAAGGATATGGAGGTTTTAAACAACCGATGAACAAACTAAATGGCAGTAATCTGTAATAAGGATGAGCCTGTGATTTTACAATTGCCTCAATTATTCATTCACCTCTATCTCTATTACCAAATTACTGAGCGCAAGCAGGAAGACTAAGTGTAGAAAACTAGTGTAATTACTGTTAGAGAACCTGTTGCTTAGTTATGATCTGGATGGATGAGGTCATGTTTTTAGTTAGGTCGGCATGGAGAAAGTGGCAAAGTTGGCGCAGGGCAGAAGGTGCGGCCCCGCATAACGGCGCGACCTCTATTCTTACTCAACAAGCTCACCCTGCACTTTCCCCTAATATCCTCATAGCACAATGACTTACATCCCTTTTTAACAACAATTGGACACACTGAGCAGTAGACAAAAGCCTCTCCGGTTTGAAACATGTCACTTTTTCTTTCTTACATCAAAAGAAAGTAATAATAAGAAGGACAACATTTTTATTTAATAATAAGAACTTTTCTGGATAGCTTAAATTATATTATAGTTTTCTTTTACACATAGCTAAAGAGAAGCTTTTTGTAATACACATAGCTAAAGAGAATTTAAGTGTTAACTTAAATCCTTGCTTTCATATTTTTCTTTTCTGTGAAACAAAGAATTCATCAAAATTTAATTATAAGCTTAAACAAGTAGTAAAACTAATAAGAGCTATTGCTAATTACTTAGTTAGGTTACCACAGAAGGCATACTTATAATAAACATGAAGTAACTAAACGATCAAAGCTGGCTTTTAATTAATGACTTTATTTATCCCGTTTCATCTCTTCTTTGCCTAATCTTCAGAATAGGTTCATTTGCGGTTGAATGCCAGCTTTGCATATTAAATAACATTAAAAAAGTATTTTATACACTCTACACTGTCATGTCCAACTCATTGACTCCAATGCCCATTGCCTACACATAAAAATAAATCCGAATCTAAATATGAGTGTCTCTGTATTGTCTACACATTCATTAAAGAAGGTTATAGATATTATGTACATGGTATATTTTTTACATACCTGAGGCAAATCTGTGGTAAGAGGTTCCACCGTAGACCGGTGTCATAAGGCCTAAGAAAAGAGTCAAGGCCATGGCTGGCGCTAAACAGCAATCCATGGCACGTGCCAATATTGATACTAAGCTGGCACGCACCACACCGGGTTCCACGCCGGCTACCCGACACGTCCATCCCATTCTACACCTAAACCCACATGTCCATAACCTGCAGCAATAAACAAATAATACATATAAATATACATATTTTATTTCTTTGTCCAATTATACCATTGACAGAAAATAGCAATGGTTAACATTGTTACATTGGTTACATTGTAACAAAACATGGTAACGAAAATTAGTGTTGGTGGAGAACAAGATATGTTTTAACTTTATTTTTGACAGATGTTAGAACTCAATATCCCCACTTTCATTTTGTAATAGAACTCTTTCTTCTTCATATCCTTCCTGTTTTATCCAGAGTAGATTATGTTAATTTTAGGTTGAAAAAAGCTATAGTTCTAATAGTCAAGACACGGCCATTTTTAGAGGAGATTACCAAATGAGAGAAGATTATATAATTTATTCTATTCAATTTAATTTACTCTTTTGCTTAGTTGTTTCGAGATCAAGAGTTCAAAGGTGTATTGTTATTATTAATATTTTATCGAATGTACTATTAAATAATAATTTCTTAAATAATATAGTAATAAATTCTTTAAAAATACAAATAAACGGGGAAAAACTAAGAAAAGTGAACTATTTGTAAATGTATTTTGCAATCAGAGAATTAATTTTGATATGGCAGAAAATTAAACATCTCAGGAAATAGTCGTTGGAGATTGAAAGGAAAATTTATTTTATTTTTATTTCGAGAAAGTACATTGCTGATTTTCAAGCTCAGATAAATTGGTAAAAAATAAAGTATAGGCTACTTCCGCATACCACTGTAAAGTAAATAAAGTATAGCTTTAACTTAAAACTTAATGGAATGATCACTTAAATATCATGACTACTTACAATATATCTGTCCAACATGTCAAGACTTAAACGTATTGAAATTAAAAGTTCACATTGAATATTTATTCTGTTTGTTTGGAAAATCTAAATTATGGTATTATTAAAAATTTTCTTATATTGCTTCCGAGCTTACCGAAGGTAACGGAAGCATTGTGTTCACTTTTGAGAACAAAAAAGTTTTATGCCTCCGATTTTAAAAATTCCAAGACAGAAATCCGTTTCAGACATCAGGGAACATTTTTGGTTCCGTGTCTGTCTGTCTGTCGGTCGGTCTGTGTGTCCTCGAATTATGAAACGTCCGACGATAACTTGAGTAATTCTTGACCGATTTTCATGAAATTTGGAATACATGTTCATTTTACCAATGCTTAGGACGAGTTCGTTGGACAACGTTATCCGTCCAAGCGTTCACGCGTAACGCTCATGTAAACGTGAACTTCAAATTTAAAATTGGAATTTTCGGTTGGGAAAAAAATCAAACCATATCTATTCAATAAGACGAACATTTTTTTCGAATACAATTTTTTAGTAAAACCTACAGCGACACCCCTTAAAATAAGAAAAACGGTCGTAGCTGTGTTGACATTTTTAAAAATTAACGCTTTGTCTAATTGAAAAACTGGTTGCACAAACCGGGTCTGATTTTTAATGATCTACAATTTTGGTAATAGGACATTTTGTCGTATCTCTATCGGTTGTACCCTAAATTGGGAAATTTTGGTTTTAATTTTTTCAACTTTTGCCTTTAAGCTCTCATATCTTTGGCAATTGTTGACCGATTTTAATTATGATTTTTGGGCTTTAATCTGTCACTAATGCCCTTTAAAATGAGTGTTTGGTATGTTTTTAATTCGTCCTATTACCGGAGAAATTGAGAGTAAACTTTTTCCTGAGGGCCGTGGTCACGTGACCACTTTTTTTCGATTTCAGTATTGTGTCGTCTATCATTTGAAAGGCCTTGATTTGTACATTAAAGCGGTTTTATTTGTTTATTTTTATAAAAATTTGTACCCGTACTTTCGTAACGATTTGTTGGTTTTTTGAAGGCAAAAGAGGTTGAATAAATTTTTCATAATTTTGTAAGTGGTTTATTTTTCTTTATTAGGTTATTTTATGCCTTATTGGATTGTTTGTTTATTTCAATATAATTATTGAACCCAAGGGTATAGGGGTACAATTGTCAAAATTAATATTTTAAATAATGATGTACATCGTTGAAAAGCTCTTTAATAGTAGATTAATAATTGTTATGGAGTGTATATTGTTATGTTTATTTTTTCTTAGGATAAATTGAAAATAACTGTTTTCTTTAGTTTTTCGGATTTGGTTGAGTAGGTTATTGTTTAAATGGATAACTTAATAATACATTTTAGCTCTTCTTGTCTAGACCATTACACATTGATACATTATGTTATATTTAAGCTTTATTTAACTTTTTCACCCTAATAATTCATAGAGGCTTGATAGTTTATAATACTTGATATTTAAAAAACAAAATAGCTTAAGCCTACTAATATTTTGGCAACCCATCCCTAGGTTTCCTGACCCTTCCCCTAATCAATGAGAATTATATAAATTAAGTCAAGTACCAGACCTATAAAGTGTTAAAGATCGCTAAAAACTGTTAATTATTCTTACTTACACAATAAACAATAAAGTAATAAATCGTTAATGCTAATATAACAATAAACTACAAGATAGCATGCGAGGAAGCTATGTGCCACACTAATTGGCAGTGTATTTTTTATTTTTTTAAGTACATATAAGCTTTGGTTTTAATATTCCAATAAATTCTAATCAATAAAACCAATAGAAAAAGGTATTCTCTGTTAATTCATTAAAAATTTCAATAAAAAATTAACTTCAATTTTTTCCGTTTTAAACATTAAATTATGAGTTAATTATAAAAGAAAAAATAGCTGACCTGTTAGTTCCGTGGGTGTTTTAAAATGGGGTCCACCTCATGATCTTGAAAAATCTGCAACAAATAATTGTCTTTAGTAGGGATACTAGTCTGTAGTAGGAATACTCAAAACATATTTAAAAATCTAATAAGACAACGATTAAATTATACTCTTGGATTTACTATTCTTCTATTTTACCACAGATACGTTTTAGCTGTGGTAGACAGACAAAATTTCCGTCACGCAAACAACGACAGGAAAAATTTAAAAGAGTTTTACGTGGAAAGAAGTTAAGATTTAACAGGAGGTCGATTGATTTTCACTTGTATTTATTTTAGTACTATATTTCACCGACAGAATTGCTGAAGTAATCTTCAGCATGAATGAATCTATATTAAAATTTCTAAATTGTATATGACGGTATCAGGTATCAGAGCTCCTAGTGGACCAAATGGTAATAATCAAAATTGATAAATGTTTCATAATTTTACACCTTTAGATCCAACTACTATAACAATTAGACAAATGTATACTAATCTTTTCCACCCCATGGAAAAACATTGATATGTGGATTCTGTGAAAAACATTGATATGTGGATTCTGTGAAAAACATTGATATGTGGAATTTCGAAATGTGGATTCTGTATGGTTCAACATATTGTGTGGCCCAAAAACATATCCATGACTTATTGTTTTTCCATAAAATGGAGAAAATTAACTTTGAAATGCATTTGTGCGAAAACTCATTTTAATATTTAGTTATTACCTGTTTACTAACAAGCCTGTTTAGTACCAAAATATTAGCTGTATATTTAGCAATAGCCTCTATAAATATAAAAGATTTCTTATTAGTCATCCTACAATATAGATTTCTTTAAGGTAATTGTAAGAAGTCAAGGAATAGTATACGTCTAGTTGAAGGCGGCAGGAAAGAAGTGCTGGTTTGTTATGGTATAATGGTATTAGACACGCCTTCGTCCACCCTAAATGGATAAAAATGTATCCTTCTATCCGACTTCATAAGGAAAGAAAGATGTCGAAACGTATCTTATCTTATGAAGGAATATCCTGAGAATCCCTTCAGATAGGTAATTTTAAGGTATCATTGGAATTCTTCTTGGATTGTTTCCTTCAAGGACGTTTTACGGTTCTGTCAGTCTTATCGATCCAAGCTAGAAAAAGGTTTAACTGTGATGGAACTTCGGCCAAGTGCGTCGCCTTCTTATATCCAAAGATTTCAAACAGTTCTATGATTTGAACTCTTATAAGAACAACAGTTTTATCTTTACCATTAGCAATGATAAAATTTGTATTTACAAAACAAATTCCGAGTTGTCTTTATCTCTGTCTCGAAAATATTGGCAGAATTTATTCACATAAAGATAAAGTTCGCAAAAAGTTGATCTAGAATCAACTTTTAATATTAGAAAAGATCAAAAAGAGATATTAGACCGGATTTATTTTATTTTATTTTTTTTATTGAGTAATAATTATTTTCACAGTAAATCAAGTTCTTCTGCATAACAGTAAGCAATAGTTCACATGTTAAGGAATAAATTATTTAGAGATTGATAATCTCACTAGTACTAGACAATACTTTTACTTATTTATAGCCATGTTAATAATTTATTTTTTAGTGGAATAAGTCGTAAATATACAAAAACAAAATTAATACTGGATAGTTTAACTGTTTTGCTACATTACGAATTGGTAAGAATTAGGAATATAAATGTGTTTTTTTTTTTTTTTTTCTTTTCAATAGTTGATGGTTTCCCATGTTTTATTTTTTGTTTTGTTCTTTTTATTTTCAATAGTTGACTGCTTCACAATCTAGAAAAACGGCTGTGACAATAAAAAAAATATACACGAGAGTGAGGCTATTTGACCCGTTATGCATGTCTAAGGTCTTTATAGAAAGACCCTGGACACGATGGGAAGTAAAGAAAATAAGGAGTTAAGGAAGTTTTCCAAGACAACACGACGCCACGGAATGAAGGCAAGAGAAAGAAAGAAGAATGACAGATGTCCATCACTATCTGAGTGTGACAACCTGATACAGAATACAGAACAGTTTATCTTCTTCATGGCTTATTCAAAAGTTTCTTTTGACATGATGTGCCTACCTGACGGTATTTTCAACTTATATTTTAATTCGGGGAAACACATCACTTTCTGATAACTTACTTTCAACTGTCCTACTAGTATAATGTTACAAAATTGGTGTTTTCGTAAAATGATAATAATCCGTTATAATATATATTATATATAAATCTTGGAATATATTCTCATTATTAAGAATTATATCCTTATATATTGTCAAGCTATAATCGACAAAATTTTATAAATATATTACAGTAAAAAATACAAAAGTATTAATACGAAATAGTACATTACGCTTCGAGTGGGGAAAGTAGTATTTTGCATGCAAGTGTGGAGTTTGCACCCGAGCCTAGCGAGGGGTAGTAAAACCACACGAGCAATGCAAAATGCCGTTTTCGCACGAGTTGCGTCCGTACTTTATCTACGATTGTTGGATTTTAATAATAAATGGGGGAAAAAAGTAATAAACTTCCTGCAAGTAAGTCCGTATTTCTCTTTTGATAAAGATGACATTAATTCATTAGTTGTATTTTGTGCCTAATTAATTTTTTTCGTATTATTCTCCTCATATTTCATTCTCGTCATAATCACTATTATGACTATATCAGTACGTAAAGAATCACTTTCTACGCATCTAAACAGTGATGTAATGTTTATATTTCGTATCAATCGTAGATAAATAATATTACATAAATACGAGTATAATATATAGATGTTTTAGATTACTTTTACAGGTTAATAGAGAACGCAGAGACATGAAATTATAATCAAAAACATTCTCACATGTATTTGTTTAACTAATGGTAATTATTACTATATTATTTACCCTCTGCATAGCATTAAGGACTGATTAATTACTATAATACTCTCTGATACTACTGTATTCTATAATTCTTACAATTTTAAAGCTTTGAAAGATGAAATTAAATCTTTTATCGAGATATAATTATTCTTTAAGATTTCCTTTTAGCTATACATTCAAACTACATTGGGTTATCACAGGCTACTGGTTAAAGAGATCAGTAACTTTACACAGTTATGAGATCAGCAATGTGATATGTTTGTTGGTAATTTATTTTGTCCCCGAAGATTCATGCAGATTATATCGGTGTTAGGAACTTGCTTTTAGGCAAATTTAAATTAGCTAAAGAACTGAAAGTTGAATTGAACAGAAAGAATAAATTCACCAATTTCAATTTATTATTATTTGTATTTACTTTTATTATTTAAAAATAGGATGAACGGCAGTATTGAACCAAACGCAAACCTATTTATTAATACAATCATGAGTGTGTTAGAATCGAATCCAGACTAATGCCTTAACTGACATCAATACTTATTACGTTCATAATCATAGAGTTTACTAGTACTTATATATCTTATATTGTGGATTATAAAAAGTTTAACAAGGTTATTGAACATTTGTAGAAACTCATTCGATTATTCATCAAATGGAGAAGTATAGTTTCTCCACACCAAATTAATTAAATCAGTATAAAAATAAAATCAATTTAACATTTTTAATTGCCTTGATAGCAATTAACTGACAAATGACACCTGGAGAAAAAAAAATCAGACTGCAGCAATAATATTCGGCCCAACACCTGCTAAGATATCAGTTCCAGATGACCCGCAGCACTGTCGTACTTTCCTCTTATCTATTGTCTAATAGCTTCCGCATAACTAGTTAAAGCTATCTTACATTTCTTCAATTCAGACTCAGACTAATTATGAGATAAATTCTACATTGCGTTGCAGTTTAATGAACCCTATAGAAATTAATAATGTACTTAACTTCATCAATGAAAAACAAAATATTTTAAATAATCACGAAACATTATAATATTATTTTAAATAAATTGCTTTTCGAGATAGATAAGAGTAAATCAAATCGCGAATAAATCAATAAATCAATAAAGCGTTTATCGAAACTGGTTTAATAAAGGCGGATAATACTCCAAGCTTTTGAATACAATACTCATTTAGCAATACGTATAGAATGTAGGTCCGGGTCACATTGTTTTGATATGTTTGCCATCCAAGACTTTGTGTCGTGAAACAGACGATTGTACTTAAACTGCTTAACATATGAATCACCCCTTTCTTCTAACTTTCTCTTCAGGAAATCCTCAATGAAGCCACGGGTTTGGGAAGCCCACGGATATTAAATCCATTTAAAAAATAATATCCTGATAGGGTAAAAAATAAAATAATAATTGTTACGAAATAATATGCGTCAAATATATCGCTTAACTTTAAAAATTAACTACTTTTTTTTATAAGTAATTTAAAAAGTTAAGTGAGTTAGAAAATAACTATGTATCTGGGTAATGTGATATTTAAACTGTAAGGATTTGTTTGTTTTTTATATATTCGTATCTTGAATTAGAACTAGAGAGAGTCTTTTTCAATACAGGTTCCAATAGTATATAGTATATTTATTAATTGTAACATTTGACGTTACTTATTATTACTTGATTATAGACTTAAAAAAATACTTGTTTACCGAGCACATACTTGAAGGTGCAACTATATCCTATGTGGTTTGTGACTCATATTGAATATTTTATTATTTTTATTTTAAATTTCCAGAACGTCCTCTATAAATGAGAAATGTATTCTGTATTGTTTTGTTTTTTAGAGCAAGAAGCTTTTAATATGTGCTATAAGTTTAAGATGATAGGAATATTTAACAGGACCTAGATGGGTATGAAAATTAGACAAAGGAATGTAATCTAATTCATAATAATATATCTTAGTCTAATTACACGCTTTTATTCAACCTATACTTGGTTTTTGTTTCCGAATCTTGTAACATATTTGACCCACTCACCGGCTATTGGTAGAGAGCTCAGATTGTCTACTTCTGATGACAATACAATAATCATTCGTTAATTTTACAAAACTACAAAATCTATAAAAGTTGTCATCAAAATTATTTTTGAACTTACTTGATCTATTAAGACAAATAGGGATATTTAGTCCAAAGTACCTTGGGACAAAGAAATATAACACTTCTGTAAGTAAAAATAAAATTAGCTATAACTACCAATAAAAGTGATAATATCTCTTTGTAAAATCAACTATAAATACTAAGACAAAGGGATATTATCACTTTTATATGCAGAAGAAGTGTAATGCCTCTTACTCCTACATTACTTTGGTCTAAATATCCTTTTGTCTTATTACTTAAGGATGGTAAGCAACTAAATTTTTACATTTTATTTTGGTACTCCCTTTTAGAAGGGTACTAAACTAAAACAATACCAACTTATTTGATTTTAAATTTGAATTTTGACTTCGAAAGACAAACGACGATTTATTACATAAATCTGTTTTTTTAAAGACGACAGTCTTATTTTCTGTTGACAAAGAAGCAGCAAGAAAACTTATAAAAACATTAATAGAAAGCAGTTTAAAACCACCTATAACAAATTGCTACCGCACTAGGAGAAACAATTGACTTTGAAATAAATAGTTAAAGCTTGAGTGAGTTACAATGACTTAAAATAATAAAATGTTAGTGTGTTCACTTGATATAACTGTAGAGCAACGAATATATTTTATCTCAACAATAAATTATATAGTTTTAATTGTTTTTATTGTCAACAGACAGGTCTTTAATACCAATGAATCAGAACCAAAATGAAGTCGAACTTAAAGCATTTTGGTTTTAATAACATTAACTATAACAGTACCTTAGTATATTAGAATAAAGAAGCTTATGGTAATTAGATAATAATTAAAAAATAATCGGCTAAAGACACAAGAAGAAAAATACATCTCACTCTTGTTATGGTGCAAACAACTTACACGAAATGAAGGGTTAATGTAATATTTTTAAATTGCTTTAAGGTGCAAAAGCTAGTTGAAGTTTCCAGTGCAGTCGAAGACGTCGCGGATCGGTCCAGCACCAAAGATATAAAGTGAAGCGTTCAAGGCCGCGACCGCAACTGTCTACCGACACCGACCTTCCTCCTCGCAGGCAGAGCGGTCAACGGCGCTAGGAATGGTTCGCCCCTGGGAGGGGGGTTAACTGGACCTTTATACCCGACAGAACTGAACAAGTGAGAACGGCAACATTACCTAGACCATAGCGTGCAATTAATACGTGAAGGACCTAAACACAACTGTCAGTACATGCAGTGAGGGCGATAGACGATGAAAGGACTTTAAGAAAAAAAGAGTATGCAATCTGCATCATATCAGTAACACATAATTATAACCATTGCAGTTGCAGTTGTTAAGATTAAAATATATAATTAAAACAAGTAAGGTGCGCTTCACGTAAGTATCTACGTGAGGCGATAATCGCCGGTTTCTGTACGATTAAGTTTAAATATCCATAATAGTTGCATATTCTTTTTCTACACTTCAAGACCTTTAAATTGATGTATAATATGCCATGGTTACTAAAAACTTTTTTTTAGTCATCCGCCATATTTAAAATATTACGTGTTATTTTAATAGTTGCATATTCTTTTTCTACACTTTAAGACCTTTAAATTGATGTATAAAATACCATGGTAGCTAAAATTTTTTTTTTTGGTCACCCGCCATATTGGCAGGGTCGCCATCTTGAAAATATTAAGTCTAAAAACTCCAAAATTTGTCCAGTTGTCTAAAATGCCGAGATGTACCTGTGTGCCAAATTTCATGTTTCTAGCTATAGTAGTTTCTGAGTTGAAACAAGCCAACGGACAGACAGACAGACAGACGGACAGACAGACAGACAGACGGACAGACAGACAGAGCCGTTATATAAGGTTTCTTTTTGTACTTTGTACAGAAACCTAAAAACGACTGCTAAAACGAAAATTCGTTGTTCTTTAACAAAGAAGGTCCTCAATCAAGGTTTTTAAACTTGGAAAAAGTTTAACATTTTCTCTATAATTAATTTAGGTTTCGACAAAAAGTATATTGTATTAATATCGAATGAACAAATACTTCCAAAAAATACGTTTAACATATATCACCAGAAAAAGCTATGAAGGGTTAAATACTTTGAAACGTAGTTCAACAAGGGATACTTAAAATATGTAAATGATACTTCTCGTAGAACAAAAGTTTGTGAGGGGAGCGAAGGGAAAGACGGTAGCGCTATGTTTGCTGTTATTCTATATTGTAAAAGGGGTGATGTATGACTTGAACCAACGTTGGATTGTATCGTTCCCACCAATTGCTACGCCATGATATTTAGAGATTTTAGTAAAACCCAAACGCATATATAGTTTATAAAGTAGTGTATAAATTGCGTAAGTAGCCACGTGGAAGAGTTACAATAAACTCTGTGTATGCACAAAAGCTATTCCGTTATTAGCGGCACTCACTGTTTGCCGAGCTTAGTCCTTTCCTTTGTCCGTTTGATGACTATAGAGTGAAAACACTGTATTCATTATACCTGTCTATGGAACTAATACTTTATTAGAAAGTGAATAACTGGCGCATTTGGGTCTCTTTGTTTTAGGGCGAATATAAATCTGGAGTTCATAATAATGTAATAAAGCCAAATAAAACAGCCTTAAAGAATCAATTAATTGCTGAGAGTTAACTCAAACTATTCTTGAATCTTAATTTAAACTGTTTTCTCTCCCTGCTTAACTTAACAATTTTTCTTTTAATCTATTCAATACCCTCAATTCCCTTTTTTGGAGCGAAATGAAAACCAAGAAGGGGGTTTTCTCTAGACATTAATATATTATAAATCGGTTCCATATAAATTTAACTCTCTCCATTCGTTTAATATTTAATAACATAAATGTGACCCCAGTGGGCATTGAAGTAGGTCCAAATAACCAACATTTTTACTCACATGGACCAAACAACCGAAATAGGATGCTAGGAAACTAAGTGAATAACTTTAATTGCATCGAAACTCAACTATGTACGCAAATATTTTTATGGCTTCACGATAGAATCCATAGATTCCTATTACATAATTTATTTTTCAAGTTTTTTTTTACGGAAATACTCAGCCCATTAGAAAATAGTCCGCCAATTAGTGTGACACATAGCTTCCTCGCGTTTTATTCCGTATAATTTAATGCTTTTACAACCAGTTTATTAATTTTTTCCTCCGTTTTATATATCTGTCAAAATGTTTTGATTTTTTACATGAATTAAAGTATCAACTTAACAAAAGTTAAAGAGCGCAGACAGTTTAAATGAATATCAGGCTATCTGCGGGCTACTTTCGACGCATCATCCAAATTTTATAAAAATCATATGAGAATACTTTTAGATAGATGAGATATAAGTGTAAATAAATGTATGTTTGTGCGCATGTGGAAGAGAAACCAGTAAGCACAGAAGTTTGAAACTTACATGGGACTAACAATGGGCTAATTATGACCTACTATCCACATGCCATCAAAATCGGACGAGTAGTTTTCAAGGTATGGTTGGTTTGAAAAAATTTTGCGATACAGACACAGAACCAAAAATTATTCCTGATGTCTGAAACGGATTTCAGTCTTGGAATTTATGAAATCGGAGACATAAAAAAAATTTCTTTCTTCGGAACGATCATATAGCTTCCATTCGCCAAACTCGGAAGCAAAATTTAAAATGTATGCAGTAAAATAAAATAAGAGCATTTAGTGTTACAAAATAACTTGCAGAACAATCCAACCTTTTATTTCTGGGCAAGGAAATGAAGAAATGGTGCGGTTAGTTTGAAGTGCAAACTGATGTATTGATTGAAGAATCAGGTCTAAGAGGCTTAAAAGTCTAACTGTGTTTTATGACTGTTTGAAGTATAGTAGTGAGACGCCCAACGACCTTGCCAAGACAGGTCAATGATTGTAGAAAGATTCAACCTGATGCAGGTTGTATAACTCCAAGCGGAAAGCAGAGCTAAGGTTAACGAACTTCTATAGGTAATTAGTTCTTCTTCATTCCCTTCTTTCTTCCTCTTTTTCCTTTACTTCTTTATCTCTATTCTGACTTCTTTTTCTTCCGGGCAAAAACCCAACGCTACGATCCGCTCCATGGACTCGCCCTTCCAGCCGAAAACAAACTAGCCCGCTTGACTAAGATCTATCGCAAGACCGATATTCTTTTAGAGTAAACTAGAAAAAAAATGTACCTCCATCTATAAACAAAGCGAATCTTAATTAATCAATTTTTTTCGGGATCCTTTTGTGTTTTTGTCAGTAAATGTATTTTAAATATAGTTATTTATTGTATTTTCTCGACCCTTTTACGAGAATCCCATCGATATAATAAAATTTAATTAAATGCTACTTTGAACCTTTACACATTATTTTGTATTCAGCTAAAAAAATAAATAAAATAATAAAATAGGAAGTCCTGTAGTAAGTATACAATATGAGTAGTAAGTATACTATAAGGTAGTATACTATAATCTAGTATACTATATGAGGCATTATGCTGAAACAAAAGTTTATTTTAGGTTTAATATACACTTAAAAACTGCTTTGAACCTCCTACATATCATAGTACTTTTTAAAGTGTTATTAACAACGGTATTTTATTATTCTAAGAAAGTAATTGTTTTTATTAGAAACGAAAGTACAAGTCTATAATTTGAACCCACCTGTTACAGGTGTTGGACCTGTGATTTTCATTTCATTGTAATTAGGGTTTTGTAGATACTTCTCAAAACCCTTATGCCGAGGGTGATGTGTCCGTCTGTCCGTCGCTCTTTGGTTCATAGGGCCCGAACCGTTCAAGCGAAAAAGCTGAAATTTGGAACCCTGGTGCAACTTTTTGACCCAACCAGAGGAAAAATATACAGAAGTCCATAATTAGATTTGCGCATGCGCAATTCAAAAAAATGTGGTAACCTCAAAAATTTACATTTTTATTAATTTTTGAGTGGGGTATCAAATGAAAGCTGCTGAAGAGTAGAACACAAATATGTATATGCTTTTTTAAATTTTGCATTCCTTATAGGGGAAAAAAATCAAAATATACCCAAAAAAAATTCCCCCCCCCCCCCAACCACTATAGATTGGCTGGTGCTAAAATTTCGAAATAATTCATGCTAATACCTTATATTAGGGCGATGATATTTCCGGGAGTTCATTCAAAGATTTTAAAAATTGTCAATTTTGTGCGCAAAAATTTGGGGTGCGCCCAAAATTTTATTTTTCAAAAATTTTGAGTTGGGTATCAAATGAAAGCTGCTGAAGAGTAGGACACAAATATATATTTGCTTTTTTAAAGTTTGCATTCCTTATTGGTTTATTACTGATAAAAAACATTGTGACCCCCCGGGGAATCGAACCCGGACTCTTGAGATGGAAGACCAGAAATCATAATTACATAATGGGTATGCTTACTCATCTACAAAACCCTAAAAAGTACTTGGGGCAAGTACTTCCCTGTGATTTTTTTAACCTTACCAACCTTCTCCGATAATTCAGTCCTAACTTATATAATTTTACCTCTCTTTTTGGAGATTTCATTTTCAAAATTTCACTATTTATTATATTTTCTAAGTAGTTGTTCTTATAGAATCACAATCATTTTCAAAACTAAAAGAGGATATAGATAGTTATATGAGTAATGATTTATCTCTATGCAATTTTAAGAAAATGTTAATTTAATTGCTTTTTATATGTTAAGAAAATAACAATCTTCCTTTAAAAGTTTGTTTATACCGATAGGGTGCACTTCAGTACAGCTTAGTTTTAGATTCAACGAGCTGGGACAGTTTCAATAATTAAATAATATCTACTGCTGTAGAGTAATTTTATCCGAGCAAAGAATGGGAGCCTCATCCTGATTAAATTGGTGATTTTCTGTTTGTCAATTAAATTATTAACTTTACTTAGTTTTTTAGTTAAGGTCTAACCACTACGCTAGAATAATTACAGCTGAACTTAATAAGGAACTTCGTTCCAATAGTATTTCGATAATAAACGCTATATAAACTAAAATAAACTATGTTTAAAATCCTCGAAAAAGTTTTTCATTATGGACAGAATTATAATGCTACTTCTTGTCCCACGTTGATTATCAGAAATTTATTTTATACCCACATCGTACACTCTCTATGCGTACTTTCACCCAAGAATATTGTTGTCAATCACTGAGGGGACAAAGAAGGCTAGTGGACAAGTGGCCACAAAGTAGCAATAAGATCGCACTGTGATAGCCTTGAATGAATACATCTTCCTTCCTCCTGTACTTCTTTGTATGGAGTATGTATTGAACAGCATGAAAAGGAAAGTAATCAGAGGATGGCACAGCCTCGGGCCTACACATAGATTGAATTTTCAATAACATGCTAAGGATTATTCAAGAAGGCAGAAAGCGACTGATAAAAATCAAACTTTTGGTCAAATTGATAACTTATAATGTAATTAATTCCTTAAAATATTTATCATATTGAAGAACTAGGTAGTCAGCAAATTAATTAAACCCTTCTCGACTAACAATTAAATAATTATTAAATATGAACAAAAAATAATTGGAAGTAAACGACTATTCTCTAGTGCCAATAAATTAATCAAAATGTAAAAGAATTGAGGGATATTAAGAAAACTTGTGCTCCTCTGAGTAAAGGAGATGCAGTTGAATATATGTTTATTCAATTTGTTAATTGTCAACTTCCAGATATAATTTTGAAATGTATCAGATTTATTTTTTACTATATTTTTGGATTGATACAATATCCTGATCAATATACTTCTCTTTATTAATTTAACTAACACATCAAAGAATGACGATTAAAAAATGACGTTATCTTTAGAGGAGGTCATTGCCTGTACAAGCTGTTAAGTAGCGTAGAATTCAGAAAGGCAACTATAGTCATTAGTGAATCAGGCAGATGTATTCGCTCATTAAGAACTTCAAACCAGGCTTGTTTAAGGCTCAATCCAAACATCAGATTATCCAGTCGTGAAAACATAGCATACAGCATGTAACAAGTCAGACATTTTTTTTATTATTAAAGGGCAATGGCCTGAGTTGCCTTAACACCCATTAGAAAAGATATAAGATTCTAATTATTATAACTTAGAAGTACAATAATCTGGCAATCAATAAAATCTTCTTATTTTCTCCAATTTATATATAATAATTGCAAATAAATATTTCGACTGTATCCTTTTACAAACTACCCTTATATTATACAAATACAATATAATTATTTTGACCATTTGGAATTGTCAACAGCTGTAGTTCAAACCGGTTTGGTTGGTGTCTGGGTCACTCGGGAATGATTTATTTTTAGCTGAACTTATTCTTCTTAATCACACTGTTTATTTATTTTTTTTAAAAAATGTAAACATTTCAATAGTTTCTCTTAACATCTTACATTACTTAGTACTACTACTTACACTTAATTATTAAGCTGCGATAAAATAATTTTTTAAAATTGGACATTAATTATATTTAAATTAAAAAACATCATTGTTTAGTACATTCAAATCTGTGCCTGGAATTGTTTCTAGAAGCTTTTGGAACTTAATTATAATAAACAACTAGTCCATTTTGCATTTTCTATCCAATTCTCTCCCCATTACTTGAATAAGTTTGTACTTAATTAAAGACAGTGACAATCTAGTCCAGGAGATAGCGTGCAAAAAAGTATCTGACTAACATCAAGATAGAATTTTGTGTAAAGCTAATCTTTTAGTGCCTTGGAAGAATATATGGTCGGCTAAGTTCGTATGCGGGACATAGGTAGGCAATATAGTCATTTGAAAAAAAACAAAAACAGGTGGAGAGCGGCCAATTATGGTGGACAATGTGATTTTAATGGAAAATCAAGTTGATGTTAGTTTGCCCCTTGATAGGTTAGTTATTCAAATATTACCCCAAATAAAAGTGGTCATCAATCAAGGTACTACCTAACATAAACTTGATTTTCGGTCTACTAACCAATTTTCTACTCAGGTATCTCCTGGACTGTAATGTTGATCTACGAGCTAAACAACTTAAAAATGATCTATAGATGAGGAAACAAGAAAAAATAGAGACATAATAAGAAGTTAGCAGCCAACCGAATCCACTGAAGAGCTATTGTTAGACCATTTATGCTCCTCTGAAGAGTGAAAAGGACAGTCAAATAATTATCATGTCCAGTGGCGGCGATAACGGGCCCGCAGGGCCCGCGGCGTGGGGAGCCCCGGGCATCTAGGGTCCCCTGGGGGCTCCTGGAAGGGAAATAGAGGGGCCCCCACTATAAGTTTGCGGGGGGGCCCTAATATCTTACCGCCGCCACTGCTCCTGTCATGCAGAAGGTTCCAGGTTCGATTCCCTATACTAACTGTTTGCGAATGATAGGCACTTCTTTAAAATGTTACTCCCCTACTAAAAAAACAGTGAAAAGTAAAAATCTAAAGAAGGTGTACTGAATGTTCTTCTTTAGACTGTTACTCCCCCTACCAAAACAGAAGTGGAATATTCCTTTTTTTCCGAAGATCATGGAATAAAAATCCATTTTTCTTAATAGTTATTTAGTCAATAATTTTTATTCTAAAACAAAATAGGGGAATCTTATCTACTTCTTATTACTTAATCAAATCAACGTAGTAATGATAATAATCATCACACTGATAAAGGAATCAATAATGCTGTCTTCAATCTTCAATTTATTGGGACTTTTAAAATAAACTGAGCAGTGTAATCTGTAAAAGAGAGCATTGTCATAAGATCAAGGTCTTTTGAGCACAAAGTCAACAAAGAGCCACCTACTTTTCCCGTGGCATTCCTTAAAGTGTTAAGGAGGATACCTCGGACGAGGGAGTTAATACCGCAAAGGGACAGGTTTTTTACATAACCTGTCCGATGCGCTCCCATACGGTAGAACCGTACACAGTCACAGTGAGTGTCTGTGAACGAGCATAGGTGCGTGTGTGTCAAGATTCTTAGTAGAGTGAGTGTGTGTGCTGACTAACTGTTCATATAACTGTAACCGGCATTTTTGGAACGTCTCCCCACCTTTGGCAGTACCCCTCTCAGTGGGGGCTACATCTTAGGTTAATGTGGGTCATCTAGCTAGGGAATCGGGAACAGTCCCACTTATAAAGTCCCTCTCTTCTACATGTATTTAACATGCCTATTTACCATCCTTTACACGCTTCTCATTGCCGCATTTGCAGGGGTTCACATTTAGAATAAGTTATAGGAAAATAAACGTCACCCATTCCTTTTCCTCTACTCCACTAAATAACGACCATGTTGACATTGTTATAAGCTATTCATTCTAATACATCCATTCTTTTCTTGGTCAAGGACGCTAGAAAGAAGGCATAATTGAATGAGTTTACAATAGGGAGAAAGCAAATTACCTCCACAATGAAGTTAAACTGCCTTAAAGTGACATTTATAAGATTACTGATACATTAAAATTTTTATTTTCTTCAGTAATAATATTTTAAACGGCTTGATTTCTTCATGTTCCAACATATTTATCAACAAGATAATTAAAACTTATGAATTTAAAAGTAAATACTAATATGCAAAATTCTTAGAAACAATACTATTATTTACACATTGATTAAAAAAAATAAACCTACTTAATCTCGTCTTGTGTAAAACTAAATGAATGTGACATATTATACTTGTGAGATAGCTTATATAAAAGATATTTTGCTAATAAATTAAATAATTAAAAATTATAATACCTAAGTATTTTTTTTTTTAAAGTAATTTTAGTAATCCATGAAAAAATTAAATTATAATTTTTAAAACACTAAAATCCTAATAAAATTTAAATAATAAGTATATAAAAAATAATACAATTCATTTTTTGTAAATATATATTTTAGATCACTGATTTATTTATTTTATTTATTATGAAAGTGAATTTTGTCTTTAAGAAACCAGGATAATATTATCCTGGGCTTCCCACTCAAAAATAAATAAAATCTGAAGATGAAAGTTTTAGAACTGCCATATGATATTTAAAAATGTGAGTGCGTAGGAGTTTTTCATACAGTGCGTATAAACTTCTTTACATTAAATTTCCTTAGAACTTATAAAAAAACAAAATAGAAAGTTTAGACTGCTTAACAGTAATGGATTTGAAGAAAGTCTCTCTACATAAAATAATGCTTATTTATTTATAAAACAGCCTTTTATGAAAGAAACTAAGTACGAAATAGATATCACAGCTCACTTATAAAAAATTATTTTAACTTGAAATATGAATTTTAATTGGAGCGACGAGTAAACAGGAGATTAATTTTACTGTTAATCAAGCTGTACACTGTTACTTTTATTCACCACGTCATTAATTAACTTTAGATAAAACGTTGACATAATTTAGAATAAAATATTCGTGAAAACAACTCATTTAACAAATAATTATTACCCTTATGATTCCTCTGTAAAAGTAGAACGAGAGCAGAAGTGTCTCTTAATTTAACCGTATAATCAGTTCCTAGTTTGCTTCGAAATGCTTATCACAGAATTGACTCAACATTCCTATTTCGATTTGAAAAAAAAAAAAAAAAAAAAAAAAAATTGCTAATCTGTAATTACGGTACGGCTGCGACTATCTCCGATAGGGGAGAAAAGGCGATTTATCTAAACATGTGGAAAACGATTCTTGACGAATAGAATGTTTCCGTGTACAATCATACCTACGTTAAGAATCGTCAGTTGTACAGTACATATAATTAGGTATATAAGACCATATTCAATGATGAAAGAATGTTATATTTTTTTTATTTACTGCTACTATAGTCCTGGAGATAGAGGGCAAAAAAAGTGGGTCAAATATAATTTTGTATATAAGTTAATCTTGTGGTGTCTTTTAAGAATGTGTGGTCGGCTAAGTTCATCTAAGGGACGTAGCTTCGCAATAGGCTTTTGAAAAAACAAGCCGGTGAAGAACGACCATGGAAAGTGGACCATGTGCTTTTCATGATCCTAGTAGACCAAAATTTGTTGATGTTAGTTGGTCACTTCTTAGATGACCACTTTGACTTTGAGTTATATTTGAATAACTAACCCAGCAAGGGACACGCTATAATATCAACTTGATTTCTGGAATAATTCTGGCTAATTTTGTACCCAGGATCATGAAACTCATATTGTCCTACATATTGTCCGGCCGGGACAAGGCCGCTCCCCACATAATGCTCGCACAATAAATAAATCTGAGTTCAATTCCACGTCGTTAAAGAAGTAATATGACCGATTACTGTCGTTGACACTATCAACCGTAAAGATCATAATCAAAATCATTCAAGTTGAAAATAATAATAATAATAATAAAATACTATTAATCATAAAAAGTTAAAACTCTTCCCACTTATTTTAGATATTAAGAGTTGTATTGAATTGGTATTGTTGTTATCGTAATCATCATTAAGAAAAGAAATAGTTTCGTATTAAAATATTTTCTCTTGACTTTGTTTTGGTGTTAAACTGATGCATTTTGGTCTTTTAGTTTTAATGTCTATGATTAGGTCCTACTATGTCACGGTAGACACAATTAATGTAGTATTGCCGGTTTAAAATTAAATTTAGAATATTATTATAAAAAGGGTTTAGGGTTAGGAGGGAAATAGGTTATACCTTAATTTAGAATGAAGGTTGGCTGTTTAATATGTAAAAGTAAATATTTACTCAGGTTAACGACTTTTACTTTTGTCTATTTTAAAATGTAGATTTAGTATGAAGGTAACACTTGTTTTACATGAAAGGTCTAGATTTGTCTAGTTATTAAATTAAATCATTCTTAAAAATTAAATTATGGTTTAATCATTTTTTATGCTACTTACTAAAACACCATCGTCTTTCTTACTTTTAGTTAACCCAAATATTATCAGATTTAATGGGCAAGACAAGTGCCAACTTACTTGTTCTAAAATTAGTTGTCATCATTTAAAAAGGTCTATTAATTTATAGTCCAGTCAATAGGGAGTTTTACCGTGCAAAAAGTGAGGTAGAAGCGATTTTGATATATGTTACTAAGGTCTGGGCCCTGATTAAAAATCCAAGTTTTCGACCTCAGGGGGGGTCGGCGCGCCCCGCGCCCCCCCTTCAAAGGTACGAAAATTGGGTTTTTTCACTATAACTCCTCAACTGTTGATCCTACGGGAAAACATGTTCAGTACAAAATTAATCTAGACAAAATTACCGACATTTTTTTATATGAACATTTTTTTTGTAACTCTATTGTGTAACGAGCTACAGCGGCGGAAACATGAGTATTTTTTCATCAAAATGGCCCCACTCTAAATTTTTCATATTTTTAAAATTTTTAGGGGCTATTCATTACTAGCCCAGGAAAAAAAGGCTTTTAAACAACAAAAGGTTGGGTAGGAACACTTTTTGATATATTTAATTTAATTTATGTCCTTAGGGGGGGAGGGAGGGGGGTTTATGCGATCTATCATGTTGTAATAAATGTGCAAGAAATTGTTGTTTTTTAAAAGATAATTTCTCAACGGTTCATCCTATAACAAAATGTTTTATACAAAATTCCCTACAAGTTTTTCCAATAAATTTTTTTTGCAATTATTTTGCCCGTTCCCCAGAAGTTATAAACTTGTGATTTTTTCATCAGGGCCCAGACTTTTTAATTTCTTCCACCTTTCATTTAGCATATTAGATCCCCTCCCCCCTATTGCAACCTTATATTTTTATTTATCTAATTACAAAGCCAAAATATTATATACGCATGAGTCACTTAAATTCTAAAAAGAAATTATATTTTTCTTTATTTCGGGGTGAATTGAATAATAAGAAAAACAGAAGAAAAAACAAGACCAGTTAATATTCAATAGCTTGATCAGTTATCGGACTGATCCTAACACAGATGAAAACTGGTCTATTTTTACTCGCATTTTCTTTCGTGATTTATTTGCACAATATATTTATCTCTGCAATGTAATACCGTGATTTTGCTCACTGCAATATGGTGGGCATCGTCGGTTCCCTGATGAGTCGGTAGCGACGAAACGATGCAGGACATGGCGTTTTGCCGAGCCAACATCTTTGTGACGTTTGTCTGGTGTTGGAACAGTTCCTATGTGTCACGCTTGCGTGGCACATCCCTAGGTGTCTCTCAAGTAACACAAATTGTAAAAAAAATATATATATTTATCTTTTATAAGTTTTGTTTTACTTTAAGTAGGATTCAATGCGTGATCATTAGGTATTTATAATAAAAAATTAAAAATTGCAATGTTAATCTGGCATTTACAAGCTAGTAAATATAAGATTTTGTACCATTAATGGTTACAATTATAATTATGTTTGAGTCTTGAGTTGATGAATGAGGAAACAAACTGAATGTAAATTTGCAATAGAGTAGTATTGGTCCATCACTAATTCATCTTTTGGTTTTTGAGGTTACTTGAGATAAGGTTTAAAATGAACTATATAAGTATTAGATATAATATAAAATATAATTATAGGATTTGAAGTTAGAAGATACCACTAAATAAAATTTAATGACCCATCGTTAATTTTAAATACCACTTTTACATTTACGGTAAAGAAATTCTTCAAGATCTATGTTAATTGCGGGACTGACTTTTTCCCATGGTCGAGGTCTGTTCTGTATTGGCATTCCTAATGGTCAGTGTGGGTTACCTCAAATCCACCTTCTACCTTGCAACCTTATTTAAGTTCTTTAATAAGCAAGTGAAATTCCAACCGCACGATAGCGGACGAACCGGTACCGTTTCCAAAATAACTGTATATTCAAACTTTTAATAAGCAAAGCAATACTCATCATTTGCATTTTTCTTGAAGTTCAGCTAACACTTAAATTTATAGTAAAAGTTCATGACATTATTTCAACCGGTTATGGTAATTTCTATGATTGTTAATCTATACCAATAATTTAAACATTTCACCCATTAAAATGAAAAATAAACACTTATTAAAGCAATAGAATACAAACAATTGTTAACTATAATGTATTATTAACATCTAATAAGTCATAGTAAACTTAAAGTAATAAGCTATATTAAGAATTAATATTTTAGTCATATAATTGAAATTATTATCACGTATACACGATTATTGACAACAAAACTTTACTAATAGGATGAGAAAAAGTAAGTTAGTTTAATTCAAATTTGAAACCCTTTAATTTCATTAGGGCTGAAATCCATTAATTAATAGCTCTATAACCTTGGACTTTAATACGGTTAATTTAAGTTTTAAACAATGTGATAGTTTGGCGAACGAGACAAATTACAGTTAGGCAACATTAAATAATAATAATAAAACATTCACACGCAATATAATTTATAGCATTTCTAAACAAACAAAAACAAGAATAACCCACTTTGAATTCAGAGCTAGGGAATAATGAGTCAAAAAACTGTAATAGAATTTTTTAAACCTAAGCTCTTTTCACTTCCACACAATTAAAATACTATCTAATGGGAAAAAAAAATCCTTTTATGACAATATAAAAAGAATAAATGAACATTTTTATTAGATACATGTTTAAAAATTAATAATAAAAATAATATTTATAAGTTAATTACCGATAATAACTATATATTGTACATTTTACGAGGAAAATAAATTCATTTGTACTCTATTAAAATAACATTTTACTGTGAGGTAGCCAATTCTTTTGAATATAACAGTAACAATAAAATGACAGAATCCTTTCTTTTGGCATTCGCCATTTAGCCATAATAGCTCTTATAACTAGTTGAAATATGAAATTAATGTTACGTTTGCCGTGAAAGCATGGTTTAAACTCGATCGTAAGGTGTCAATTTACACTTATTGCTCTATTATGTACGTATGGTTAATTGAGAAAATGTATTGTGATCCCTTAGTCCTCAGAACGTTGGTTTTAAAACAAATTCTGTCTGCCTTATGTGCAGACCTTTGATGCCGATTTCACTTCAGGTTCAGAAAAATCGTACCCTTTGGCAATATCAAGAAATTAATTTTAGCTCTAAATTAGAAAAAAACGAAAAAACGGTTCCTACATGAATTATACTGTAAATTATACAATGTAGTCCTTTGAAATACAAATCTAACCATAATAGTAGAAAGAGAAATAACAATTTTCTCTGGGTGAGTGGTCGGGTTCGATTTCCCGCCAGGGAAAAGTTATTTTAAGGGTAAATTTTATAAAAGTGCTAGTAATGCGAGAAAGTTTGGTACGAATCGTATCAGACAAAATTTCTATAACGTTAAATTACCCCATCCCTTTTATTCAATTTAATTTTTATTATAGGATTTATATATTGGAACCATTGATCAAAAAAAAATTGTTTGATCTATTTTTATAGTAACTTAAAATTGTTAATTCTTAGTACTTTCAACTTAAAGGTAACTGGTTGGACCCATAACACCGATATACCTTTCTAATAACAGTGGCAATTAAAGGCCCTTTAATACCCCCTGTTGTACAAGGGCTAATGACGACGACCTCGTCTTATTGTTTATTTATTTATGCTTTTCTAAGTAAAGAATCATAGATGGTTTACCTTGTATCTATAAGTGAAGAGAAGTAGGTAGATATGTTTCTTTGCGGTTTTGATAAGAGTACGTAAGGTATATCCAGGAAGTAACGATGATGGGTAGTAGATGAAGACTGGGTACTTGGATACAAGAAGTGCAACCTGCTGGTATAGCAGCTCCCCCCTCTGGCCGACCCCTCCACCGAGCACCACGAGTCTTCCGCTTAACCATGACCTAATTACCTTGGACATGGAGAAGGCCTAGAGGCCTCTGGACTTGTATATCTTATAATCTTATCCCTCCTTTCTACTGGCCTCTGGACGATGTCCGTCCTATCTGTTTGTGGTGTGAGCACTCCCCTCAGTAACATTTCGTTGAATTGAAACATCACATTCCGAGTAGCAGTACTCACATCAGATCAGGATGTCCATATTTTAAGAATGGAGCGAAAGCACTTTCACAAATGGTGATGAGTGGTCACTGAATAAGTTAAAGGTTGAATTAGTCCTCAAGGGAATATTCTTTTTACATAATAATTATACTTTAAGCCGGATGATTTAAATAACAAAAAACAGATACAATGAGGGATACGTTTCTACCTAGGAACACGGTCAAGAATTACAACAAAGACGCTTTTTTTTCTTAAACTATGACAGAGAAACACAATAGATTTATTAAATAAAATATTTGTGGGGCTGCTCATTTATGATGAGTGGCTAGCACACAGCTTACTAATCGCAATCTCTTACAGACAATAACTCATCAGCAAGGAATAATAAATTTACAAAACTTAATATGTATAGTCATTAAAATACAACTAATCAACTTAGTAAAATAACAAAACTAAAATAAAATAAAAGACTCAAAAGCCTGTTTAAAAAGAAATAAACAAATATTAAATATTCAAATGAAATTAAACGACAATAATCCACATATTGTCACACAAAATATCGACGACGATATATTTATATATATATATATAT